>OW203736.1:3498590-4098590 GCA_934045075.1 Yponomeuta sedellus | reverse complement strand
CCTTGGGCGAGGGCAGTCCCGGGCGTGGTGTTCCTCCCCGCAGCGCACGCATTTCTGCGGGCGGTGGCAGTGCTGGGAGGAGTGCCGGAACTGCTGGCACCGGTGACATTGCGCCGGCCCCTGCTTGCCGCGCCATGCTTCGATTTTCACTCCCGGCATGTAGAGTAGCTCATTGAGCTCATACAAGGCCGGGAGGAGGTCGGGCGTTCGGCGAAGCGATGCAAAGAAGATGCATCCGGGGCGCCCCGCGCGCGGCCGGATGCTCGACGCATACTCCGCCTCAAAGCCGTGCTCGGCGAGGGCAACGATGATGTCTGCCGGCGCTGTGTCCGCCGGCAGTCCACGGATCGCTACCTTGACGCTCCGCTCAGCTGGAAGGGAGTAGGAGAACCACGACACGCGGTCCTCCCTCTCCAGCTTGGTGAGGTAGCGCTGGATGAGGCGGTACTCGTCGTCCTCAGTTGGGGTGAAACGCACGCCGTTCCCATACGGGCGCGCGTTAGGTGGACGGCCGAGTTCCGCCGCGATGTTCCTGAAGTGGAACGCCCAGTTGGGTAAGCGCTCCACCACCAAGGGCGGATACTTCGGCCGCTTAGATGTCGCCGCTTTGGGAGCGGCGGAGGCGGTAGCGAGGACGGCGGGCTCGCACTCAGCGGCACCGGGGAGAGCAGTGGTGGTCGCGGTGGCGGTCGCGGCAGCAGCGGCAGTAGGGCCGGCGGGCCCTACAGTGGCAGGGCGGACGGGTCCTCCAGCAGAGCGGGCGGGTCCAGCGGCAGACCCCGGTGCGTGTCCGGTGGCGAGGCGAGCGGAGCCCAGCGCAGGGCGGGAAGGACCGGCGTTAGGGCGGGTGGCGGCTGCGGCAGGGCGGGCGGCGTCAGCGACCGGGCGTGCGGCCGTTGCGGCAGGGCGGGTGGGAACTGCGGCAGGGCGGGCGGCCGTTGTGGCGGGGCGGGCGGCCGCTACAGCAGGGTAGGCGGCCGCTGCGGCAGGGCGGGCGTGCCCCGCGAAAGGGCGGGCGGGCGCCGCGGAAGGGCGAGCGGCCACTGGAGCTAGGCGCGCGGTTCCCGCGGCAGGGCGGGCGCGACCCGTAACAGGGCGGGCGACAGCGCTGGCGAATGTTGGCAGTGGAAGCCGCATCGGGCTGGACGGCGGCGACGTCAATCCGCGTGGACGGACTGGCGCCCGAGGATCGGTCGAGGCGGTGTCAGTTTCCATGATCACCGCCCGGGGAGGCGGCGACGACTGCGCTTGCTCTGGCAGCAGGCCCAGCGCCTGCATCACCTCGAAGGAGAGGTCCCTGGGCGGTGGTGACGGCGAACGGGGGGCGGTGCCCTGAGCAGAGCTCCCGTCAACGTGGGCGCGGTGCGGCGATGGCGCGCGGGTGTTGGGGGCGCTGCCCGCTGAGGGAGGGGACACCTGATGGCGGCTCGTCAAAGTGGCTGGTGGCGGAGTGAGGGATCGGTTGATTGTCGCGCAGTGGCGCTTCGCCTCCTCCTCGGCAGCGTCCGGGCTTCTCTGGCGGCGGCGGCGTGGGGCTGGTGGGGCTGGCGGGTGTGGACCACTTGCGTCACCGATGCGGTCGTGATCCCCATCCGCAGCGCCCCATTTCAAGTAGGCCGCCTCCAGCTTGAGGTAGGCCTCCATCCATGAAAGGAGGCCGTCGGAGAGCAGGCCATCGACACGCAGACGCCGAGTCCTCAGAACGTCGGAGTCATATGTGGCGCGCAGCGCTCCCAGGCGGCCCCCTTCCTGGTGAGGGCCCACGTTATCTTCACCCGCAACCCTAGGGGGCGCGGGCTCTTCATCCACTTCGTCTCGCGGGAGACCAGCGGACATACGGCGTTGGTCGCCATGGCGGCCGGGCTCGGCGGCCATGGCGGGCGGCGTGTAGGGGACGGGCCTGGCGCGACCAAGGTCGGCTAGCTCCCTCCGCACGTCTTTCCCCGGTGATTTCCGCTTGTGGAAGGCCGGGGTCCAACGCACGAAGAAAAGTTCACCAACCTGGCAGCTTCGAGAGTGGAGGCGATCCCCGCCGCAGCGCGGGCCGATTCGCGCAGCCTTTTTATTTAAAAAAAAAGGTGACGTGAATACGTAGGGAGGGCGAGTCGCGCACGTCCGTCCTCAACCTGTGTCGAACACAAACAGGAACAATATAGTTGGGAACAATAGATTGCGAAACCTTTTATACCCTCAGGTAGTATGACAATTAGTGGGTAACTGAGCCAGATATCATGGCTTAGCTCAGTCATTGCCATCCGAGTCCTATGACCTACTACGGTACCACCGTGCATGAGGACATATTACACAGATCTCGTTAGCCCTATACTAAGTTTAACTAAATGACTTGTGTTATGGGTGCTAACTCGACGATAGATTTAATACCATAAATATCTTCATAGATAACATCCAAGACCGAAGACAAATTAGAAAAGTTCGTTTCCTAGTTTGACCCGGCCGGGGATCGAACCCGAGACCTTCGGTTTTACAGTAGCGTGCCAAACCGCTGCGCCACCGATCACCGAACTTCAAGGAATATTGTAAAAAAATAGCGAAATCTGTTCAGCTGCTCTCGAGATTTGCACTTTATACATTCAGCGATTCATTTTTATATTATAGACGCGGTTTATTGAATCTGTGGTTACCTACGTCTTTTTAGTGATTATTCACAGACTATTTTAGTGAGCGTTTTTTGCAGTAAAGTCTCTTAACCCAGACATACGTTCCTACCTATTATAAGGCTATATATGTACCAAATGTGTTATGTGACGGAATTTTAATAATTTCAACAGTACCTAATCCCCAGTCCGGATAGGTTATGACAAAATCCATCGCTGGTTGCATGTTTATCTCTGTTTTAACGATAGTTTTACGACCATCACCCGCTATGGGCTTTTAATTTATAGCGCGGCTTAGCGACTACCGCGGTTGCGTCCCGAATTGATGTTGGTACCAATTTTGTACGTACCAAGTGATAATCTTCACAGTATAGGTACCTACGTGTATCACGAAACTATAGCGACATTTAAGGGCTTATTACTAGATAAGCAGACTTATTATTATTATTATTAAATTCTTTATTGTACCTGTAAAGATTGTACAATTGGCGGGCTTAATACTAAATAGTATTTTATTCTAGCCAACCAACAGGTGACGTGGAGAAGATGGGGGTAGTCGCAAACGGTGAGGTGATATTTTATTGTCAAATATATATTTTATGTACAATAATTATAAACATATACAAATATAATAATTAAGCACATGTATAAAGATGAATAGATAGACTTTATAAACATATAAATAGACTTCATAATACTTATATTTTTACATACTCATAGTTTAACTTATCATACTGTTAAATGTTTAAATCCTACTGTCTATCATAATGGAGAGAGAGAGAGAGACATTTATTTGAAGCCACAAAGATACAATACACATAACACAATGTAACACGATATTAAAATAATACAGACAAATAAGAAAAGAAAGAACAAAGAAAAATATTATAAAACAAAGTATACGATATAAAACAAACATTTACAATTTAGAAGGGCATTGTATCTCCGCAGCCACAAACAGGTAGCTAGCTGACTCAGCATTTGCTGCAGGCTGGGCCTACAACACTGATTTTCAGTCAGCACCTATTCTTCAATTTATACATACCTACATTAAGTATATAATATACCTACATAGAGATCTTCATAAAACTTATCTTACATAAAAATTATATTTATAAAACAACGTCAATAGAATAGAATAGAGTAGAGTAGAATAGAAAGGAAACAACATTATCTAGTTGCCTCGAAACTAACGATCTCGATCCATAGGAAATCCTAACTGATGATCCACATAATTCATCATCATCATTATCAACCCATTATGTCCCCACCGAGGGGCACGGGTCTCTTCCCTGAGAAAGATATAGGCCATACTCCACCACGGGGGCCAAGTTCGATTGGTGGAGGCTTGCAAGACTAGTGGCTGGTTATACTGTCAGAAGTTTTCAAGCCGCCCTAAGGCCTCTGACTTGGCTTAACGACTGCCATAATACATAACACGCTCTTCATCGGTAATGTGATAGGTACCTACCTTAATTTTACTGCACAGGCCATAAGAAATAGCACGTACAAAGGCGAGCTCATCTGTGAAAGAGATTTCTTAAAAAACCTATTTAGAGGCTAAAAATTCCACCCATGCCGGGATTCGAACCCGCGACCTCTGGCTATCCGTGCCAGCGCTCTTTCCATCTGAGGTAATGGGCGTCTCACCGGCATCACCTCTTTACAATATTCTCTGTATTACGTACAGGCAAGAGATTTCTTCCAGCAAACCTTAGAGAATAGTAAAAGCAGTAGGTACCTAGAAAACAGATCTATATGTGCACAAAATATACTACAAAAGTCCTAAATACAAAACCTATTTCACAAAACAAAAACTTATCGTCATCTTGTCCTAAATGAACAGCAACTTAGCAACGAGCTGGGTCCGCTTTTGTTGGTTTTCTTGGGAAACTGACCGTCAAAACTAACCGAACTCCTCCGTCTATTCCAGCGTCATCCTGGGGCCAATCGCCGACCGACGAAGCCGAAAAGGCGAAGCTGGTCCGCCAACCGAAACGCGACGAGGCCGGGAAGCCGCACATCAAGCGGCCAATGAACGCCTTCATGGTCTGGGCGAAGGACGAGCGCCGGAAGATACTCAAGGCCTGCCCTGACATGCACAACTCCAACATATCCAAGATCCTCGGCGCCAGATGGAAAGCCATGTCCAACGCGGAGAAGCAGCCCTACTACGAGGAGCAGAGTCGGCTCTCCAAACAGCACATGGAGAAACATCCCGATTATAGGTGAGTGTCAGGAACACCAGAGGTTTCCGACGTGTCAAAAAATAAGACACTTACAAAGTCTGTCCGCGTCGACGCCTCTCGACTTGGCAGCCGGCGCCGTTCGGGATGGGTGCACTGAGGTTTGGGGATCCCTAGACTTTCCCGTCTATCCCCAAGAACTCTTTCCCCAGAAAGCTACCTACCTGCAGTGCACTTTCACGACACCGCGTTTTTCTCCAAAAGATGTCTACTATTTTGGGCGATCCGTCGCCCAACACCAAAACTGTTAATACGGGATCCGTCCCGGAGCTTATTTCACACTTCACACGAAGATATACCTAAGCCCGGCAATCTAATTGCCACACAATTTTGGGCCAACAAACGTTTCACACGTAAAAACAAGAGGTCAATGTTCCAACTCATCTGACAGCTGTCAAGTACAGTGTTGCCAAAATGACACTTCTATTCTAAACAGTAATAGGACTTCATAATACAGTGACCTGCAAAACTAAGTACCAAGGCCCACTTGCTTCAGCCCGGGTTAGCTCATTTAACTCGAGTTAACCGGTTAGATCGATCATTTTGTTTTCGAAATCGTTTCAATGACAAAAAACAAAATGATCGATCTAACCGGTTAACTCGAGTTAAATGAGCTAACCCGGGCTGACGCAATTGGGCCTAAATACTTTTTAAGTGCATCTTGTGCACTTTTACGTTTTAAGTGCAACCTATACTTTCGAGTTTCATTTTTTGTGTAGAATCTTCATAATAACTGGCCTTCTTTTAAGTATTGGTATGCTGAGAAAAAAACAATTTTTTTTGGGAACCTAGTTTAGATAAGAAAAAATTGAAACTGTAGTAGGTAGGTTTTGCAGGTCTGTGTACTGTTTATCACGCATTTCGAATAACATTGCCGCGTTTTTACCTACCTTCTGATGGTGCGTGCGTTCGTGCACCTCCAAACATTTTTCACATCACAGATTCTTTCGGAAAAAAACGCGCGGTGTATAATCGTAATGCGTGCTAAACCTAAGATACGTCCTTTAGTCCCTAGCGAACAATTATATTAAATCACAAGGCGAGGGTTCTCTCGAAACCGAACTTCAGTGTGATGGGGTTTCCGTAAGTTTTGACCTGTCCATTTTAGAGTTCCCAGAACCTCTTAGAGTTCAGTTTTCGTATAAATAAAGTTGCACATATGAAGCAACAATTTAGGTAAAACAGTACCTCAATATCACCAGTTCCCGTCATTGAGGACACAGGGCTCTCGGAACAGTTTTCCAAAGCGGCGGACTTCACGGCTTATTTCCAGCTCCTCAATAATGTCCCCATTACTGGTGAATTCTTGCTGGACTCTCCTTTAACAGCACTTTAGAACGTCACCCAAAACACCTGGACTCAAGAACAAACCCAAATAGTTAATTAAACAGCATGTACTCGTCTACTGCTGGACATGGGCCTCCCCCAAGGCAAGCCACTTCCCTCTTTCCTCGGCCATACTCATCCAGCCACTGTCAGCAATCTACCTCAGAGTCTCCACTCCAGAACTTGGAACCCCATCGACTATCGGTTCTTCGGCATATATGACCAGCCCACTGCTGCAAATCCTATAGTATGCTAAATAGTTACTTAGCCAAAACCTTTCCAATTCCAGGTATAGGCCGCGTCCAAAGCGGACCTGCATAGTCGACGGGAAGAAGATGCGGATATCGGAGTACAAGAACCTGATGCGGACCAGGCGGCAGGAGATGCGGCAGCTCTGGTGCCGGGAAGGTGGCAGCGAGATGGGCTTCCTGCCTTCCCTAGCCTCCCCTGGACCCTCCAACACTTCCCCGCCGCCGAACGGAGGGGGGTATATGAATACCTCCTTCTCTCCTCCACTGTCGCCGCGGGACGAGGACTGAGGGACGTTGCGCGGCTGGCCTTACCCGCACGCCGCGCCCCTCTCAATGCCGCCGACTCACCACCCCTGGTAACCTTGCCCCACGCCATGAATACCATACAGCAGAAAGATTCGCCTCATAAATTAGGATCTCTTGGGATTAACTTGTATTGGAAATCAAATAACATCGCGGCTGGACATAAGCATGTCAATTAGGGACACTGTATTCCAACTTATTCGCGATGGAAGAGTATTTCTAAGTGATTCGCGATACTCACACATACTTCGCTATTAATTAATCGGGTCTAATCGAGACCCGTCTACCCGTAACCACGGCAGCTGCAACGCTGCAGGAACGTCGGTAAATTAAGGTAATTACGTTTTACCTAATAAATAATCGCGATTAGACCAGTGTAATATATATATATATATATAGCTCAGATGGAAGAATTAAGGTAATTACGTTTTACCTAATAAATAACCGCGATTAGACCCTAATAATCGATATAGCTCAGATGGAAGCTCGATTACATTTTTTGGGCAGCAGTCGTAGTCTCGGTTACATAGCAAACATATACGCGATTCTATAATCCATAATCTATAATACGCGACTACACCATATTTTATTTCGAATGCTCACGAAAGCTTTAGTATAAAATTCATCATGTCATTTGTAAATTAAAGGCAATCTGTGAATGGGAATCCTCTCGTGTTAGGCTCTCTGAATGTTTCTGTTGTACTGGTAAATGTTTTTAAGGTTAGGTTGGATTTTTTTAAATTATCTCTAGGTTTTTGGAATCTCTTGTATTTCATTGAAAGGAATAAACCAATGCTTTTAATTTTAGTACATTTTTACGCAGGTTTTTTCTCATTATAGGGTCACTGGTTGGTTGTTATCGTTAAATTTAAATATTATTTAGGAGGTGACGACACAATCGTAATATTTATCACAGTTTTGAAAACAGTTGCAGCTGACATTACGTTCGCAGCTATGATAGTACTTGTTTTTGATATTTCCCTTTTTAATTAGACCTTTATTACATAATACCAGTGCTTCATTCGGATCTCTCTCTGTAGAAAGTACCCTTTATTTTTTATGAGATTATATTCCACTAGTGAATTAAGTAAACATACTTTGTAAAACCATAAATTAACCATAACATGAGTAACTTTGTCTCAAATTATTACAACTATATGAATAACGTTTGGCACATAAAATAATTGTAAACAAATTCGTATGTGCCAAAAGAGGTAGATAATTAGCGAAAAATGTAAATAAAAAAGTTACTTAAGGTCATACTTAACCTAGAATTTATTAGATACATTCAATTGGTGAACTGGAGATTTGTATGCAGTAATTTTTATGTTGTAAATAAGTACAAATTTGGTTTTTGTGTAGAAAGATTTTACATTCTGTGGATATCTTTGTTTTAATTTAAAGACTTGAGTTCATAGTCTTGTGTAGGTACTAGATATTTAAGTAAAGATTTTTTAATTACTTAGAGGCCATTGTGTTTAAATAGGTATCCTTACTTAATTTTAAGATAAATAATTAATCATAGATGCTTTAGCGTGTAAGCACTAAAAATCTATCAAACCAAAAATACGAAGCTGGAATGCTTGAAAATTTATTGTGTTTTGAACACGCGAGTACTGTTTTTTTATAAAAAAAAATCCAGTGAGATCATGAAAGGCATATGACTATTATAATTACTTACTACATAATAATGATAAATAATGAAAACACGAATACTCATAGTTTTAGTAGGGATTGGTAGATCAAATTGTTAATTATAAATAAAAACCCGACTGGACACAATTTAACTTTAAAATAAAAACCTATAATCTATACAATAATAAAACATAACCTACTGTTTTGGAGGTTATGTTTTATTTGTTTTACTTCGGAAATTAATGTTTTCTTCTCAAGTCAATTCGTGAGTCAATTTTCTGAATGATTCCATCAATATTCATGAAATTGCTGTCGTGAAAGATGGCTGATTATTGCAGTGGGTTTTTTCTTTATAATAGATAAAATAATGAATTTTCTCAAAATAAAAAAAAATATCGCTTTACTCGAATATTGTGCAATTTATCTTAGTAGTACTAGCTGTTAAATTAGTAGTCGGTATGGTACTATATTAATAAATGTAATAAATTTAGAAAATAGTGAAAACGATGTTGTATAGTTCGTTAGAATGTAGGAATTAAAAATACATGGTTGTACGCCGGAGCCGTGTTTGCCATTAATTTTTTTTGTTTGTTATTTATTTTTCCTTTTTTTTACATTGTTTTCTTCTGTTTTAATTATTCTATGCCAGTAATGTTCGTTTTTCGAATTGTTTAAATGTAAGGTGCGATTACTGTGTAGGTATGTGGACAAACGCTACAGATTAAGTGCTAGTAATGTACTCTTTATTACTCTGTGTAAGGTTTTTAGGATGTGGCGTTAAATTATTTATTTGTATGTTGACCTTCTGTAAATAGACAATATTTTCGTGTAAACTGTGGTTGTAATGATAAAATGGCGATACTTATTGTAATTGTAGTATTTCAGTATTGCAGGTGGATATTTTTTGTTTAAATAGAATTGGTTTTGTTATTTATTAAACGAATCTTTGTTTTAAACATTTTGTACTTTATCGTACAATAGACAGTGTACTTAACACCTTGTTTTTATATAAATAATAGTAGATAAACGTCTCATTTTTGCCATCTGTTAAAATATTTAAGAATTGTAGAATTTAGGTATAAAAACCTAGTATACACCAGGACACATTATTTAAAAATTGTGCCAAAACCCAAAAGTATATTAAAAATTAATAATTTAACACGATTTGTTTTATTTTAAGCATTATTCGTCAGTTAATATCAATAAACACTCGTTTAAACGTGGTTCCGATTTCCACTGGGAGCCGCGGTGTACAAAGGGCATCACTGTGGATGCATTTCCACGTTTGTGGTGTTCTTTCATCCTTACCACAGCACAGGGTATTATTATTGTGTGCTAGGAATAAAAAAAAAACCACAGCAGTATTTCCTTCTAAAAAATCGCACTTGAAAACGGCCCCCCAATGAAAAAGTGAAAGTCATAAATCTGAATTAGTTTTTTTCGAACCTACTGTAAAGAACATATCGCTCATTTGGCAGAATATTGACGCAAATGTCCTTTTTCCAATTTTACAGGAGAGACCGTTGTTTCATTCATTCAGAAGTGTTAGAACTTTGTCAAAATGCCACAACGACAGTGGCGCTGTCACGCGATAAAAAACAAAACTACATTACTGTCATTTTTTCCCCAAGTGTAAACAGTTATTTCGGGTGTTTTGGCATACATAACTCAAATTGGCAAAAAAGTACATTTCCGTCATTATTATGCCAAATGAGCGATATATCTAAGAAACTTAACTGCGAAACAAACAAAACTGCTTTAAGGGACTTTAAAGCAGTTTTGGCAAAAACGGCCCTTTAGCGGATATCTATTTGAGTCGTAGGTTGTTGATCACAGGTTAGAGATTGTAGCTTCTAAAAATAGTTCGTCGCAGTTGTTCACATTCACCTATGATGCGCATTTTCTGAACAAAAAAGTACCTATTATAACAACATTTACATACAAGCACACGGTCGCGGTCTAAAAATGTTTATCAGTTTTCAAATTAGATTCTTTAGCACATTGTGTGCAGTAAAGTTTAAAATGCTATATCTAGGTACGTATTACTTTTTAAGAGTTGTAGCATCGATTCTAACAAAAAGAGTATTCATGACGTTTTGATGATGAAACTCTTTTCTTTATTTAAAAGTTGACATAATTGAATTTTTTACAACGACATTTATCAAAAATACTTGGATTGAAATAATAGAAATTGATTGTAAAACCATGGCAACCTCGCTTGGGTGAATCTCGATTGCTTCTTCTATGCTCTATGCCTAATCTATGCTCTATGCCTGATCAAATCACATAATATCATCGACCATGTGGCATAGATTTGCGCATGCAATTACCAACCTTAAGGTGGTAAACATTTTCAGACCGCGAGTGTACATTGCTTCTGGCCCCGCACTAGGATACCCTGTGTCGTGGGGACCAGAAACAAAGACCTCACAAACATGTAGACATCCAAGCCCTGGGCTTTTTAAAAAAAAAAACAAATTCAAGACAAGTATGGTTTTTAGTCCATTGGAGAGACTAGTTAGCATTACGTAGCGTCTTCAGGAATCCCGGGTTTACAAATAAGTTTGCAGGAGTATAAAAAACCCGCCATTTCATTAGTATCCTAGAAAATTAAATGTGATCTATCGATTCACGAGTTTTCTGCCGTTTCCATGAAAAAGAGACAAGGAATAAAAAGGCAAAGATATTGGCATAAATTATATTGCATCAACCAACATATTAATCGATAATATTAGGTACTGTATATAGTGAAATATAATGTATATAAAAAAACTTAACAAAAAGAACACAGTGATTATTAGTTAGTTATTTAAAAAAACGAATAGGGCCGGTTTCTAAGTTGAGAATTTCAATTAAGTAAATACGTTAAGAAAAGTTCTGTCACGCTATTTGGTGAGATATTAAAAGATACAGCACTACAGTTACTTAACTATTCCGATATCAACCCTTGTATGTCCCCACTGCTGGGGCACGGGTCTCTTCCTGCATCGCAGGAAGGCTAGGCCACACTCCACAAAAAACCTAATGTCTGTGTAATCTCCTTTTTTATGTACAATAATTTTTAGTCATTTTTTACATCACCACCAACCCGGACAGTATGGGCGGCTTGATAACTTCTTGCAGGAAGGCCCGCCACTGTCTTACAATCCTCCACCAACCCGGTCTTCGCCCCCGTGGTGGAGTATTGCCCAACCTTCCTGTAATGCAGGAAGAGACCCATCCACGGCAGCCAAGTCCAGGTTGCTGGAGGATTATAAGACAATTAACTATTTACTTAACAAATTCTCAATGCTGAAAATGGCCCATAATAGTAGAAATTTAACCTACAAAACATTGTGTCATGTTTTCAGTGCCATTGCAATTTGCAAACAAATCTAATTATTAAAATTATAATATTCGATTACAAGGGATTATTTTTTACACGGTTGTATAACTAGGTAAAGATTTAATATGAGGTATAGAAAAATACTCTTTTGAGTTTCTAAGTACTCAAACAAAACTTTGTTAGGCGTGTTTTAAGCTATTATTACGCCTATGAATTGAAACGTAAACTAGTGAGATTATTTAAATATATTAAAGCACTCTATATATTACTATATATTTGATTTTATTTATATTCTTTTTGTTGCACGAACCCGTGCTGTGGACAATTGTAAAAACCTATTTAGAGGCTAAATATTCCGCCCATGCCGGAACTCGAACCCGCGACCTCTGGCTAACCGTACCAGCGCTCTCCCAATTGAGCTAATGGTAAATGGTAATGGTAGCTGCCTGTAAATAATGCAGAGAATATTGTAAAGAGGTTCGAAATTTCGCTGATCTGGGAGAGCGCTGGTACGGTTAGCCAGAAGTCGCGGGTTCGAGTCCTGGCATGGGCGGAATTTCAAGCCTCTAAATAGGTTTTTATTTTATAATACAATTTACATATTCCGATAAAAACTTAATAAAGACTTTCGCAGAAAACATAATTAATAGTACCTACCTATTTTATAATTTGATATTTCTTTCGTTGCTGCTACTACCGAAACAATAATTTAAAAAATAGTTAAAGTTGTTCCAAAATGCGACTGAGATTTTCGTCGCATTAGAAATTTTAAGATTTTCTTCTAATAGCAAAATCATTCTATTTTATATCGAAAAAAATTTTCAATATTTTTCAGGTTGCGTTATACCACAAAACTTCCAAATATGGACATAGAATACAAAACAAGCAACAATTAAGTACTCCAAGTAGGTATGTACCAGGGTTGGCAGAATTAACCTATGTAAATGGGGCTACATGGGAGAGGAGTTAAACCAATCTTTGTGCGGAGCCTACTCACAAACTGTGAGACATGTAACTGCATGGCCCTCGTAACCCAAATACCTTCACTCGGCAGGGTTGCCAGATGCGATTCTCTGTTTCTCCGCAAATGTGAAATTAATTTTCCCCAAAACGATACTACTTTTAATAGTTTTACCCCAAGACGCAGATTTGTTATTTCCCGTATTCTACGGCGTGTTTCGCATGGTAGTACCAAAAGCAATTTTTTGTCAGTGGTTCTACCAGTGAAACTACAAACAATTTATTGCATGTATATTGTAACAATTTACATACCTAATCATGGTTTCTTTTATTGGTTCTGAGGTTAAAAAACTGTCAGTGGTTCTACCAGTGAAACTACAAACAATTTATTGCATGTAGGTATATTGTAACAATTTACATACCATGTTAAAAAACTATTTTGATGGACGCGTAGTAAAATGCATGAAATATGTACGGATGTATTCCAAAATTAAATTACCCCCAATTCATATTTTCCTTCAATTTAAATTACCCTAGTTCCCCATAAATTCTCCCAATCATTTATCCGAGAATTCCCTAGCTCCAAAAATTTGCCGGAGCCAAATTTTTACCCAGAATTGCGAAAAAAAACCCTCTCTAGTAACGCTGGTAAGACGGAGTTTACATGTTCAATCTGGCGTCAGTTCAGTTCGTGACCTTGATCAAGCTGGGATTGATGCCAGACGATTAGAAACAGAGATTTATTTCAATCCTCCTGTCCATATTAGTAAGTTTCACAGCCGATCTCTTGAAAATTTCCAACCATCAAATGAAACTACGACAGGAACAAACATTTTCAAATCAGGCACAATAACTACGTACAGACTTAAAATATATCGTAAGTTCTGATTTCATATCGAAGTATCAACACACAAAACAGGATGGCGATACGATTTCTATGGCACCGTAGTAAGTACACCTAAGGGCTACCGCAGACAGAGCTAGAGCCGGAATATGTTAATGTATTGTACTACTATGACAGCTGCATGAAAGCATCTATTTCTAATTTAAAAAGTAAAAGTTACAGTTAAGAATGACATTTGTTTTTTCTGTTTCAATGTGCCTATTAATTCTGTAAGGAATTATTTATTGTTACTATCACGTAATTATGACAACTGTATGGCGCTCTCTTTTAAAACACATTTGTATGCCTAGAAAGGGCAAAACATGCAGAATCTGAACATTCCACACTGTACCACCTTTTTAAACTCATGTTTAACAAATATCTTTTCACACCTCCTGCTCGACCATGCCTTATTACGTACCGTCAAATATCATCGTAAAGCATAGCCTTGTCTCTCGAGGGCAATAATAATGAAGAATTTCCCTAGGGAATAAAGTGATTTGAATTTAGAATGTCAAAATTCGCATGAAAACTATGAAGAAGCCCCGCATTGCAATTCGAAATTCGAATTGTTGTTCGAAACTCACCCCTTTTTTTTTCTGTCGTGTGACCGCGCGAAACACCAATAAAAAAAAGAAAAATTTTATTGTCTGCCAGATGGTGTGAAAAGTAGAGTATTCACCTCTGGAATAAAACATGTCTTAGTCTCGGGCGGTATGAACCCCTGGCTTCACTCAGTACTCTACATAACTCCCTCGCTTCGCTCAGGAGTTAAAATTTAACTCCCTCGCTGCGCTCGGGAGTTAACTCGGAGTCCTTCGCTCCGCTCAGGGTTCAATATACCGCCCATGACGTAATACATGGTTTTATTGCCTTAATGCATAATTTACTATTATCTTTCATTTTGCTGAGTCAAGTCGACGAGATATATACGCCCCACTGCATAAAGCACTAAACACCACACAAGCCTTCTTTCAGAGAGAAAGAATGTGGGCTTAATTACCACGTGTATCCCCCTTAATCTATCTCTTCTTTCAGGCCCTCTCCACTACTGGAAGTAAGCCATCAGCCCTGCATATTCAAGCTTCTTCTCTTTGTCAAGCGAAAGAGATCTTCGATGATGGCATCACCAGTCCATTCTCTGATGTTGCAGAGCCACGATTTTCTGTTTGTACCATCGCGAATTCCCGTCAACTTTGCCCATCATAATAATATAAGGCAGATAATTTATTAACGGCATGTTTACAAAATTTTTCTTATCAACAACAACAGGCGCGGTCAGGTGCAGGATGGGTGACCGACCTGGGACAACCGCTAATGGCATTTTTTCCGAGCGTTTCCGTGCTTAGCAAGGCACGCTAAGCCGTTGGTGCCAGTTGTCATGTAATGGCAGTCGTTAAGCCATGTCAGAGGGCTTATGGGCGGCTTGACCACTTCTGACAGTAAGGCCCGCCACTGTCTTGTAATTCTCCACCAACCCGGACTTGGCCCCCGTAGTGTAGTATGGCCTAACCTTCCTGCAATGCAGAAAGAGACCCGTGCCCCAACAGCGGGGACATACAAGGCTTGGTATCGACAATCGCGAGGAAAGCTGAGTGTATGAGGTATTAACTACTTCAGCGCTTGAAATTGCCAATCCACAGCAGGCACGTATGGAAACTAAGCCTACACTTTCTCTTTCTGAGAGAAGGCTTGTGCTCTGCACTGGGACGTTTATAGGCTACATAAAAAAGCGATTAGACCCGTCATGTAACCATGTATCTGTCATAGTATTACAATGCACTAACAGAATCAGGACCCTAGTCTAAAGCCCCGTGACACAATCAAAGCTTGCTTGGACAAAGTAGCGTCGCGCAAAGTTCTACTTAAGAACGTGTTTTAAAATAGCATCTAAGAAATTTTGTATCTAATAACTTTATCAGGAAGAGACCCGTGCCCCAGCAGTGGGGACATTCATGGGTTGATATCGAACTTTATAAACCAAGAGTAAAACATGTTTGTTCTTAACAGTAAACGGTTATTCATTCGTTTATTCATAATTCATTCATTTAAAGATCACTCTAGTATCTGTTGACACGGTCTTATCAAAACTATTCATGCTGCTTTCTTGGGAGAAATCTTGTCGATTGTTGGTATTATTTATGAAAACACCATTCCTCTAAAACAATACTCAAATACAGTTTAAATAGACCGTGGCAGTCTTTCCCACGCCACAGACTATTCAAAATACATTTGTGGTGTGATTTAAGGAATCCTGTTTTCATAAATCAACAACTTTACGTCTACGTAATGAAATGATTTACACAGCTTCCAGTGGCACCTTCACTCAGACTAAATGTGTGAAGGGACTACTCGACTCGGACGCTGCAGTGGCGGGAAAATTGTGTTTTTGGACAGTTTGTTTTTTTATACATAAGGCAGTTTATATTTGACGCCGCCATTGTGACCTTTAACGTCAAATGCGGTCTTTGAAAAGCTCAGCGTCATCACTTTGTTTGAACGCAGACATCCAACTACGCTTCGATCAAGTGTTGCCACTATCAAAATATGGTCCAAGTAGCCTAGTAAAATACTTTTTTAAAAACCTATTTAGACCTAAAAATTCCACCCATGCCTGGATTCGAACCCGCGACCTCTGGCTATCCGTGCCAGCGCTCTACCCAACTGAGCTAATGGGCGACTCACCGGCATCAGTGAAATTTCGAACCTCTTTACACTATTCTCTGTATTACGTACAGGCAGCGACATCTGGCTGTAGATTGCATGGGTGGAATTTTTTGCCTCTAAATAGGTTTTTAAAACCGTTCTTAGCGCGGATTAGTGCATTAAAAATAAAAATAGTATAAAATACTTTTTGCTTAAGCAGACTTTGATCGTATCATCACAGCTTTAACACGGGCTCCACGAGCTTCACTAGCGGTATTAATAGAAACCAGTCATATATATTTTTATCATCATCACCCATCATAATCGTGCGATCGAATCATGAATGAGGAGATCCGCAGAAGAACCAGAGTTACTGTGAGAGCCCTGGCAGTGACGGATCGAACACAGCGTGGGCAGGGCCTTCACTAGATGGTCAGACGACTTCGTTAAGGTGGCGGGGAGTCGCGGGATGCGGACGGCACAAGACCACGAAGCTTGACAAACCGTGAGGGTGGCCTATGTCCTGAAGTGGGCTTCGCAAGGCTGATAGTGATAATCATCATAATCAGCCAGCGTCAATCCAGTGCTGGACACAGGCCTCATCTAAGACACGGCACTGAGTCCGATCTTCGGCTCTTCTCTTCCAGTCACTGTTTATCATTTTGCCCACTATTGTTCAATATCCTTCTATTCTTGTCATCATGATTTTTTGAAGCCACGACCGCGAATATGAATACCAAGGGCTAGGTTAGCATTACCTTCTCTTTTCAAGGTCGGAACGGATGAAGTTATTGCTAAAAAAAGTTTTTTTCATAATTGCAAAATATCATGTACCCTAATGTAAGGCGCTTAGACCTGGTTTTTGACTGAAAATCAGAGGTCAAAACCCAAGGTGTGCCGAAGTGGGATTGGGCTGGCAATGTCTGCCGCCTGAGCACAGACAGGTGGGTTCAAATCGCGACCGACTGGGTTCCGCAAAATGGACACCGCGGCAGACTAAGGCAAAGATGGAGAGACGACCTAAATGTATTCTTACGCAGATGGTGCGAGGTGGCTGGAAACAGGAAGAGACGGAAAGCAGGAAGGGAGGCCTTTGCCCAGGAGTGGGACACAAAAAGCTAAGAAAACAAAAATGCTATCTAACCCCAGGTCCTTCATTCTAGGTTTTCGGTAATGGGTACAGTACAAAACACAATTTTAATTCCACAATAATCGAAAGACTTGTGAGGAACTTTTTGCAATGAACCGAAAATATATGACTGGTTTCCATTGATGGCGCTAGTGAAATTAATGGAGCCCTTTGAGTGAGCGCGGGCGCAGCCCGAGATAAACTACTTATATTCTAAACCTCCTTACAGGAACAAGACGGGCACAACCTAAGCTTGTTCAGCTCCAAACACGCCCCGTGAAACATATGGCCACACTTGAAAGCCCAGAGTCCGCCATCTTTGATTAACACCTCATTGACCAATGGCAGCCCGCACAGGTTGCAGTCGGTGTTGCCATCTAAAAAATCCAAAACGTCAACAAGACTTACGTGTGGAGGTGAATTTGGGGTCGATTCTGACCTCGTTCTTTGAAAGATTTGATCTTTGTATATGTGTGTTAGGCCCCATTGTTCAGAGTTGGCTGCTACTATAAGTGGCAATGCTGAGGTCATTCCTGTTCCATCGCTTGATGATTTTATTAGCTTGCAGATCTGGGAATGAGGAAATAGACGTTATTTTATAAGTCAATAAAGTAACACAGTAACACAGATAAGTTAAGAGTTAAGAAGGGATGCACTAATCACACTTCACACGAATTTTATAAAGGCGACAGTTTGTGAGTGTGTGTGTTTGTTACTTCTTCACGTCTAAACGGTTGGAGAGATTTTAATAAAATTTGGTACGGAGTTAGCTGACACCCTGGATTAACATTATATATATATTGGCCTTTTTTGCATCTACTTAATGAGATGATTTATACAGCGTCCAGTGGTATCTTCACTCACACTAGATGGGTGAAGGGACCACTCCGACGCTGTAGTGCCTGGGACATGGTTTTATAGATGGTGTAGGCTTGCCCAGCACGTTAGCGTGTGGTATTGCGACTACAAATTCGCAAATGTACGTAACTTTGAAATTAAACAAAGTCATTGGTACATGCCCGCACTCGGGATCGAACCTGGGGCTCTCGCTTGCCAGTCTATGGTTCTACCCACTGAGCTACCACCGCTTCATATAGGCGATGCACCGATTAACATATAGGCTACATTATACTGCGGAAAAAGATCTTATTCCCATGGGAAAATCAATAAACCGGAGGTAACACCGCGGGACACAGCTAGTCTTATATACGTCCCCTTTAAAAGACGAAACAAAATTAACGAAATTAGATGCATTACCTAGTGTTTTCCTAATTTTGTAAGAATAGTAACTTAATGTTTTAGAATCACAAGTTGTTGATTGCACTCTTGGGATCTTGTTAGGTAGATACCCGTACTAATCTGTGTATAGATTTAAGATTATTTGAGAAACAATGGTCAGAGCAGTTTTTTCTTTACCACAACTCGACCTGAAGACAGTGTAGCTACCAAGTACCTACTGCACCAGACGTCAGCAGTTCGCGATGTCGATTCGCGACTGGAGGAGTCTCACGCGGCGCACGAGCTTATAGTTATGTGCCCCCTGCACACTGCGTCCCGCAAGATTTCCCCCGCGCGCGCCCGCGGACTATTCTCTTCTGTGATTGGCTTATTTTTCTGTTCTTCCTATTGGTGTATATTATTTTAAATGTATTTGATTGGCGATCTAGTTTTTAAGTTCGTATAAATATCGCTTGTAAATAAATTTCAACACACATTTCTATTCTGTCTTCCATGCAACGCACAACTGGTCTTTTCATTCCTAACCGGACTCGAACCTTAATCTACCGTAGTCAATAACGTCAAAACAGCAATAACAAAAAGATTTTACATTGAAATTCAACAAATCTATAATATAAAAATGAATCGCTGGATGTGTTGGTAAGCGCAAATCTCGAGAGCAGCTGAACCGATTTCACTAATTATTTTTTTAGAATATCCCTTGAAGTACGAGGATGGTTCTTACGGAGGGAAAAATAAATAAAGATTCGACTGTTAGGCGGTACAAAGTTCGCTGGTTCAGCTAGTCAAATATAATTTTTTTATGTTGACATGAGTTTCTGATTTTATTTAATGCACATTTTTCACGCTTACTGCAACTGATTAGAATGCACATAGAGGTGTCAAGCTCTTCGTGCATTCCAATTCTTAACTGCTGTCGACTGTACTAGAACCAAGGACTTTTCGTATTAACAAAAGAAATGAAAACTTACCTCTATTCGCGCTTCTATGCTTCCGTACGAACTATAAATCGTATCAGTCAGTTGACCAACTAAACTGCCGTCGTATTTCTCATATATCGTCACTAACAGGCAGGCATGGTAGAACCGCATGCTCAGCTCTCCAACGCCAATGATACTCGCATTTTTCTCCATAACTTTGATCGCATTTATGCCACCAACCGACTTGATCATCAGAGCTCCCATATCGTCCCAACTCACGGTCAGTTTCACTGATATGTGTTCGAAGACTTTGTTACAATTCAGACACCTATTCGCATGCAATACAGCGTATAATTGCACGGCCTTGTCCCAAGTTTCCAATGTGAACTGCGGAAGGAAAGAATGGAGTAGGCTTTCGTCCAACATTTGGAGCAGCAACCTCAAGATGTTCATTAGATCTTCGTTTCTTCTTAGATAAAGTATTTTTCTCCACAAGTAAGGCATTCTTTTGCACATGTCGTAGCACTGTTGTTTTGTTTGACTCGCCCATTGCCTTTCTATGAATTGGTCTATCAGTTCTGAGAATGCTGGGTTCTGATGTGTCCTTACGTACGGCAAAGGGAATCCACATTCACAGCCTAAATTCGAGAGTTTTTGAGTCTTCATGTTAACGGATATGCAGGAGTCGACGAAGTATTTGTATAGAGCTTCATCGCTAATTATTTTGTCTATTAATATATCTTTGTTCGGTGAGAGATTTAAGTAGCGTAAGAAAATATTGTTCGGCGCATATTTCGATTCTTCGATAGCTCCGATCTTCACGCAGTACTCTTCAAAGAGTAACAACAATTCGTAGATTTCATTAATATCACAGCTGCAACTATCTAGTAGAGATAATAAATTCGTGTCGTCACATTGATTATCTAGTAAACTTAGTCTAAAATGCTGATACAAAGCTCGGCACTGCTTGTCCTTTTCTGAAACAATTTTGTTTCGTTCTAAATCTTCATTGTTTACTTCTATGGCTTTTTGACTAGATTCTTTAAATATAATATCGTTTTCATGCACAACCGGTGCTATCATCACTTCGTTTTCATTATTTTCCTCGACCCTTTTTGGTAGTGTAACCTCGTCAATGTGTTTGATGTCTTCTACTACCTTTTTAGGTACAGTAGCGTCTATAACTTGATGCTTATCACCACTCAAATGCTTCATTTTTACTTCGAAATCCTCCCATGTTTCTTTCAATATCTTTTTGCTCGAATTCAATGTATCAGTTACAGAAGTACTCATTAAATCCTTCAAAGTTTGCAAAGGCTCTGTGGAATACTTGGTTTCTTCGTTAAATCTATCTTCGTCGCATTCACTTAATAGAGATTCTCTATTATGGTACGTATTATCTACGACGTGAATACCGATTTTGGTTGCGGTCGCGTCATTTGATTTGAGACTTTCAAACTTTTGCAATACTTCTTCAATTTCAGATACGTCTGATAGCTTGTTTCTTAATCCAACTATAATGTTAAGTTTAGCCGAAAGGCTACTGCTCGTTAGGAAATAGCTTTTGTACAAGGCACAGAGTTCTGCACACAATGCATACATTTCGTCCAAAAAGCATTTGATGAGGAACTTGTCTATTTTCATATACCTCAAGCATACTAGAGAGCCATTTTGCAGCCACAGGTAAACAAAATCGTGATATGTCTTACAGTCAACAATGTCTTTGTACGCACCCAACCACATGGTATTGTCCACGTCATGGAGATCCAAGAAGAATATAGCGTCTTTCTTAAAGGACAGTATTGCATTGTTGTGGACACTATAAATCTTTGGAAAATTGGATGACTGACCATTCGTTTCATTGGAAACAAATCTCTCTATAGACAAATTTTCATTGTTATACGACTCTGTGGTAATAACTTTCACGGGTTGCCTCGCCAGTACTTGCTTGAACTGATGCGTCCTTTGCACTGTACCGTCAATACTAGCCTCCCATAATCTGGAAGAGGGTCGGGCACTGAATATTGCGACGCTTGCCAACTTTTCATTAACAGCAAACGCCTCGTTGCCATCCACAATGTTGAACTGCTTTACCTCAGTGTAATCCTTGTTGTTTTGTTCCACAGTTCCATTTTCAACTTTTCTATCAGTTGTGACGAAGCAGGCCCCAAATTCTCCGTCCCTTAATTTCTGACCGATTTGTCTGTACTGCTCTTTCAGAGTATCGCATATGTAGCACCTAGTGAGCGTGGAGACCAGTAGCATGTTGTGTTTGACGTCCAACTGGCAGACTCGCGAGTCGAGGGTCATTATTGACTGGGCTGCGCTTTGGAACATCGTCTTCGTCTGGAATTTAGAAAAAGCCATGCGGTAAGATAGGAGAAAATATTTATATAATATGTTACAAATTGTAAAACAAAACAATAATAGAAAAAAAACGTAGAGCAGTGGGCTTTTAGACCTAGGTTTCGCCTTAACCGAAGATAGGGCAGCGGTCACTCTTAACCTACTAAGCCCTGGCGTCCTAGAAATAAGACATCACGAATAACCTTCGTAATTCTCACCCACGATTTAGTAGGAAGTCCGGAAAAGTTACTGTTCCAGGTTCAATATTTTCCTCATAATTTTTTGGACAACAGGAAGAAAAATTTCTTCATAATCTATGTAGTTTTAGAAGACTTGAAGTAACTGTTACTTCCAGTGCTTAGGAGGTAGCGCTTCGGGGTGCAAACTAGCGCCACCAATGGGAAAAAAAATCATAACTGTGTTGTGTACTTTTAAAATCTGTTATTAAAAACCTATTTAGAGGCTAAAAATTTCACCCATGCCGGGGTTCGAACCGGCAACCTCTGGCTATCTCGTTCGAATCCCGGCATGGGTGAAATTTTTAGCCTCTAAATAGGTTTTTATATTTGTTCCTTAGCACGGGTTAGTGCATTAAAATAAAAATAGTATAATCATGTGGGTACAGTGATATCGTTCCGATGTTAAACCTAACTGCAATGTAGGTAGTCGGGGCTGTAAGTAATGCAATTTGCTTAAGTCAGATGTCGCTGCCTGTACGTAATACAGAGAATATTGTAAAGAGGTTCGAAATTTCACTGATGCCGTGAGTCACCCATTGGCTCAATTGGTAGAGCGCTGGCACGGATAGCCAGAGGTTGCGGGTTCGAATCCCGGCATGGGTTAAATTTTTAGCCTCTAAATAGGTTTTTAAATTTGTTCCTTAGCACGGGTTAGTGCATTAAAATAAAAATAGAATAATCATGTGGGTACAGTGATATCGTTCCGATGTTAAACCTAACTGCAATGTAGGTAGTCGGGGCTGTAAGTAATGCAATTTGCTTAAGTCAGATGTCGCTGCCTGTACGTAATACAGAGAATATTGTAAAGAGGTTCAAAATTTCACTGATGGCGTGAGTCACCCATTGGCTCAATTGGTAGAGCGCTGGCACGGATAGCCAGAGGTTGCGGGTTCGAATCCCGGCATGGGTGAAATTTTTAGCCTCTAAATAGGTTTTTAAATTTGTTCCTTAGCACGGGTTAGTGCATTAAAATAAAAATAGTATAATCTGTTATTATTTAAAAGTTATGATGAGAAATCTTAACCACGGTGACAACTATGTTAAGAGCATACAGTCTAGAACCTAGAATAAACAACCAAGCACTTTAATCACTTTCCGCCAAAAACGGCCATTTTTAGCGGTAATCGAATAAAGTTTTAGTCTATTGATCCAAGGTTCTAGACTGAAGGTAATAATTATAAAAAAATGTTGTCAATGGTCAATCTCTCTGTTATTAAGTATAAGTTTGTATCAATATTCAAATTTGCACTGGCTACCCGTCTTTCTAATTTCCTTCAGCAACTTTCCATCGTAAGGTTGTCTGGAAGAAATAGCTTTTAGCAGTAAGGCCGCCAATTGTACTATGTATATTGGCAATTGTTTTGTATTTGTTGCTTTTCCAGTGTACAATAAAGAATATTCTTATCTTATCTTGACTACCTCTGTCTGTTTCTATCTCAAGATTTTTTCTCTCACCTCTATCGCTACATCCGTTCCAGATACTCTTTCTCTTAGAATTTTTCATTTCTTTTGTAACCTTATAGCAACACTATAGAAAAAATTCAATGGTTCAATGGTTGACTTACAATGAAATTAGGCAGCTGCAGCACAGAGACCCTCCCAACGTCGTCACCACAAAACAGCATTGTCGCACTACCCCACACCAGAGCTGATACCTCATTGCCTTGGTGCTCCCTTGAGGATACCGTCTTCGCGGTACCATTCAGAGTGTGCTCCGTCACTGTGACCACCCCACGGCCGTTGGCAAAGGCAATGTGTTGCTCATCCGGGGAGATGGAGAGACGAGTGATCGCTCCATCCTGGAATGTATTAATTGAAAAGTGGTTATGTTAATCCAGACAAGTGCTAGTCAGATTCACCCACCGACGGTTACGTACAAATTTAAAGGAACTTGATATCAACCCTTTCTATGTCCACACTGCTGGGGCACTGGTCTCTTCCTACATCGCAGGAAGGTTAGGCTATACTCCACCACGGGGCCAAGTCTGCGTTTGTGAAGGATTACACTATTTTTATTTTTAATGCACTAACCCGTGCTAAGGAACAAATTTAAAAACCTATGTAGAGGCTAAAAATTTCACCCATGCCGGGATTCGAACCCGCAACTTGCTTAAGTCAGATGTCGCTGCCTGTACGTAATACAGAGAATATTGTAAAGAGGTTCGAAATTTCACTGATGCCGTGAGTCGCCCATTGGCTCAATTGGTAGAGCGCTGGTACGGAGAGCCAGAGGTTGCGGGTTCGAATCCCGGCATGGGTGAAATTTTTAGCCTCTAAATAGGTTTTTAAAATTGTGAAGGATTGTGAGACAGTGGCGGGCGTTGCTGTCAGAAGTTATCAAGCCGTCGATAAGGCTTCTGACATGGCTTAACGACTGACATTACGGTACCAACGGCTTTAAGTTGCCTTGCGAAGCACGGAAGCGCTCGGAAAAAATGCCACTGGCTGTAGGCCACGAGCGCATCTATAGTAGGTACTTACATGTTATAAATAGTTCAGAAATCAAGTCTCACAGTTTTTACCGCTGAGACGGGCTGAAGGGGGGTTAAAGTGTTGCCATCTGCAAAGGATGGAAAGGATCTCACCTTATTTGGTATGAGCTGAAGGAACTCGCATGGGTTCTTGTTGAACACATAAATACCTCCACTAGTGGCCCCACACACTATCAGGTTCTTCGAAACATCGAAACACGTATACTGAAAAAAAAAAAACATTAAACTGGTATGAAAAAAATATGTATCTTCAAATATATAAGACAAGAAATACTAAGCATTCTATTGCTGTCCTTAAAATTTAACTTGAATAGTGAATAAATAAAAAATAGCCAACAATGTGACTGTTGAGTACTAACTACTAAGGAGGCAGGACCAACCTAGTTAAATTGTTGAAATTTATTTTATTAGGGTAAACAAACAATTGTATAAGTCGTAACAGCATCGTAAGTAACATTGAAGTATTTTAAGTAATTGTACAACCAGCATCGCTCACCACAAAATAATGAAAAAGAAAGGTGAGTTATTCAGAGAAAGCTAACTTCTGAATAAGGCAATATAACTAACTACATAACAAGATTAATATCTCATTATTTTGAACAATGTATATTTTCAGTGCATTTAAGTTTTACTTGAAATGCTGAATGAAACTTGAATAAATAAACATCACCCACACAACAAAACCATTTCTCACAGTCTTAATCTAAAAAACAGCAAAGGCAGTGGAGCGGTTAGTTAGCTAGACCTGAGATTTCCACACTTAGCCTCATAGTTTTCCATTAAAAATAGTATTTAATTTAATTAGTACTTTTGCGCTCAAATTGCATGTTGTGTTCACATCTAGTAGAATGTACATCACTGTAAGCCCTCTTATAATATGAACTGTTTTGTAAGTCTAAGGTGTAACATTCAGTTTTGTGAACTGTAAATAAAAAAAAATAGTTGGGCCATTGTAAGTACTAAGCGTTGAGGTTGAATAACTTAGTGTTTGCTCTTTTCCTTCACCGTTAGACAGTGGTATTGTTACTATATCGCTCATTTGGCAGAATAATGACGCAAATGTACTTTTTTGCCAATTTGAGTTAAGTATGCCAAAACACCCGAAATAACTGTTTACACTTGGGGAAAAAATTACAGTAATGTAGTTTGTTTTTTATCGCGTGACGGCGCCACTGTCGTTGTGGCATTTTGACAAAGTTCTAACACTTCTGAATGAAACAACGGTCTCTACTGTAAAATTGGAAAAAGGACATTTGCGTCAATATTCTGCCAAATGAGCGGTATATAACTTCACAAATGTACATTAATCAGAAAACGAAGTCAATTGCAAATCATAAGACTGGTTAGTCTTATGATTTGGGGCATTTTTCTTCTACAGCTTCTTCATCTATGATGCCGGTCATATGGTGACCAGATAAGAACACAAAATAACTTCTAAACGGAGGCCATTGCTACTTATCAAGGTACCAAAAAAAGCACTGGGCTCCAGTAGAATTGGAACACATAACATCCATCAAGGAAATTAAATGTAGACCAATAAGGCAGACAAACCAAAATTCCACGGCCTTACTTTGATGTACATTTCATAGCCAATTAATACAATCAGTTTTCCTACTTGTTAATCTGTGGGTTTGCCTATGCAATGGACATTTAATTCCATGTTTACAACAAATTGTAGTTGTATGAAAAGGGTCCCAAGAATGGATGAATGTAGAGTGATGAATTGGATGTTTCATCCAATTCCAATTCAATCCCGTGGGAGAAATTTTATTAAGGAATTAGGGTAGTGTTTGAGGAACCTTGCGTTTGACAACGGCTTTAAGGCATTTCTGATGCAGAGGATCGCCCTCGCTGTGAGGTAAAGTAATGCTGTAAGCGTTTTGGGAACTTTTGAGTCGGAGATGTCTCGGGTGGTCAATTCAATTGACAGTAAATATTCATGACATCTTTTTTATTTATTAAAAATATTGTAAGTTATGAGATAAATTGATGCTTTATTTCTACACAAAACACACATTCAAAAAATTAGAGCGAAATTAACACTAAATACAATGCAAAATTATGCAAAATGACAGGTTATTAAAACATAACACTTGTGTACATAGGCACTAGTTAGTAAGAAACAAACACAAGTGTTACCAGTTTTAATAGATAGATAGAATATTCTTTATTGCATGTACACCAAGGATTACATAAGAGACTTATAAAATAACAGTACAGTACAAGTGGCGGCCTTATTACTAAAAGTAATTTCTTCCAGACAACCATTGACGGAAAAGAAGAAACAATAACATGCAACATTAAATTAACAGTTGGAATGAACAGAATAATCAAATGGTAGAACTCAGACAATGTGTGTCCTGGATATAAAAATGGGCTCAGCAAATGCTACAGATAAAATCTATAGCGACGGACTTCAGCCAGACTTTTTTTTTAGGTTGCAAAAGTCACAATTTGTACAATTCCTATTATGGAATACTATTGTGGATTGGTTTAGTTTAAGTTAATTCTTTGATTGCATGTGACTGTTTTCTATACAATTAATAGACAGGGGTCAGGTATAACACAAATGTTGGACCTTTTTGGGTCATTAGTTTGAATATAGACAAGGTTTGGTGAGCATATTACTTATATGCATGCACAGAGTTTCCTTATTGTTTATATACATGCACCCAGTTCCCTTAATGTATGGAGATACCAGGAGAACTCCCACCCACTTCTTTAATACAAAAACGAAGCCGGGTATGCGATGATTCATTCATCAAACATGTAAGTAGGTACGTATCAGTGGCCAGCAAGATAAATTTAGGTTATACAGTGCAAAATCTAGACTATTCTCGCTATTTATAAGATAACGCATAATAGGAATAGGGAATGGGCTTGTTAACTGCAGCCACTTTTGACTCAGTGCCAAATAAAGTCAGCATAACTAACCTTTATACGCTGTGAACTTTTCAACGGAGAACTTATAATATCGGTAATGTTCGGAAGCTCTAGCAATATGTGATGGGGTAGTTTGGAAGAAGACATTTTTTAGCACATTTTCCGTTCTTAATCACGAAAAATAATTGATTTTCATAAACAAAACAAGAGATAATCCTCTCGTCGCAGAAATGTCAAATGACAACTGATTTGACAGTTTTTTTTTTCGCCCAGCAACATGAATAATATGTAGATGATATACAATAGGTATCCCTCAGACTAGTGAATATTTTTTTATTTATCTGGAAGATAATTATCCTTTTTAATACAGTTGCTCAAAAAGTGGCGTATTACAGGGACGTACCTATAGCGTGCGGGATGTGGGCTACACACTCGTGCTTTTTTTTTACCTTTCCCGCGGTCGTGCGTTTTCTTTCCCAACTGCAACTGGTGCAACTGTCGCTTTCCGCGACAGCTGTCATCTAAATTAAGTCCATGAATTTAGAATTTTTGTCACAGAATATTTGTGCGAAAACTCCGTACTTACTGCACCGATAGTGATGTCTAACCAAGTAACTGTAAATTACAAACTTTCGATAACTTGTTAATGGATGATCTAAACTGCAGGTTTACTATAGGAAATTAACTTTATTTGTTTGAAAACCATTATCAAATTTCATTAGAATTAAAATAATGAATATTGTTTTAATTTATACCTATCCAACAAAATACTGGTGTTATTGTGGGGCAATAACCTACAGCGTGTGTGCACGTCTCTCCAACTTTGCTCCGAACCTCCATGCTTCTAGGTTCTGGCCAGCCGCGTGCTTTAAGGTCAAGTTTTGATTTTTATTGAGTGACGTTCTTGTTTACCCTGACGACGAAATGTTTGTTGGTATTCGATGAATTTTTCAAATTATTTTCTATTAAACTATTTCATGCTTTAAAGTCTGTAGTTGCTATCGTGATTAGTTGAGTTAAAGTTGTTCCTTTTTGTTCGCTTGATGCCAAAAATATCAAAGAAAACTGTTTTGAACAATGAATGCCGTGAGTTTGTAATTCGTTTGCGCGAATATTTCACGCGCGAAAACCAAAACCGTGGTCCGCTTCTGCCATTAGAGCGAGTGTGTGAAAGAGTTGCGGATGCGGATGCTCTTGGTATTGGACGATCTACGGTGGTCCGTATTAGCAAAGAAAAGTACGGAGAGAAATCAAGCGAGATACCTGAAGATGAAGTGATTTAAAAAACTTTCATCGCCAAATAAAGAGAATAAAAACTTCTTCCGTCACAGAGGTTGATAGTTTTGACACCGCTGCCATCCACAACCACATATACGCATATTACTCAAGAGGTCAATTACCCACATTAAGAAAATTGGGAGCGTCTTATAGAGGCAAATTTGTTTACATCCAGCTTAACATCATTGGCTAAAATTCTAAGAAAAATTGGGTTTTCATACAAAAAGAGCGTTAAAGGAAAATTGTGATCAGAGACTGATTTAGGGATATTAGGATGTACACCTCTACTTGAATAAAACTTTGTAAAAAAATATTTCTCGTGTTTGATTTTATGTTTCCAATTTCACGAAATTCTTCTTTCTATACATGTTATTATTTCTTATTGATATGGCAACCAGCCGATGTCGACAAATTCTGCCTAAGTCAAGTGACATTTGACGTCGACATTATCCCATTCCTAGCCCTGTCAGTGTGACAGCTGTCGTGGAGCTCAAGCTATATTTTACAGACTAAAAGAAAAACCAACCATGAAGTTTTTACTAAAAAAAATCATAGAAGTTTTTATGAGCTACTAATTTGTTTCAATATCAGATTTGATGATTTGATTGAATGAGTTAAGTTAGGTTTCATTTGATTTCATCTCATTAAATTTCATTTTCATTTCATATCAATAAAAAAATTCTACTGAAGACTTGGCTGTATGGGCATAGTTCGGAGACAGATAATAGAATCTATTCTCTGTCTACGGCATAGTTCCCTTTGCCTACTAGAATGGGTGAAGAAAAAAAATCTCTGCTTAAATATATTTTTTTACGGTTGGCGCCATTTTCCAAATAATTTTTCTTTATTAGATTGCTTATTTTTTTCGCAACTGTATTAAAAATAGTCGTTCAGTTCAGTCAGTACACGTGCGGAACCGTCATCATTGCAACTTGCTCCGACTGTCAACCCTCGCCTTCGGCTGCGCCACGGCTCGGGTAGACATTTGTCGGAACTCTTTGCAATGACAGCCTTTCCGCACTTGTAATGAAATAAGTATACTATTTTTGTTTTGCCATTGTTGATAAAGCGAGATCTAGATGGATGAAAAGTATCGTAATCGTATCGATGTAATGAGCACTGAGTATGTAAGGGGACGCAATTTTTACATGTAAGTATGAAAGGCCGTTTTCAGCACAAGTTCACAAAGCAATTCATAGATGGCGCTTACAGGCGTGGCCATAAAAATTCCAACTCTTTAATGCACACTATACATCTTATATTCTAATGAAGTCAAATTAAAATGAAAATATTTTATTCAATAGGTACTAGCTGACCCAGCAAACTTCGTACCGCCTAACACTCGATTCTTTATTTTTTGTTTTTTTTTTCATTCCGTAAGAAGCATCCTCGTACTTACCTACTTCAAGGAATATTCTAAAAAAAGAATTAGCGAAATCGGTTCAGCTGCTCTCAAGATTGCGCTCATGTGTTGGTACACATTCTGTGATCCATTTCTATTATTATAGATAAGTCAGAAACTGTGACTAGGTACCCTTCCTCAATTGCTCACTATATTTTTTGTATTAGGTAGGTACCTATTGAGAAACCATTGACGTGTTTTCGATGAATCTGTAAATTAAAGAAAGTCCATGCTGGATTGGAACCCACGCTCCTGCAATGCCTCGTCGGCGTTCTACCGCCGCTTTGTCCCTGCATCCCCTAACCACGGAAGCTTAAAAGATACAGAGTAACGTGGTCCCCAATAGCTCATGGCCGAGCCGAGTGATTGGAATCAATCATTCCGGCTAAGCAACAACAGGCGCGATCAAGTGCTGGATGGCTGATTCCGTAGCTACCGCTTAGTGGCATTTTACGCTAATGCCGGCGCCAGACAGATTTTTTTTTAATTTATACGAAAACAAACAGTCTTACAAAACATTAACAATTGTCTTAAAAGAAATAGACCTATAGTTTTCCGAAATTACAATTTTTTGAAACAAAAAATAACTATATTTTTATATTACTGAAAAAGTAACATGCAATACCTACTAAACAAAATAAAGCACCAATAGAATTACAGCTAACAAATTATTTAGCCAACTTTCAGCCTAATAACTGAATTTTTGAATGAGTTTAGTGTGCTGCCGAAAATATCAATTTCACTCAACCTATCATTAAGTATAAAGTTTACATGTTACAATTTCAAACAAGTGATCACATACTTAAGTGTGCACAACAGTGTGATCCAGACAGTTTGAACTTCTGTCTGGATCCGGCATAAGGCGTTGGTACCGGCTGTCATTTATGATGGTAGCCGTCAAGTCATGTAAGAGGCCTTATGGGCGGCTTGATAACTACTGACAGGAAGGCCCGCCACTGCTTACAATCCACCAACCCGGACCTGGCCATCGTGGTAGAGTATTGCCTAAACTTCCTGCAATGCAGGAAGAGACCCGTGCCCTATCAGTGGGGATATACAAAGGGTTGATATCGCGGTCCCCAATACAAGAAAAGGCTGTTTTTATTTTTATACGAAACTCTGGATTCCGGGAGAGACTGATAGGAAAGATGAATGGCCTTCTATATGCCGCCTGATATGCACGCGTGGTGTAGTAGATAACGACAATGTTACTTAGTTGTTGAGTGTTAGAATATTGTGGGTTGCGTGAGTGTTATCATTACTAACTTAGATACCTACTTGGCTACTACACTTAAAGAGAATCTACATACTGTAGTGAGAAACTTGCGTCAATAAACTCGGATTTGTAAGACAAGACAAAGACAAAATTTGTTTATTGCCAGATATAAAAAGAACATAAAAGTAAAAACTAATGTGTACCTACATCTAAATACATATGAGGTAAGGCAACATACCTACTCGTTTCAGAGAAACACATTTTAAATTTAAAGGCTCTGGCAAAAGGTGCCACGCTCAGCGTTGTGCCTCTGAATGTGAATGTATAAATACAAAACATTCAAAAAGCGCTGATTTTCAGCGAGGCCCTTAAATTCTATCTAAGAAACTAAACTAGGAAATTAAAAAACTCAGATTTTTGTCTGTAGTCGGGGTTTCCCGGGAAAATATATCTACAATAGAGTGAGTGCTCGTTCATCTTAAGAGGCTCCATGAAGTTATTTTTTTCCACTGACCAATTGAAAAAGAAGTCGTCATTAATTTTCTTTTACAGATATTTTTTGCGAAAAGTTTGTTTCTTTTTTTTCAATCATATAATTCATATAAAATTTTCAACAGAAATTCACAAAGCAATTCATAGATGGCGCTTATAGGCGTGTACATATAAAAAACACGGACACTTCTGTAAAATTTTGCTCGATATCAACCCTTGGCGTTTCTGACCCTAGGCACAACTGCTATGCTCAACTGGTTGTGCCGTGGACACTTTTGTTTCCCATCAGCTCATCTGAATTACCAACGATCAACTCGAGCCCATGACGCAACTATTATGCTTAACTGGTTGATTCGTAGGGAATTCAGGAACTATTCCAATTGACCATAGCACAACTGGTAGTATTATCTCAAGCCACTCTCTAGCACTGTTAGCAAACCTTTTTGTTCAAGTGTTCAATTTACCGAGGCAAGGCACAGTAAAAGTTTTTTTTTTCCCAGCAAACCAATCAGTTTTACCGACGGGAAACAAAAGTGCCCACGGCACAACCAGTTAAGCATAGCAGTTGTGCCTAGGGTCAGAAAGGACCCTTCGACATACCTACAAGGGTTGAAATCGATCGATATCGACCAAAATTTGCCTAAATTTCCAATTTTAAACACCATCGAACCTCAATTTGTGCCCATTGGCAATTTTTTATTGCAAGCCAGCATGTCTTTAGTAAATAAAACTATAATCCATGTTTGTATGGAAATAGCTCTTTGAGGAGCTGAGGCTGCTCCTCTCAACTGGCCACAGTGCGTATAAAAATAAACAGCTAATAGGTGACACTATTTTTATTTTTAATGCACTAACCCGTGCTAAGGAATTGCTCAATTGGTAGAGCGCTGGTACGGATAGCCAGAGGTTGCGGGTTCGAATCCCGGCATGGGTGAAATTTTTAGCCTCTAAATAGGTTTTTAAATTTGTTCCTTAGCACGGGTTAGTGCATTAAAAATAAAAATAGTGTAATCATGTGGGTACAGTGATATCGTTCCGATGTTAAACCTAACTGCAAAGTAGGCAGTCGGGGCTATAAGTAATACAATTTGCTTAAGTCAGATGTCGCTGTCTGTACGTAATACAGAGAATAGTGTAAAGAGGTTCGAAATTTCACTGATGCCGTGAGTCGCCCATTGGCTCAATTGGTAGAGCGCTGGTACGGATAGCCAGAGGTTGCGGGTTCGAATCCCGGCATGGGTGAAATTTTTAGCCTCTAAATAGGTTTTTAAGCTAATAGGTGTTTAAATAGTGGATTAACAGACGGCTGTATGTTGCTGTACGAAAAATCGGTAGTTTGTGTTGTAGAAACTTCTGTTTAAACAACAATAACTAAGAAACAAAAAAAAATAGGTAAATTTTGTCACATATATTTTTCATGATTCCAACAAATAGTCGTATTTATTCTTAATTTATGAATTTTGGTAGCGTCCACTGTTTCGAGAACACTAAATAAGAAAGAAATTTAAAATTTTGAAGATTTTTTTTATGACTCCTCAAACAGTCCTACGCCGTGCGACCAGGTGGGATGATGATCTGCGAAAAACTGTCGGCAGATGCTGGATGCGGCAAGCTGAAGACAGGGCGCTATGGCGCTCATGAGGGGAGGGCTGTGTCCAGCAGTGGACTACATAATATAGCCTGAAGAAGAGAAGAAGAAACAGTGATACATTAAGTAAGTAAATAGTTTATTTTTTTATTATTAATTTACATATTTTCGTAGAAACCGCTGCTTCTACAACACTGACTTAGAAACAAAAAATTATAAATTTTGTAAGAAACAAAAAAGCATTTTTGATCCCGACAAATAGTCATAACTTAAGTAGGTAAATAAACTTTTAGTTTTATTTCTTCTTAACTTATTAATTTACTACTTACTTCATTTATTTAAATAAATTAAGTAGGTAGGTATAGATAGTAGCCTCAGTAAGGTATGGACCTTAATCAGCCATTGCTACATTGTTGCAGAATTTTATCAGCCATTTATAGAAAACACATTCGAGTCCTATCTCGTGTTAGGAATAGACCTCGAAATGGCGTCATTATCCTCCACAATTCTGCTCGTGATTTTAACTTTAACTAGAGTTCCTATCTCGAAAACCAGTCTGACTCTGGTAGTGGACACTACAGAGTCTATGCGCGAGGAAATAGATGTGATTAAGAATCAAATCGGATCAGTTTTGCGTGCGCTTCGTGATGATAGTGCTGCGGACGTGGGGAATTTTATTCTGGTGCCCTTCAACTATCCGGGTAAGTATACGTAATAATAATAATATTGGCCTTTTGCATTTATACAGCGTCCAGTGGCATCTTCATGCACCCACACTAGATGGGTGAAGGGACCACTCCGACGCTGTAGTGCCTGGGACATGGTTTTATAGATGGTGTAGGCTTGCCCAGCACCTATACCATCCTGACAGCTTAGTCGGCCTAGCCCAAAGGAAAGACTAGTCAATACGTGCGGAGCCAAACAAGCCGCGGGTTTCCTCACGATGTTTTCCTTCACGTTAGCGTGTGGTATTGCAACTATAAATTCGCAGATGTACGTAACTTTGAAATCAAACAAAGTCATTGGTAGGTACATGCCCGCACTGGGGATCGAACCTGGGGCTCACGCTTGCGAGTCCATGGTTCTACCCACTGAGCTACCACCGCTTAAATAATAACGTTGATAATAATAAGTGTGTCCAACGCCTGGCTGCAAAGTGGTGAATTATTCCCTAAGACTGAAGCGTTCATGCTTATTTCGGGTTGTTCGGCGCTTGCTACACTGAGTATCTGCACTGACACAACCTTGTAGCCAGGATTCTTCATCAGGCGCTCGATCTAAAATATGGCATCGTCAAACAGGGACTGCCGATGCCATATTACAAGTAGGTGCACACCGGAAGCCGTGCTCGAAAGCGACCGCGCCAAGCTCTACTGGGGCTGGCCCATTAGCACAGACCGGACTATTCTCTCAAATAAGCCTGATATTGTGGTGGTGGACCGGGCGTAGAATAGGGCGTTTTTGGTCGACATCACTGTCCCATATGATGAGAACCTCGTGAAAGCCGAAACAGATAAGAAAACCAAGTATCTGGACCTGGCGCACGAGGTTACCGACTTAAGGGGTGTGGTGTCGGCTGAAATCGTTCCTTTACTCCTGTCTGCAAATGGGTTAGTTCCGACCAGTTATGCTAACCATCTGAGGCAGTTGAAGCTCCGTGTGGGCACGTTTCCGGCTATCATGCAGAAGGCAGTGCTGGTTGATAAAGCCCGGATAGTCCAAAGTTTTCTCTCGTTGTCGCCCTGACCTCCGGCCGCTTGGAATTCTCAGCCGGAGGGCGTCCGCCTGGCCGCTTTGGTCAGACGGGACCATTAATATAATACGACTAATAACTGCTGTGTGGTGTCGGCCTAGAGAAAAGCACCAACCCAAATTCTACCCGCGGGTGTCGTAAAAGGCGACTAAGGGACACAAACCGGGGGGTAGGCAGCAGCGCCCCCTGCAGTATAAGTCCACCAAACTGCGATCCGCAACCCGCATGCCCAGCGTAGGGATTATGGGCATTAGAGGTACCCCCCCCCCCAATGATGGCACAAACTTGTGCTATGGCGCTCATTAAGGGAGGACTATGTCCCGCAGTGGACTAATATAATAACTTCCACACAACACAATCATGACCTGGGGTCTATGATGTAAGTATCCACTGAGTTGACACTTTGGAGCTGTCTAATTATATATCTTGATAGAGTGGTATGTCACGTACTAGAAGAGCAGGTCACAAACATGAAAATATACCCAGTGGGAGTCGAATTCACAACCTCTGTTGTGAATTCGACTCCCACTGCTGGACCAACGAGACAGTCAAACCAGACTCGATTCGGAATTCCAAACTACCACGTCCAAATCTAAAACCATTACAATGCTATACTGCAACAATACATTAATATCGACCCTTATATGTGCCCCCTGCTGGGCACGGGTCTCTTCCTGCATCGCAGGAAGGTTAGGGAGGATTATAAGACAGTGGCGGGTCTTACTGTCAGAAGTTATCAAGCCCCCATAAGGCTTCTGACATGGCCATTGAATTGTAATAAGTTAGTCACAAATTTTACCGACAAGCGACGTCAGCGCCAGGATCCGAAAAAAGCTATTAAATGATCTTCTATCCTTACTTCAAATTCAATGACATGGCTTAACGACTGCCATTGGCGGTAGTCACGGGACAGTCACCCATCCCGCACCTGACCGCGCCTGTAGTTGCTTAACGCAAGTGATTGATTCCAATTACTTGGTTCGACTAGGCCACGAGCGCTGCCACTAAGCTATATTATTGTAACGTTTTATTAAAATCCATTCAGTAGTTTTTACTTGAAAGAGTAACAAACATCCATCCATCAATACTTACAGTCTATTTATTCTTACTTGCTCAATTTAGTAAACAAGATTCTAACCTTAAAATTGAGATTAGATGCCTAAACTAGTAATTTTCTCGCAAATTCATGAACCATCATGAACTATATTTATAAAATTGGCAGCGTGTTATCTAAAAGAGTGTTCCAAGTTACTTCATTTATTCAAATATGGCAGTTTTGGACTAAAAAGTTACAGTTTACGGGTAGAATCTTGTTTACTAAATTGGACAAGTAAGAATAACTATTTATTCTTACTTGTCCAATTTAGTAAACTGTACAAACTTTCGCCTTTATATTATTAGTAAGGATGTAATGACTACTATAATTAATTCAAAATTGAAATATGAAGCTCTAACAATCAGACAAAATATAATCTTAACAGAAAATAATATGCTGCTTAGAATTGTAACTCGTTAATGATGATAACACTTTAAGGCAGACTTCATTCTAAAAATGTAAGGAGGGCTATACAAAACCTTCCATCCATTCCACAGATGTGCTCAGACCAGTCCAAACGACGAGCCAAGAAGTCTTCACTCGGGCCATCAATGGGCTCCAAGCCAGCGGCGGCTACGATTGCCCGGAGAACAGCCTGGCAGGGATAGAAAAGGCTTTGGAGATCAGCGAGCCAAAGTCACAGATATACGTCTTCACCGACGCCTATGCAGGAGACACAAGCAACGCGGAGAGGATTTGGGACTTATGCAAAAGGACGCGCAGTCAGGTAACTAATGGCTAACCATTGAGATTCGATATCAACCCTTGTATGTCCCCAGAGCTGTGGCACGGGGCTCATCCCGCATCGCAGGAAGGTTAGACCGTACTCCACTCCGTGATGGAGTATGGCCAAGTCTGGGTTGGCTGAGGATTGTAAGACTGCAGCGGGCCGTACTGCCAGAGGTTATCAAGCCGCCCATGAGGCCTCTGACATGGCTTAACGACTTCCACTGGCGGTCACGGGACGTCACGGGACGGTCACCCATCCCGCACCTGACCGCGCCTGTTGTTGCTTAACTCAAGTTATTGGTTCAAATCACTCGATTCGACTAGGCCACGAGCGCTTCCTATGTTATGTAAAAAAAAAGTATATATTTTTTGTAATGTGTAATACCAAAATAAATGATTTTAAAGTTATTGCTGCTTTTTATATCAAGGGGCTCCTTAAATTGTGCTAAGTTGTGTTCCTTAAAGTTCGTTTCCTAGTTTGATTCCTAGATTGATGGCCGGCCGGGCATCGAACCCGGGACCTTCGTTTTACTGTCAGACAAGTTGACATTGTCAATTGACGGATCTGTCGTCGTCGTCAGGCTATACATACTAGTCCACTGCTGGACATAGACCTCCCCTAAAGAGCGCCACGTTGTGCTTTCATAGGGGGTAGTGCCCATAATCCCCACACTGGGCATGCGGGTTGGGGATCGCAGTTCGAAGGAATTGTACTGCAGTGGGCGCTGCTGCCCACCCCCTGGTTTGTGTCCCCTAGTCGCCTTTTACGACACCCGCGGGAAGAGTTTGGGTTGGTGCTATTCTCTAGGCCGACACCACACAGCATATACTTATAACTCATGTTTGACAAATAAATTATCTTTATCTTTATCTCTATCTCTATCTCTATCTCTATCTCTATCTCTATCTCTATCTCTATCTCTATCTCTATCTCTATCTCTATCTCTATCTCTATCTCTATCTCTATCTCTATCTCTATCTCTATCTCTATCTCTATCTCTATCTCTATCTCTATCTCTCTCTATCTCTATCTCTATCTCTATCTCTATCTCTATCTCTATCTCTATCTCTATCTCTATCTCTATCTCTATCTCTATCTCTATCTCTATCTCTATCTCTATCTCTATCTCTATCTCTATCTCTATCTCTATCTCTATCTCTATCTCTATCTCTATCTCTATCTCTATCTCTATCTCTATCTCTATCTCTATCTCTATCTCTATCTCTATCTCTATCTCTATCTCTATCTCTATCTCTATCTCTATCTCTATCTCTATCTCTATCTCTATCTCTATCTCTATCTCTATCTCTATCTCTATCTCTATCTCTATCTCTATCTCTATCTCTATCTCTATCTCTATCTCTATCTCTATCTCTATCTCTATCTCTATCTCTATCTCTATCTCTATCTCTATCTCTATCTCTATCTCTATCTCTATCTCTATCTCTATCTCTATCTCTATCTCTATCTCTATCTCTATCTCTATCTCTATCTCTATCTCTATCTCTATCTCTATCTCTATCTCTATCTCTATCTCTATCTCTATCTCTATCTCTATCTCTATCTCTATCTCTATCTCTATCTCTATCTCTATCTCTATCTCTATCTCTATCTCTATCTCTATCTCTATCTCTATCTCTATCTCTATCTCTATCTCTATCTCTATCTCTATCTCTATCTCTATCTCTATCTCTATCTCTATCTCTATCTCTATCTCTATCTCTACCTCTACCTCTACCTCTACCTCTACCTCTACCTCTACCTCTACCTCTACCTCTACCTCTACCTCTACCTCTACCTCTACCTCTACCTCTACCTCTACCTCTACCTCTACCTCTACCTCTACCTCTACCTCTACCTCTACCTCTACCTCTACCTCTACCTCTACCTCTACCTCTACCTCTACCTCTACCTCTACCTCTACCTCTACCTCTACCTCTACCTCTACCTCTACCTCTACCTCTACCTCTACCTCTACCTCTACCTCTACCTCTACCTCTACCTCTACCTCTACCTCTACCTCTACCTCTACCTCTACCTCTACCTCTACCTCTACCTCTACCTCTACCTCTACCTCTACCTCTACCTCTACCTCTACCTCTACCTCTACCTCTACCTCTACCTCTACCTCTACCTCTACCTCTACCTCTACCTCTATCTCTATCTCTATCTCTATCTCTATCTCTATCTCTATCTCTATCTCTATCTCTATCTCTATCTCTATCTCTATCTCTATCTCTATCTCTATCTCTATCTCTATCTCTATCTCTACCTCTACCTCTACCTCTACCTCTACCTCTACCTCTACCTCTACCTCTACCTCTACCTCTACCTCTACCTCTACCTCTACCTCTACCTCTACCTCTACCTCTACCTCTACCTCTACCTCTACCTCTACCTCTACCTCTACCTCTACCTCTACCTCTACCTCTACCTCTACCTCTACCTCTACCTCTACCTCTACCTCTACCTCTACCTCTACCTCTACCTCTACCTCTACCTCTACCTCTATCTCTATCTCTATCTCTATCTCTATCTCTATCTCTATCTCTATCTCTATCTCTATCTCTATCTCTATCTCTATCTCTATCTCTATCTCTATCTCTATCTCTATCTCTATCTCTATCTCTATCTCTATCTCTATCTCTATCTCTATCTCTATCTCTATCTCTATCTCTATCTCTATCTCTATCTCTATCTCTATCTCTATCTCTATCTCTATCTCTATCTCTATCTCTATCTCTATCTCTATCTCTATCTCTATCTTTATCTTTATCATACGGATCTGTAACAAGAACCATTTCAGGTGACGGTGTTCCTAAGCGGCAGCTGCGTATCAGTGGGAAATGTACCAGCTGGTGATGAGTCTATATTCAGTGACATCGCAGCCACCTGCTCTGGAATATTGTTCCACTTCCAATTTTCCAATTTGAGACAAGTGAGTTTCGGGGTTTCTTCTTAAGCACGTCGTAGGTATTTTTATGCTAAGACTCTAAGCAAGAACGAAGAAGAAAGTTAACGTACCTTCGTTATCGTTATCAACCCTTGTATGTCCCCGCTGCTGGGGCACGGGTCTCTTCCTGCATCGCAGGAAGGTTAGGCCATACTCCACCATGGGGGCCAAGTCCGGGTTGGGGGAGGATTGTAAGACTTTGGCGGGTCTTACTGTCAGAAGTTATCAAGCCGCCCATAAGGCCTCTGACATGGCTTAGCGACTGCCATTACATGACAGCCGGCAACAACGGCATAACGTGAAATTTAATTGAAATTGAAAAACATTTATTTATCATTAGAACATTACAAAAAAACCTTAATAATTTATTATACAAACTTAGGATATTGATAAAAAGGAATTCGCTCAGCATAAATGTTGTGTTGAACACAACGCTGATTTTCAGCAAATCCCTGTTAAATACAAGATATTATAAAAATCAATCAATTACAATGTCTATAATTTGTCTATAATTGTCTATAAAAAAATTAAATAAATGACATATTAATAAAAGTAAAAGTTGCATTCAAATCCACATCAAAACTACCATTAATATAATTAACGTGCCTAGCGAAGCACGGAAGCGCTCGGAAAAATGCCATTCGCGGTAGTCACGGGACCGCCTGTTGTTGCTTAACTCAAGTGATTGATTGCAATCACTCAGCAATCATTCGCTTAGGCCACGAGCGCTTCGTTCCTTAGCCACGTGCATCGTGCGTCAAACGTTACCGTTGCATCATAGCTACCACACTAGATCCGTATACTAGGATCATATGAAAAATGGAGAATTTTATTTCGGGAATGAGCACGATAGTGCCGTGTACTATCATGATATTTTCTGTACGAAAGGGTACTTGTACAAAATTATTACAAGTGCCACCTCCTTCAACTGAAAATAAGTTGAAGGAGGTGACAAAGGAGACCGTTGACGCTGCCGCGAATCCTGCGCATCAGAGAGGCGCCCATATTGTCCACTGTGGCATAAAAAAATATGACCTCATATAGGTATGGAGGCTCCGCATTTCGTGACTTCTTTTTTGACTACGCACATTCACTAAGTATTCGGTCATCCTCTGGATTTCTGCCGAGGAATTGCTCTCTTGTAGGCAGTGATCAAATTTGTATTATGGATTTCAGGCGTTTTCTTTTATGAAGCGGATGGTAGTTGAAGATGTGACCCAAATGACCATAGAAAGGACTGCTACATATTCAAATACCGAAATTACGGTGAGTAAAATGAAAGAAAGACATATTAGAACGTCAAAACACATCAATAAAACAAAATAAACAGATAATTGACGACAAATAAACAGAATATAAACAACAACAGAGAGAAATCAAATTACACAATGAACAAAACAAATACGTAACGTAACTGATTTAGCCTTACAATGAGGTAGTGAGCCCTCAGCAGGGCGCTGAGGGCTCTGCTTTTGATGGATCTCACTAAGTAATCTTACAGATAATTGACATAATATGAACACCAGTCATAGTAATAAGTGATCTTACAGGTAATTGACATAATATGAAATAGAACAAAAAGAAAAATAAATAATTAAATAAATATTCATGGACATATTACACGGATCTCGTTTGCCCTATACTAAGTACAACTAAATGACTTGTGTTATAGGTGCTAACTCGACGATAGATTTAATATAATAAATACATAGATAACATCCAAGACCCTAGACAAACTTGAAAAGTTCGTTTCCTAGTTTGTCCCGGCCGGGGATCGAACCCGAGACCTTCGGTTTAAGTCACCGGCCAAACCGCTGCGCCACCGAGGCCGTCGTAATAATTTACTACAAATTAGAAATAACTACGCAATAGACAAAATAAAAGAAAAAAATAGATTTTGCCTGTGGTGTGTCTAAATCCGCTATTTGACTCTCTTTGCAAGTAAGTCTTAAATGGTAAATATCTCTTCCATTAGACCAAAAAATATTATAGTATATTTTTAAGGACCTATAAGCAACCAAAAAATATATTTTAAAACTTTGCTTTGCTAAACAGCCAAAAACACGGTCAGCCGTTTTTGTCTATGGTTTGAAGACCTGAAGGGTTGTAAACAAAGTTTGAAATTCAACAACTGTGAGTTATTTGTGAGCATAGTGAAATAACAACGACGAATCCATGATTTCATCGAGTTTACATGCAAAATATAGCAATTAGCATTGTATGAGAATGCAAAAAACATGTCAATAAAGAACCCCGGGAAGTTGTGGATTCGTGTACCTACCCAGTGAAATAAACACACGAAAAAATTGACTCAAACTTGCCAAAGGAGACCCCGATACTTTATCGACTGAAACTCGGGTATATTTACGTGAAGATCACTTTGATGTAAGTCCTATAATAATAAATGTGCACTGGTTCTGTACAGCTGTTTGTTTACAACCGAAACATGCTTTCAACATGGCGGATAGCGTTTTCACCGTTCCGAATTAAAAGCGGTAAATATTTTTTTTTATTTGCGAATTTTACAGCCATCCTTCATACTTACTTAGCACACTTTCTTAAGTTAAATACTACAGGAAATATTCATTTATCGCGTCAAATTTGATACGAGTCAAGCGGATTGTTACAAAATGCAATTGATTCAGCGTTATGCTGAGAAAGTGGACGCTCGACACAACGCTGAGAGCTCTGTTTTTGATGTTTGCTTTTGAGGGTTTTTACTAATACCTGCCACCATATTTCCGGACGCAGCGAGAGCTAGTCAGGAAGTTGCTTCATCAAACTGAAGTGGACGTTTCAACCTTACTTTGTTTGTTTCAGCTGAAATTAAGTCCCTACACCAGTAGCATGATGCTAGTAGTTGTTGGCGATTATCCGACTCTTGATATTGACCATACCGAGGGAGTAGAAAGAATCATCCATACAAGTCAAGCTTCCGTAAGTTCTTTTAATTTTGTTTAGTCCTATAGGGAAGAGCGGGTGATCGTGCTCTTCCACTTTAAAGAGAACTTTCCCGCCAGGCAGATCGTATGCCTGGGGACGGCCGGTCCGACTGTTGTCCGTCGGACGTTCTATTTATAAGATAAGATAAAAATTTATTCAACTTAGAAATTGTACAAGTAACTTTGTGAAGTCCCTTATCTCTGAGCTAGGTAAATACCTGTGTTACAAAGATCAGTGCCCTCCCCCAATTTAGATGATACGTGGTATTACATAATTACAAGACACTAAAAAACAATCAGCAGAAAAAGAAAAAAATAATAATAATAAATTAACCAAAAAATTAATAAAAATAGATGACAATATTGTTTCTGCTTGTATTTGTGTGTTTGTTTGTGTGTGTGTATATATATGTATGTAAGGGTGTGTGTGTGTGAGGGTGTGTGTGTGTGTGTGTGTGTGTGTGTGTGTGTGTGTGTGTGTGTGTGTATGTATGTATGTATGTATGTATGTATGTATGTACGTACGTACGTACGTACGTACGTACGTACGTACGTACGGACGGACGGACGGACGGACGGACGGACGAACGAACGAACGAACGAACGAACGAACGAACGAACGAACGAACGAACGAACGAACGAACGAACGAACGAACGAACGAACGAACGAACGAACGAACGAACGAACGAACGAACGAACGAACGAACGAACGAACGAACGAACGAACGAACGAACGAACGAACGAACGAACGAACGAACGAACGAACGAACGAACGAACGAACGAACGTACGTACGTACGTACGTACGTACGGACGGACGGACGGACGGACGGATGGATGGATGGATGGATGAATGTTTGTAATTAATGTATTTATTTACAGGTCATCAGGATATCTAGCACGAAAAGTCACGAATACAGGATCTGGAACATGGGAAACTCTGTCCTTACAACTTATTCCAAGAAGTCTTTTCCATTCCAATACGGCTTTTCCACCGTGTCACCGAATATCCTTGATGAGACCAGCCGCAGACCAATGCCAGGTTAGACTTGTTCACCTCTTCAGTTAGCCAGAGGTCGCGGGTTCGAGTCCCGGCATGTGGAATTTTCAGCCTCCAAATAGGTTTTTCAAATTGTCCTTAGCACAGGTTAGTGCATTAAAAAGAATATAATCTTGTGGGTACAGCGATATCATTCCGATGTAAAAACCTAACTGAAAAGTAAGGTACTCGGGACTGCCAGTGATGCAAATTACTTCAGCCAGATGTTGCTGCCTGTACGTAATACAGAAAGTATTGTAAAGAGGTTCGAAATTTTACTGATGGCGGTGAGTCGCCCATTGGCTCAGTTGGGAGAGCGCTGGCACGGTTAGCCAGAGGTCGCGGGTTCGAGTCCCGGCATGGGTAGAATTTTTAGCCTCTAAATAGGTTTTTCAATAATACTAGAAAACCATTATTATTTTCAAGATGGATTGAGGAGGTTAATAATAAAGATTACCATAATTACCACAACATGAACGTTATAACGCATTTATTACAATTCGAAATGCATCTTTGCCAATGCAATTTTTTTCGAACACCGTTTTTAAGAGGGTTTTGTTGGGAAAGAAAATAGGATGTAATAGGTTAGGAAAAAACCTTTATAAGTTATTCATTCACATCAATAAATGCTTAATTAACCTAGGCAGAATAGTAAAATCATAACATTTACAAACAGGCACAAACATTGCTTCTGGCCCCACACTAGGATACCACATTACCCCTGTTTCTAAATTAGCCGGGGTTCGAACCCAGGATCTCTTTCATGGTAGGCAGATGCGCTACCGCTCCGCTATAGGGGTCAAACAATAGAATAGTCAAGCAACTAATCTTATAACATAGTAGATTCGCACAATTCGCTACCGAAGAAATTAGCAGCCTACCAACGCATCGGAATCATCCAAGCTTTATTAAACAACCATTATACATGCTACTGTAGCGTGCAAGTCTTCTACAGGACGAGACAGACAACGGACTTCACCACGCGTGCCCATTCTGAGGCATTTGACACCTTAGATACCCATTTACACGACTTTTTCTTGACAGTTACCGCGGTGGTTTTACTATAAAATCTGCGCTGAAGGCTTGTCCATCAGCATATTGCCGAGTCAGCTGCCATTTATAGCAGCAGTGACACGCCGTGACCTTTCGTTTTTCTTCGTTCTTTTTGTTCTTTGTGAATGTTATGTTTAGTAATATGTTTTAAGTTTGTTACTGTGGCGTGTGAACTGTTTCTATAATAAATGTTTTTCTTCTTCTTCTTCTTCAAAATTGCATAACTTATAAGACAAGGTCATCAAGATTCGAATCCACCACAACTCAAATGTAAAGAAAATCTTTCACCGACCACAATAGCTTTGTAGGGCCTAAATAATTGCAATTATCGCAGATTTCCACTGCTAATATTAGTTTTTCCAGTGTTGTAGCGTTCTTTGGTATATCTATTGTTATTTCTTTAATAAATTATTGTTTTTCAGGATGGCCAAACTATTTTCTGATAGCAGTACCAGAAAATCAAGATCTGGCCCTCTCTAACATAGTAGTGTCAACAGAAAACAGTATTAATGATACGAAGAAGTTGGCTCTAGAAAAAACAGCCCAAGACTCCCACGTTTATTTGGCAAAGGCGTACTACTATCCACAGACACCGTTTAAAATTACAGTAAGCATGGTTCTTTGCCACTTAATTATGCAGATTAGGATAGTGTAGCGACACGTTATTTTGTATTTCAGCACTCTTGTTTAGCTAGCGCGCGCGACAGTCAGTCGCTGTTCCGCCTTCCGCGCTCGTGGTGCTAGCCTAATTAGATCTGTCTTTCTTATTTGGAATATATCATTTCATTTCATCTACTTTACTGCTTCCGTGCTTCGCAAGGCACATTACGCCGTTGGTGCCGGCTGTCATATAATGGCAGTCGTTAAGCCTTGCCAGAGGCCCTATGGGCGGCTTGATAACTTCTGACAGTAAGCCCGCCACTGTCTTACAATCCTCCACCAACCCGGACTTGGCCCCCGTGGTAGAGTATGGTCTAGCCTTCCTGCGATGCAGGAAGAGACCCGCGCCCCAGTAGTGGGGACAACAAGGGTTGATAAAGTAACGTAACTGCTTAAATTCAGTGTTTTATTTCATATCAAGTCTACTTCCAAATTGGTGACCCCGTCGTGATATGAAATAAAACACTGAATTTAGGCAGTAAAGTAGATATATACTCGTATATCTAATAACTCATGGCATTAATGAATTGTCAGCATCAGCATTTCGACGTGTTGTTTTTTCTTCCAAAATAGTAATACGATGTGGTGAAGGCGGCAGAGGGCTCGGCAGGTGAAGTTATCGTTAGCTATGTGCTCACAATCAGTTGTATATGTGTACTTTTGGTGTTTTACAGGTCTACGGAGAAAACATTAATACATTTGAGCAAATTAATGTGGTATCAAACATAATTGAAGAGCAAAAAACTGGTAAGAAGTAATTTTTATCCTAACATTTCATATCAGCATCTATTTTCAATCTATAATTAGCCCACATCAACCCACTGCTGGGCATAGGCCTTTTTACTGAGCCATTCCTCACGGTTCTGTGATAATCTGATCCACTTCTGACCCGCAACCCTCACGATGTCGTCTGGCAATTATGTTGGTGGTCTGCCTACCAACCTCCTTCCCTCCCTTGGCCACCACTCCGATACTGCCCTGGTCCACCGGTCGTCTTCCCTTCTAGCCAAGTGTCCCGCCATCTCCACTTTAACTTTCAGCATCATACAATAGTTTTTCCCTCTCGGCTAGAATTTAGAAGAATATCGGATGCCAAATTGAAGCATGACCATTTTATTTTTATGATTTTAGTAAACAAACCACAACTCATGCAGCCGAAAGTCCAGATGTTGTACACACAAAAAATTGTAAATTTTGGATCCAACACTACGCTCTCATGCAAAGTTTACGGGTATCCTGCTCCCACAATTTGGTGGACGGGCAACAACGTACCAAGCGCTAAGGTAAATTTTTGATATTGTATGATACTCAGACCTACAAGTTTATTAATTTTGACCAAATCAGTATGTACAATCAAAAATCCACCAATCTGTACATGGCCCCCGTTGTGTAGTATGGCCCATGCTTTCCTCAGGGAAAATACCCGTTCCCCTCGGTTGGGACATAATGGATTGATGATGATAAAATTAGTAGGACCAAAATGTGACCTTATTATCAGCGACTTACAGCAGCTTAGTTGATGCGGAGTGCGTCACAGAGTGCCTTGTGATAGATCACCAGGTGATCTTTGATGATCAAAGATCACCTGGATGATGAAAGATTCACAGCACCTGTAACGTAGTAGTTTACTTTCTTCATTAAACTGAGAAGTGGGGAACTACGTCGAGACTTGTAAAGAATGTCACTTTGTTAAAGATATGCTCGTCTCAAAATGTTAAGTGTCTAAATGTGTCACTTACCGCAATGTGTGAACAGCGGAAGGAATGAGTTGTGTAAGTATCACTGTAAGTACTTATTGCAGACCAATCTACTCGAGATCCCATCGGTGCACATAACCCGCTTGATCTTAGAGAACGTGAGAGTCAACTCTACCTACGACTGTCACGCTAAAAATGCAATGGGAGAACAATCTGGAAGTGTTAACGTCTTTGTACACCGCGATTCTGTTTTTGAAATACTGCAGAAACCAGAGGGTGAGTTACACAGTTCCATAGGTTTTTTTTATAAGATATACCAACAGCACATTCAATGCATAGCAGAGCTATGGTTTGGTGGTTGTTTATTTGGTTTCATGTGTCACTCGCAACTTTGTTGAGTGAGTAAGTATTAACTTTTGATGCCGCTGTTATTTGTAGGTGCTTAGTAAACCTGATGTTAATGATAGTTTTTTTCTTAATATGAGAATAATATATGAATTTTATTGTACACTCATCGTCGTAAATATGAGAAAAAGATAAATGCTAAAGAGAATGTATTGTTTTTCAACTTGTTCTTGTTCAACTTGGCTTGTTCCGAGTTGTCAATGGTAAAGTTCACTTGAGTTTCGAGCTATATATGATTCTACGGTCACAATATTCCACACATCACAGTCGGTCACTGTCAGTCAACTGATTGAAGGTTTTAATTCCATTTCAGACAAAGCAATAGAATACGGTACTGAAGATAAACTTTACTGTGAAGTAAACGCCTATCCAGAAGCTTCCATAAAATGGTCACATAACGATACGTCTGTTAATTTCAATGACAACATCGAAATAGTAACAGAAGAGAATGCGCTGAAGATTAAAAACATGAATGTGAGTGACGTGGGTAGCTACAGTTGCGAGATAAGTAATTCGGAGAAGAGCGAAAAATATTCAGCTACGATCACCATTTCTGGAGTTGGTAAGATGTCTTGTGAATTCATTGCAGTATAATCGACTGTCAGTTTGCTTAAATTGAGTTTAGTGAGGAGCTCATCAAAATTTCAAATATACTTCGACATTCCTACATCATTATGTTATTTTTAATACACTAACCCGTGCTAAGGACAATTTTGAATACTTATTTATAGGCTAAAAATTCCACCCATGTGAAATTTCACTGATGCCAGTGAGTCACCCATTAGCTCAGATGGAAAGAGCGCTGGCACGGATAGCCAGAGGTCGCGGGTTCGAATCCCGACATGAGTGGAATTTTTAGCCTATAAATAGGTTTTTCAAATTCCTACATCATGCAAGCAAAGTGTCACGCAATGACCTACGATAAATTTAATATCCGACGAATAACAGTTGGCCCGAAGATCCTCGGTGTAAGATTAGCCTTGCGAGAAATTTTCCTTTATAGTGTAAGAGTAGCGACGAATAATAAGGTAATAAAAACCAGAAAAGGAGTAGTACAAGAACCAATATTTATTCAGCGATATAGTCGTGCCAGCTCAGTCACACTCAAAAGTAAGACGGCCGCTACTATAACAATCTGTCTTGAACTTTCGTACAAATGTGCACGTACGCAGGACTACACATTTTTAAGAAACAATGATAAAACAACTTAAAGTCAGATTAGGTACTCCTAATGTACAATATTGGACCTTAATGCCCGAAAGTAATAAATTTCTACACATATGAATATGTAATTAACCAGGCTTAAGTTAAGAATCTGTCTGAGCACAATTCAAATTTGAAAAACTAAGACACCTGATATTTGACATCGAATAGACGAGTTAAGCTAGGGAAAACGGATCGTCCTTTGTGGTAAGTTACAAAGGTAATCTCCCATTCGTTTCTCTGTTTGTTCGTCGTTAATTCCTTCGTTCGTGCGTTCATTCGTTCGTTCGCTCGCTCGCTGGCTCGTTCGTTCGTTCTTTCGTTAATGCGTTCGTTCGTTCGTTCGTGCGTTTGTTCGTTCGTTCGTGTGTTCGTGCGTTCATTTCTTCCGTTCGTTCGTTCGCTCGTTCGTTCGTTCGTACGTTTGTTCGTTCCTTCGTTCGTTCGTGCGTTCGTTCGTTCGTTGGTTCGTTCGTGCGTTCGGTCGTTCGTTCGTTCGTTATTTCGTTTGTTTGTTTGTTTGTTTGTTTGTTTGTTTGTTTGTTTTTTTTTGTTTGTTATACTGGAATGTATCACATGTTTCAGATTTGCCCGAGATCGATAGAAGTACATCAGAAGTGAATTTGAAAGCTGGTGTTAGTTCTACCATAGAATGCAGGTATTAAATTGACTAAGAGATTTTCAATATAAAAAAAAAAATCATATTAAAAGCTGCGTAAGCAATAATTATGCTCATTCACTCACTCAACATTTCGAATTTTATTTACATTAACAACAAAACGTTTACTTAGTAAACGTCAAAGCTGTTAGCCGTGAACGTCAAAGACACCACAAACATAAAAATCCACCAGAGTCAAAAGGAACGCTCATCTTTTTTTGCAACCGCAGGGTTCTCAAAGGCAAGCCGGCCCCCACGCTATCGTGGAAATTTCTACCTGTTGGGGGTACACATTTCACCGACGTCCCTAGTGACGTGAACGTTAAAAACGGAACGCTGCAATTCATGGATGCGAAAAACGAATACCGTGGCGTTTATCGGTGTGAAGCCAGCAACGCTGTTGGATTGGTCTACTGGGATTTTACAGCTAGAGTGCTCTGTGAGTATAATTTGCTGCTGGCATGATATCGTGGCCTATGCGAACCGAGTGATTGGAATCAATCACTTGGTTAAGCAACAAAAGGCGCGGTCAGGTACGGGATGGATGAGCGTCCCGTGACTACAGCTAGTGGCATTTTTCCGAGTGCTTCCGTGCTTCGCAACTTTCGCAAGGCACGCTAAGCCGTTGGTGCCGGCTGTCATATAATGGCAGTCGTTAAGCCATGTCAGAGGCCTTATGGGCGGCTTGATAACTTCTGACAGTAAGGCCCGCCACTGTATTACAATCCTCCACCAACCCGGACTCGACCCCCATGGTGGAGTATGGCCTAGCCTTCCTGCGATGCAGGAAGAGACCTGTGCCCTAGCAGAGGGGACATACAAGGGTTGATAACGATATTAGATTGATAGTAAAGTAAAAGTTTTTTTGTCACCATAAAGAGCAACATTCAGGCGGGGTATTATAAGCCTTGAGGGCTTTACAAAATCACTTAAGGGATAATGGTACAATTATCAATTCAACTAATCGCCAAACTAGGTGATCCTGTATTTGGACAATTTTTTTTTTTGTACTTAATGATAGATGGAGAATACTCTACTGCACAACCAGAAAAAAGAATACAACCATAATTTCTTAAATCTAAGTAATGCTATACAAATGGAGATCTTACCGCTAAGAGCGATCACTTCCAGACAACCTTTGAATGGAGTAATGACAAGAACATAGTGGTAACATCCAAAGGTTGTGGAAGAGATCGCTCTAAGCGATAACACCGCCAATTTTATGACATTACTAAGATTTAACGTAACACAACATAACATTTCATACATTGCTCCTGGCCCTCCACTGATTAACCCGAAAAGGAAAAAATAAAGTGTGGATTTGGTTTATTTTTTTTTGTTGTTTTAAAGAAGACTAACAGCACAATATAACAGCAACATAGGAAACAGAAGGCCAATTACAAGTCTCCATTTATAAATGCAGTATATCAAGACAAACAGATAAACATAATCATAAGCAACAGATTACAGATAACGCAAACATCGGACACACCATAGAATATTGTATGTACCCATTTATAGACAAATTTGTAAAAATTTTTTTGTTTTAACATAATGTTTTTAACATAATGAAATAGATCTAATCCAGAGACTATGATTACACTTACATCAATGGTATAAGTAATGCAATACTCTGACGACCTCGGTGGGCAGCCGTTTGGCACGCTGACTGTAAAACCGAAGGTCTCGGGATGTTAGATGGTTAAAACGTAAATTAATTATAAGCTAACGCCAAAGAAAATGTCCGCTTTGGAAATTTTCTTTGGCGCTATCTTGCGCTACTAATGTGAACTTTTACAAGAGCTTGCATGTTAAGCTTACGAGCAGTTTCTATGATTATCATTAAAATTGTCAATAAAGGCTTCAAGAATACCTCTAGCGTCATCTAGTAGACTTACTCAATACTAAATTCCGAGCTACCCTTTTCTGTATAGACTATGACAGTCTTATACCTTTTTGGTCTATGATTTTACTTATGTACTTCTATATCTATAATCAGCCCACATCAACCCACTGCTTGGCATAGGCCTCCTTTTTATTGCGCCATTCCTCACGGTTGATCTAATTCATCTCTGACCCGCAACCCTCACGATGTCGACTGAACATCGTGTCGGTGGTCTGCCTACCAACCTCCTTCCCTCCCTTGACACTCGGCTAGAAGGGAAGACGGCCGGTGAACCAGGGCAGTATCGGAGTGGTGGCCTATGTACTTATTGTATTAAAACAATCGTCGAGTTAGCATCTGTGTCACAATTCATTTAGTTGTACTTAGTATAGGGCTAACAAGATCTCTATAATATGTCCATGAATATTTATTTATTATTTATACTTATATTTTTTATTTATGCCAACATAAGCTCGTACGAGTAAGTATATGACCGCTGTTCTGTATAAAAAAAACGTTCCAGATGCGCCAATAATAAAAGCCACAGCTGACGAAGTAACTGTGCGAGAAGGGGACCTGGTGGAGATCCCATGCGAAGTTGATGCTGACCCTCCAGCCAGGGTGCACTGGGAAATGAACCAGCATGACGTCATGCAGACCTTGGACAAGCGCCATACTGAAGATGAAATGCACACACAACGGTAAGGAGCATTTATTTATTTAATATAACAACATAACAAACTAAACTTTTAAATACAAGCACATACATTGCCTCTAGCCCCACACTAGGATACCCTGTGTCATGGGAACCAGAAACAACGACATCACAAACATGTAAACATCCAAGACCTGGGATTTCCCCCCACCCTGCCGGGATTCGAAACCGGGACCTCTTGCATGGTAGTCAGACGCGCTACTGCTACGCCACAGAGGTCGTCATCTAATATCTAGTTCTCTATTGCACTAATTGAACATGGTCACGGTTCCTTGCCTGTCAGCATATTATTTTTATTTTAGTATATTTATTTTGGAGATTGCAGCGCTCGTGGCCTAGTCGAACCGAGAGATTCGAATCAATCACTTGAGTTAAGTAGCAACAGACGCAGTAAGGTGCAGGATGGGTGACCGTCTCCTGAATACCGCTAGTAGCATTTATCCGAGCGTTTCCGTGCAAGGCACGTGAAGCCGTTGGTGCCGGCTGTCATGTAAAGGCAGTCGTTAAGTCATGTCAGACGCCTCATGTGCGGCTTGATAACTTCTGACAGTAAGGCCCGCCATTGTCTTACAATCCTCCACCATTACGGACGGATCAGGTGCTTTATGATTATATTCTTTTTTTGTTCCACTAACCCGTGCTGAGGACAATTTTTAAAAACCTGTTTAGAGGCTAGTCCTCAGCACGGGTTAGTGCAGCAAAAAAGAATATAATCATGTGGGTACAGTGATATCATTCCGATGTAAAACCTAACCGCAAAGCAGGTACTCGGGGCTGTAAGTGATGCAAATTATTTCAGCCAGATGTCGCTGCCTGCAAATAATACAGAGAATATTGTAAAGAGGTTCGAAATTTCGCCGATGCCGGGACTTGCCCATTAACTCAGTCGGGAGAGCGCTGGCACGGTTAGCCAGAGGTCGCGGGTTCGAGTCCCAGCATGGGCGGAATTTTTAGCCTCCAAATGGGTTTTTAACTTCTCTGTTACTTCATTTTTCAGGTTCCAAGCGTTGTGGAAGGATTCCGGCGACTACCACTGTGTCGCGGAAAATGAAGTAGGCAAATCTAAGAAGACTGTCAGAGTTATTGTTCTTGGTAAGTACGAATCTGTTACAATTATAAGCACGCTTCCGAAGCGCTCGTGGCCTAGTGAAACCGAGCGAACGGAATCAATCACTTGGGTTACGTAACAGCAGGCGCGCTCAGGTGCAGGACGGGTGACCGTCCCGTGACTACGGCTAGAGGCATTTTTTCTGAGCGCTTCGTGCCTCGCAAGACACGTTAAGCCCTTGGTGCCGACTGTCATGTAATGGTAGTCGTTAAGCCACGACTGAGGCCTTACAGGTGGCTTGATAACTTCTGACAGTAAGGCCCGCCGCTGTCTTACAATCCTCCACCAACCCGGCCTTGGCCCCGTGGTGGAGTATGGCATAACCTTCCTGCGATGCAGGTAGAGACCCGTGCGTGAAGAGAAGGGTGTTGATTTCATCGCGATTAAAAGAGTTTGAACTGCGATTCAATTAAATAAATATATTTATTACTTATCCTATAAACGTGCCACTGCAGGGCACAGGCCTTCTGTCAGGGAGAGAGTTTATGGGCTTAATTAACACCCGTGCCCACCGCCGATTGCCAATTTCAAGCGCTGAGGTACATGAACACCTCAGACGCTCAGGTTTCCTCACGATATTTTCCTTCACAATTAAAAATACACAAATTGGCATAACGGCTAATATCATGTTTATTATATTTACGTTATCTACACGTTTAGGACCCTAATAATGCATATTTTTTTATTGATTGATTGATTGATTAAATGATTGATCGATTAAATGATTGATTAAATGATTGATTGATTGATTGATTATTTGATTGATTGATTGATTGAGTGAGTGAGTGAGTGAGTGAGTGAGTGAGTGAGTGAGTGAGTGAGTGAGTGAGTGAGTGAGTGAGTGAGTGAGTGAGTGAGTGAGTGAGTGAGTGAGTGAGTGATTGATTGATTGATTGATTGATTGATCGATATCGATCGATTGATTGATTAATCATTTATTTACACTTACACACGCAATAAAAAAAAATATGCAGACTATACGTACAAGAGAAGAAAAGCAACAACACATACGATACACATTGAAACACAGACACAGAGCATGTTACTGTAACATTATTGACACGTTACTGTTAGATAGACATGTTACTGTAATATTATTGGCACATGTTTATGCAAATAAATGTATCTTTATCCCTTTATTTGTTACCTTTCAGTGGCTCCTTACATCCAACCCCCGGAGCATAGTACTATAACGGTGAGACCGGGCAGTTCCGTCACATTAAACTGCCAGGTCCAGTACGGAAACCCTGCACCGAGCACTTTGTGGGAGTTCGATGGCTTGACAAATACAAAAACTACTATTCTGAAGAGGTAACTCAACACTATAGGCTAAACGTGCTTTGCTATTGCTGAATAGTGTCGGCCTAGAGAATAGCATCAACGCAATTCTTCCCGCGGGTGCCGTAAAAGGCGACTGAGGGACACAAACCGGGGGGTGGGCAGCAGCGCCCCCCTCAGTACAATTCCACCGAACTGCGATCCCCAACCCGCATGCCCAGCGTGGAAATTATGGGCATTACCCCCTATGATAGCACAACGTGGCGCTCCTTAGGGAAGGGCTATGTCCAGCAGTGGACTAGTATAGCCTGACGACGAGGCTAAACGTAATTACCTTCTTTCCCGATTATTCGGCAGCGTTAGTGCCTTTCACATGCTCCCGGCCGCCGTCCGGTCGCCGGGCCGGGTAAAGTAGTAATGTGTGAGCTTCAATGACAGCCTTCACATGCAGAACGACCGGCCGGCGACCGAAGCTCATACATTACCTACTGATTTACCTGGTCCGGTGAACGTACGGCGCGGCGGCCGGGTGCATGTGAAAGGCGCTTACAGTTGCCGTGGTCAAGGGAATACTGAATTTACGAGTACAGTAAATTATTGTGGGTAGTCACTTTTAATTTTTCGTAGCCGGTCGCCAGTTTAATATGAGTATGAGTGACGACCTCTGTGGCGTAGCAGTAGCGCATCTGCCTACCATGCAAGAGGTCCCGGGTTCGATTCCCGGCTGGAAACAAAAATAAAAGCCCAGGTCTTGAATGTTTACATGTTTGTGACGTCTTTGTTTCTGGTTCCCACGACACAGGGTATCCTAGTGTGGGGCCAGAAGCAAGGTATGTGCTTGTATGTAAATGTTATGTTATGAGTATCACGAATCACTAAGAAATATAGGCTATTTCCCAAGTTTCTGAAAACCAACTCAGCTTTTTCGTCTGTGTTTAAAAAGTGGAAGCGCTCGTGGAACCGAGTGATTTGAATAAATCACAAGGGTTAAGCAATTGAAGCGCTCGTGGCCTAGGCGAACCGAGTGAAGCGCTCGTGGCCTAGGCGAACCGAGTGATTAGAATCAATCACTTGGTTAAGCAACAACAGGCGCGGTCAGGTACGGGATGGATGAGCATCCCGTGACTACCGCTAGTGGCATTTTTCCGAGCGCTTCCGTGCTTCGAAAGGCACTTTAAGCCGTTGGTGCCGGATATTTAAGCCATGTCAGAGGCCTTATGGGCGGCTTGATAACTTCTGACAGTAAGGCCCGCCACTGTCTTACAATCCTCCACCAACCCGGATTTGGCCCCCGTGGTGGGGTATGGCCTAACCTTCCTGCGATGCAGGAAGAGACCCGTGCCCCAGCAGTGGGGACATACAAGGGTTGATAACGAATAACGTTAAGCAACAACAGGCGCGGTCAGGAGCAGGATAGGTGACCATATCCGGAGACTACCGCTAGTGGCATTTTTCCGAGCGCTTCCGTGCTTTGCAAGGCACGTTACGTTCAGCCGTTTGCGCCGGGTGTCATGTAATGGCAGTCGTAAAGCTATCTCAGAGGCTACAATCCACCACCAACCAGGATTTGGCCCCCGTGGTGGAGTATGGCCTAACCTTCCTGCGGTGCAGGAAGAGAGCCGTGCCCCAGCAGTGGGGACATACCGAGGGTTGGTATCACAAGTTCTCAGAAAATTATATTTTTTTAATCGTTCGTGTACTTTCTCCAAAAAAATCAAATAAAAATTCACGTTTAATATGAGCCGCTAAATGGCTATCTTGAGCAAAATATGTTTGCACACTAATTAATGACGTCACTGGTCAGTAAACAAACATCGCTATATTTACTAACCTCTGACGTGTAGATTCTACCAGTCCTGAAAGTTTTCTATAAAATTTCTCAGGTATACAAAATTATCAAGTTTTACCCAGTTTTTTTTTTTGCATAAATGATCCAGTTTTTTTACGTCAAATGCCTTAAATCGATTATAAAGTCAGAATTGATACAAATGTATAAAATCAATACTTTTTCCTTGTATTATCATTATTTAATATAAGTGTGTGCCAATCTCAGATCATAGAAAGAAGATAAGATAAGATTATTCTTTATTATACACTGGAAAAACAACAAACACAAAACAATTGCAAATATACATAGTACATTTGGCGGCCTTATTGCTAAAAGCAATTTTTTCCAGACAACCTCACGATGGAAAGTTGCTGAAGCAAATTAGAAAGAAGGTGCCAATCTTCAAATTTGCACTAGCTACTAGCCTTTCTAATATTCTTCAGCAACTTTCCATCGCATGGTTGTCTGGAAGAAATTGCTATTTGGCAATAAAGCCTCCAATTGTACTATGTACCTTTGTAATGATTTGGTATTTGTTGTTTTTTTTTTTTCAGTGTACAATAAATTATATTCTTATCTTATCTTTTTTTTTCACTGTCAAATAGCCTATTTACTTCTACTCTTCTTCTTGTGCCTTCAAGTGCCTCTTCATAACTAAAGGTTGGCAGTCAGCTCCTTATAGCGGTCACTGTTCAGTGCAATTCTGAACAGCACCTACGCGGTTTTAAGACCTCCACTCTTTGATATTGCATACCTTATGTCGCTGCGCCCTCGCCCCGTCGTTTCTCTGAGGGCTTCGTCCCAACCTTTTAGTACAATTTGTTTGAAAGTCCTTGGGAAAAACGTTACTTTCCCGCGCCCTCGCAACCCATCCTTTCGTCCTTTGTCTTAAACTTTTTCTGTACGTTTCAGGGGCGGAATGTCGAACATCCTGCAACTCAGTGACGTCACGATAAACAACCAGGGATCTTACTACTGCATTGCCAACAACCAAGTCAGCAGCGATACAATTAAGATCCGATTAATAGTAGAAACTTATTAAAATTCGTTAAGATGAGATTTTCTAAATAACATTCTCTAAATGCATTTTATTCCTAGATTATTTCCTCTTATTAGGTTTTTAAATATTATTTTTTGGAGTTTTGGAGTTTTCTAAAGAAATATTTTACTTAATTCACTATTTGACTCTTGGAGACGTCGTCCATGGCGATTTTTATATGCACTTCTTATCTAAACACATGATTTCCTAAAACGCTCTTAAGAGTTAATTTAAGTTGTCTGCGGTATAAGGGCGAACGAGACCACAGCCTATTTTAACTATCTCTGAGTACTTAGTGTGAGTTTTTTAACTACTCGATCGCGTTAACGTAAACTCATATTTCTATGGCATCGAAGAAGCGCCACCTAGCGACAAGTATGGAAATTAAAATTGCTGAGTGCGAGTTGTAATGGTTTACGTTGAGAAGTGAACACGTTTACCAGCCAAAACACGAATAAACGCAAGTGCGAGTTGTACTGTGACAGCGTTTTGTCAGTTCGAACGGTTAACTTACTCATACTCACTACTCAATGCTCGATTAACGCGGTAGTAAAGTTATTCGATTGGATCTGTCAAACTCGCACTAAACACTCTGAGAAGTGTTTCGGAGGAATACTAAGTCTCCACACTCGGTTATACCGGTGTATAGTGGAGAGGTAGGTATACTAAAGGTAACTCTAAAACCACCTCTTCCTACGGTACCATACACTGGGCGCGGCCGGGCATGCAATTGGTCGGTTTTTTTTTATATACCTACGTGTGTATACGACTCTAGGCCCTGGAGAGGTATACTAAAGGTAATTCTAAAACCACCTCTTCCTACGAAACCCTACCGGCCGGTTTTTTTTTAATATACGTACGTGTTTATACGACTATAGGCCCTGGAGAGTCGTTCAAAGACACCAACCGCACTAATAGATAAGTACTTCACACACGTGACCCCCTTATCGAGTCGCCCATCGATCTGTGAGCGAGTTGAAAGGGCACGGAGTGAAGGCCGCAGTCTGACCACATCCGCTTGGATATTCCGATTCGTAGAGCTAGAGATGCGACAGTGTCGATAAAAAGTTATCGATCGAAAGATGTTTTTAATGTTTTAGCTCGTATGTCCGATTCTAAGTTCCCTCATTATGAGGGAACGTAGAATAGGACATGCTTCGCACCAACCCATTGAGCTTATTTGTCCATTTCTGGCGATTGTCCTGTTTAATTCCAATTAGATTAGTATAAGCCAACACGGCAGAATCCCCGTGACCAAAACCGGTTTAGTTGCGCGCCTACCCCAACTTCTTATCATTGCTAGAATTTTGTAATGTACGTCTGATTTAAGTTCTGTAAAAAGATGTATCATCTTAAATATATGTAACCCATACTTAACTAATAACATTATCTAAACAACTACGAAACAGTCACTAATAAGCAGTTAAATATAGACGTTTACAAAATACGGGGCACTTCTGTAAACTTTTTTTGAATTTTTTTCCAAGTGGATTTTTTAATAAGTAAATCCAATTGGAATAGTTGGTGAATTGGCGTACTTACCTTTTTACACGAATCCCACATAGTTTTCACGATAAAACCACAAAAAACACAGAAATAACGAAAATACGGGCCCCTTTGACACTTTCACTCACGAAGACACAGATCAATGGTATTTTACAAAGTGTTTGGTATCCACATATTGGTCGTTTTGGGCCCTTTCCAACGAAATAAAATCTGTGAGATTCGGTGAACAGATTCGTTAGAAATATGCATTTGAAAGGGCGCGAAAATCGCCGGTGAATGAGCGTATCGATCGACACGCTTGGCTCTCTTCCGTGTAGGCAAAAAGAGCATGTCGAACGACATGGACGGAGGATGGCAGGTTAACGAGTCTTTAACAATATTCAGATTTTGACAAATAGGATCTCAATCGGTTATTCGAGTCATAAGTTATTTTTATTTAAACAAAATCCGCATAAAACCATCAAAAAATAAAACACTATAAAGCCTAGCCTAACTAGCCTAAAAAAATATACTCTTGCAACTCGTCCAAGTGTTGTTTGTTGTTTAGTCAACGAGACTTTAGTTAACATAGATTGTGTAGGGTCATAATAAAATGAGAAAGAGAATTACTTACTCTGACTTATTTTTCCAAAAACATGACCGCCAGTACATGTCACCCGAGATAACTTAGCCCTATAATCAACAAGATCACACGCCAATTAGTTGAAGCACTTAAATATAATGGAGGATTAAAGATCCAGATAAAAAACGATTTTGGCTTACGTAATGAGATGATATACAGCGTCCAGTGGCACCATCATTCACACTAGATGAGCTAAACACTAGGACGCTGGTACATTGTTTTAGATGAAGTGCCTGCGTGCTCAGTACCTTGACATAGACATATTTATACATAATTATAAGTTACACGTCAAATCAATAAATTAGTTAATTATTACACATAGTTAATATAAAATATCAGATAGTCATCTTTCAAATATCAGTCAGACAATCAAAATATTTATATCCAGCCATCATAATAATTATAAGCCGTTTGCTTGACAAGCCACTTTTTTAGCTTCATTTCAAAACAAAAGAAAGACAAGATAAGAGGTTCAAAATTTCACTGATGCCGTTGAGTCGCTCATTAGCTAAGTTGGAAAGAGCGCTGGCACGGATAGCTAGAGGTCGCGGGTGCGATGGGTGCGAAACACCCATGGGTGGAATTTTTAGCCTCTAAATAGGTTTTTAAAAGAAAGACGTTGAACTTATTATTTCAATTGGCAGACGGTTAATTGTACACTTTTGGTCCCATAAAATGAATTAGCTTACCAGACATGGTTTGTTTGTGGGTAACAGATGATAAGTTGTCTGTTTGCGAGTGCTGTACGGATGGCGGTCGCCAAGTATATTCCATACCATCCTGATAGCTAAGACACCGATAAAAATACGAAGGAACCCTGAAACACTCGTCCTGTGTGGGCAGTGAATAATCGGTAAACATCGATACTATTGCACTTAGAGCACTACACTATTCCGTTAACACGAATCTGCGATGCGCTAATGCTCCTAGAACAAATAACAATTTGTAACTCGCGTCTGAAGGATGCTCGTGAGCCGCGGTTGCCTTTCGGGGATTAGACAAAATGTTTGAACGTTACTGTTTGAGATAAATCATCATTAGTTTAACGTTGTTCCACATAAACTTTGCGTTTTTTTTGTTGTTGAAACATTTAACGGCTTAACCAAGGATGACGGACCGTAGGATTAGACCTTTATTGCACGCTTTTATTTAACTTCACAATGTTTAGTTCAAATTTTGCAAGCCTTTGAACCTGTTCGTTAACACTTACGAATTTGACATTTTGTGTGTTTGTACCGTCAACAGCGTATGCATCTGCGTAATGTGATGATCTATACAGCGTCCAGTGGCATCTTCCTCACACAAGATGGGTGAAGGGACCACTCGGATGTTGCCGTGTTTGGGACATGGTTTTAGGTAGTGAAGGCTTGCCCAGCACCTATACCATCCTGATAGCTCACTCCCCGTAGCCCACAGGAAAATCTAGTCAATACGTGCAGAGCCAACCAAGCCGTGGGTTTGATCAAGATGTTTTCCTTCACTGTGGTATCGTAAACACTAAGCAACTTAGGGCGCGTTTAGTGCATGGATGGTTGACCGTCTATGACTAACGCTAGTGGCATTTTTCCGCACGACTCTGTGCTTTGCAGGGCACGTTAAGCAGGTTGAAGTCGATAGATGGCAGTCATTAAGCCAAGTCAGAGGCCTCAGAGCGGCTTGAAAACTTCTGACAGTAAAGTCAGCCACTCTCTTACAAGCCTCCACCAATCCGGGCTGGTTTCCCGTGGTGGAGTGTGGCCTATACCTTTCTGCGATGCAGGAAGCCATTACATGACAGTCTTAACTGTGTTTCCTGTGGGCTGGGCCGACTAAGCTGGGCAAGCCAACACCATCTATAAAACCATGTGCCAGGCACTACAGTGTCCGAGTGGTTCCTTCACCCATCTCATCTAATGTGAGTGAAGATGCCACTGGACGCTGTATAAATCATCTCATTGCGTAGATGCAAAAGGCCAATTTTTTTTGTGTGAGTCTGTTGTTGCAAATTAGGTAAGATAAGTTAAGAATATTCTTTATTACACCAGGAAAAAAACAAACATAAAATAATTACAAATATACGGTAGAATAAATTGGCAGGCATTATTGCTTCTTCTTCAAGCTATACTAGTCCACTGCTGGACATAGCCCTCCCCTAATGAGCGCCATAGCGCAAGGTTGTGTCATAATTGGGGGGTAATGCCCATAATCCCCACGCTGGGCGTGCGGGTTGGGGATCGCAGTTTGGTGGAGTTGTACTGCTGGGGGCGCTGCTGCCTTCGTCGCCTTTTACGACACCCGCGGGAGTAATTTGGGTAGGTGCTATTCTCTAGGCCGACACCATACAGCATTATTGCTTAAATAAATGTATTTCATCTCAGAAAAAGTTCTATCTATTCTATCGCTTGTAATACTTCGCTAACAAACAATAGGGCGGTACATTAATGCCGCATACAAACAACAAAGCTTCTCATCACCTTTGCAAACAACAGAATCAATGAAATAATCTCCAAATTATTACATAATGACCGTAATCGATCGGTGCACACCGATTCCCATGTCTGGTCCGCGTTTTGACATTCGACGTATAAAAGGTCTGACAGACAATGGACCTTACCGAACGCGGGTCGTCGGGTCAGCGGGTATTGTGTGCTAAGACCTCACACTGTTAATATTTTTTGTCAATAACTGTAAAAATGTACCTTAGAAATTTTAAGAACGCCGAATTCTCAATCGGGATATCGTGGGTTCGAATCCCTGTACCTATTAGTGACTCTGCTTTCTTAGTTACGTGCCTCTGCATCTACGTCGTCGTCAAGCTATACTAGTCCACTGCTGGACATAGCCCTCCCCTAAAGAGCGCCACGTTGTGCTGTCAGGAGGTAGTGCTCATAATCCCCACGCTGCATCTACGTAATGAGATGACTTATACAGTAGCATATTCATTCACACTAGATGGGTGAAGAGACAACTTGGCCAGTTGCAGTACTTGGGACATCGCTTAGATGGTCTTGTCCAGTCCCTATGCCATCATGACAGCTTAGTTTGCCTAGTCCATAGGAAAGACTAGGCAATACATACAAAGCTAACCCAGTCGCTGGTTTCCTCACGATGTTTTTCTTCATATTTAAAGTTATATACATCTCTGTACAGTTATAGTAGCCATACCGCTCGCCAATGGAAAATATTGCGACGAAACATGAGTGTCAGAGGTGTTCAAAAATATCAGCGCTTGAAATTGCCAATCCACGGTGGGCACGAGTGGTAATCAAGCCAATACTCTCTCTCTCTGAGAGAAGAGCTGTCCGGTGCAGTGGGACGATTATAGGCTACTCGAAAAAAATAATGGTGGTCGATTAAATAAACAATAAATATTCGTATATCTAGTCTCTCTGTCATCTATCTATCTACCTCTATTCTTCTACCCCCTGCTCATAAGACATACATAGATACGACATCATAATTTTGTAACTTTCTTAATGCACATCCGATGTACAGATAATCTAGAAAACTTACTGTTCTGGGTCTAATATTGTTTTCATAATTTTATGGACACTTGTTTTTTTGTCGCTACGTAGTTTTTTAGATTTTTTACGTCATATTTAGTTAATAACCAGCCATATTGACAGTGTAGGAAGAGGGCATCATCATGATTTTTATCGACACTATATCACGACCAATGCTATCCATTTCGCAATAATTGGCACTAATCCCGTCTCTATAATGTTTTCGTTTATTTATCCGTATGTAATTGTTATGGCAGAATATTGATGTGCTACGGATAACAGTTCTGGCGATAGTACAGTTAGCATGAAAGATATTTAATTAGAAATTGGTCTTATTTTTAAATTAATATTTCTTAATTTCAATATTTCTTAATTCTGTCTTCCCGTTTGTAATTTCTTTCTTAAAATGAAATGATTTTATTCAAAGTAGTGCAGACGCTGCGGCTTAATGTACGTTACAATCAAACTAGGTGTCCATTGCAAAAATCTAAATCGTATTGGAAAAAAATCTCCAAACTTAGTCTTTTCAAACTCCTTAAATAACAGAGTTTACACAATGATAACATAAGAAATCATAGAACGCATGTGTTGTACTGGCTTTAATTCCAGTACCAGTGTCATCTAAATAATCCTTTACTTTATATTAGCCCTTTTTCCATAAAGATAGTGTACTTAACACATATTTTGAACCGCGTTTCAGACAAGCTTAATAAATCTTCAGAGATATTATTAGGTGTAGAAGCGTATACAATGCCCCATATATGATATATTAACCTTTGCCAGCCTAAATCTTGGGAACGAAAGTTTATATTTATTTCTAGTATTTACATCGTGTTGTCTACCTAGAGTTTTAATAATAATATTGGCCTTTTGCATCTACTTAATGAGATGATTTATACAGCGTCCAGTGGCATCTTCTATCGGCTGGGAACAAAAAAAAAGCCCAGGTCTTGGATGTTTACATGTTTGTGTTGTCGTTGTTTCTGGTTCCCACGATACAGGGTATCCTAGTGTGGGGCCAGAAGCAATGTGTGTGCTTGTATGTAAATGTTATGTTATGTTAATTGGGATCTTCACTCACACTAGATGGGTGAAGGGACCACTCCGACGCTGTAGTGCCTGGGATATGGCTTTATAGATGGTGTAGGCTTGCCCAGCATCAATACAATCCTGACATCTTAGTCGGCCTAGCCCACAGGAAAGACTAGTCTATACGTGCGGAGCCAACCAACCAGCAGGATTCCTAACGATGTTTTCCTTCACCGATAGCGTGTGGTATTGCGACTGCAAATTCGCAAATGTACGTAACTTTGAAATTAAACAAAGTCATTGGTACATGCCCGCACTTAAGATCGAACCTGGGGCTTTCGCTTGCGAGTCCAATGTTCTACCGCTGTTCAGGCGTCGTTCGTTATCAACCCTTGTATGTCCCCACTGCTGCGGCACGGGTCTCTTCCTGCATCGTAGGAAGGTTAGGCCATACTCCACCACGGGGGCCAAGTCCGGGTTGGTGGAGGATTGTAAGACAGTGGCGGGCCTTACTGTCGGAAGTTATCAAGCCGCCCATAAGGCCTCTGACATGGCTTAACGACTGCCATTATATGACAGCCGGCACCAACGGCTTAACGTGCCTTGCAGAGCACGAAAGCGCTCGGGAAAATGCCATTAGAGGTAGTCACGGGACGCTCACCCATCCTGTACCTGACCGCGCCTGTTGTTGCTTAAACAAGTGATTGATTCCAATCACTTGGTTCGCCTAGGCCACGAGCGCTTCTGGCGTATGAAACTTTATATAACTCTATATAAAAGTCTGTAACAGACTTTAAAAATATATTTGCACTTTGTTTTATTTTCGCAAAACTTTTTGAGTGTCCCACGTAAAGTGTAGTGCTTCCAAAAAATCAAACTTTCGTAAGCCCTGTGAAAAGAAGATTGTATTGTTTCTATTATCATACTGTCATCAGAACAACCGTAAAATGCAATCGGCTATTCTATATTTCAGAGTTAATTAATCCGGTTTTACTTAAGTTGGTGCGTGTAAATCTTGGGTAATATCATAGATCTTGTAATGGTTTACTTTTGCACAACAGATGTCAATTGTGTTTTTAAAAACCTATTAAGAGGCTAAAAATTCCACATATCCGTGCCACACTATTTCCAACTGAGGTAATGGGCGACTCACCGGCATCAGTGAAATTTCAAACCTCTTTAATACAGAGAATATTGTAAAGAGGTTCAAAATTTCACTGATGCCGGTGAGTAAATAATGTTTTCTGGAAAATCATACAACTTAGGTAGGTAGATACATAATAACTCAAGTATCATTTATAATCTTTTATTTTTCTCACGCAGAATAATAGATTATCCTTTTGTTCATTTGTCAGTGACACACACAATTTACTGTTAAACGAAAATCAAATGTCAAACCAATCCACACTATTTGCGAGTATAGTCTGTCCAGCAAGAGCTTTGAAAATATAAAAACTGTTGCTGTTGATTTAACAATATAATAAGAACCACTGATTTTGTTTTTCGAATCATATTGTGACTAAGCCCGTCGAACGTGTTTCGCCTTCTTCTTAGTGCGTCGACGGTAAGCTGTGAGTAAGTAAGTGTAAGAGGAGTAAGTAAGTAATGGATTTGCCAATCAGCGTTAGGAATTCACTGGTTGTTGATCAGGGTGCACCAGACTTGCTGACCTAGTGAGTAAGTCGTTCGCCGAGGCTTCTTTCATGCGCCCCACGTGCTTCATCAAATAAGATACTCCCTTATTTCTCATATAAGAACAATTTGTTACGTTCCTGTTAATAGGAATCAATTGGCTGAAGTGTGTACACAAACACTATTGATAGCTGTTAATCGTAGAAGCGCCCCCTGCAGTACAATCCCACCAAACTGGGATCCCTAACCCGCATACCCAGCGTGGGGATTATGGGCACTACCCCCCCAATGATGGCACAACCTTGCACTATTAGGGGAGGGCTGTGTCCAGCAGTGGACTGATATTGGCTGAAGGAGAATAAGAAGAATCGTAGATTAACATCACCTCTTAAAAGTCAACCACCGAGCAAACATTATTTTTACATCTCTGCTAGATAAGAATATTTTTTATTGTACACCAGGAAAAAAACAAACATAAAATAATAATAAAGATACAGTACAATTGGCGGCCTCATTGCCCTTAACAAACTGTAGTGACATTTTGAGGTATTTATAATTGATAGGTAGAATCAGACAGATAGAAGAGGTTTTATTATTATAATCAATTGACAGATGAGTTAAAATGCGAGCAAATATAACATAACCTTGGAACGTTGGGTAACTGGGGATTGTATAATATTTTAATAAAATAGAAAAACTGGATAAAAAAGGATAAGCAGGTAAAAAGTCAGATCTGGTCAAAGGGTAAAGTAGTAGTTATGAAAAATGAGGGAAATCGAAGAATGTGTGACAAAATTTAAATATTTGAAAATGATAGATAGAAAAAGAAATAAAAATGGTGTAAAGAGGTTTGCACCGTTACAACCTAACGCCTGTATCCCAGAAGGGTAGGCAGAGACCAGGAACTGTGACTTGCCACGATCCTGACAGATTACCTTCGCTTCATCATCGTTCATAAGTCGTCGCATGCACGCCAGTTCCGGCGTGCCTTTAGTAAGCCTTTATTAAAAATAAATAACCTATTTTGAGTAATATTTAGCCCTTTATTTACGTTTCAGCCCTGTTTACAAACAAAACCACCTTTCATTGGACACACTATAAGTGTTTGCTTCATAATTTGCATCTCTATTTTTTTCCTAATGTCTAATCAGCGCTCGAGTGCTAGAGCATAATGTCAATGCCGCATACAACCTGACCTCAGCTTAATGATACAGAATGAGTAAGAACCGAAGTTCGGTATCGCACTTCTTACTAAAATGCTGAATTAGCAATAATACTTTCTTTTGATTATCTTTTTTATCACCAAAACCTAGCCTAGCTGAGAGCCTCAACACGACTGAAACCTCAACCAAACGTAACAATATTCTTCTAATAATTTAAACTATGCCTAGACGCGCTCGTAGTCTAGTCGAACCGAGTGATTGGAACTAATCACTTGAGTTAAGCAACAACAGGCGCGGTCAGGTGAAGGATAGGTGACCGTCCCGTGACTGCCGCTAGTGGCATTTTTCCGAGCGCTTCCGTGCTTCGCAAGGCACGTTAAGCCGTTGGTACCGGCTGTCATGTCAGACTGTCATGACAGTCGTTAAGCCATGTCAGAGGCCTTATGGGCGGCTTGATAACTTCTGACAGTAAGGCCCGCCACTGTCTTACAATCCTCCACCAACCCGGACTGGTCTGATCTGAGGTTACTCTTTTTCTTGCTTAAGAAGTGGTTTTAGGGCATGTCGGCACTTATTTGGCTTACACAGGATTTTTATTTAATATAATATTGTATCAGAATTATTAAGAAGCATGTGTGATATTAAAATAGTATTTAAATAATAATGTTTGATAATAATACAATATAATTAGAATTAAAGTGTCATAGGCTTAAAGAAGCGCTCGTGGCCTAAGGAAGCGCTCGTGGCCTAGGCGAACCGAGTGATTGGAATCAATCACTTGGTTAAGCAACAACAGGCGCGGTCAGGTGCGGGATGGGTGAGCGGCCCGTGACTACCGCTAGTGGCATTTTTCCGAGCGCTTCCGTGCTTCGCAAGGCACGTTAAGCCGTTGGTGCCGGCTGTCATATAATGGCAGTCGTTAAGCCATGTCAGAGGCCTTATGGGCGGCTTGATAACTTCTGACAGTAAGGCCCGCCACTGTCTTACAATCCTCCACCAACCCGGACTGGTACCCGTGGAAGAGTATGGCCTAACCTTCCTGCGATGCAGGAAGAGACCCGTGCCCCAGCAGTGGGGACATACAAGGGTTGATAACGAGGCTTAATTTATAAGGGCATCCTACAATTTATAAGGTTGCGTGCCCTACACAAAGTGCACAAGAATTTATATTTTTAGTTATGTCATCTGTATAATAAAATTATAGTTGTGGAATGCAATAAATTATTGAGTACTGAGCGGAGGTGCCACTAAACCCTGTCCTACAGGGTGCACAAGGATTCATATTTGGATTATAGATGACATAACTATGTCATCTATATAATTATACTTGTAAAATGCAATAAATTAATGAGTACTGAGCGAAGGTGCCACTGAAACCTGTGTAAGTCGTCTCATTACCTACGTAGAAAGATAGGCCAATTTTTTTCTGGTATACCAATGCTTAAATGTCGGTGCTTAGCTTGACACGTTTAACGTTTGACATCTCGAATGACTGACCGTGGACTGCCTCGTTGATATAGAGGCATCACGACTGATAACCGTCCCGGAGGTCGTAGGTTTGATTCCCACATGGGGCCGACACAAATGGCATCAGTCTGGGTGCATTTTAGTGTTTGTGATCTCCTTGCCTGGTTACCATTGCACAGGGTGTCCTAGTTCGTGATCAAGTCAAGTGATTGTGTTGTGTGAAAGTTAATTATTTATTTATACTTTTTTTCATTTGCGGGTGTCGTAAAAGGCGACTAAGGGACACAAACCGGGGGGTGGGCAGCAGCGCCCCCTGCAGTACAATTCCACCGAACTGCGATCCCCAACCCGCATGCCCAGCGTGGGGATTATGGGCATTACCCCCTATGATAGCACAACGTGGCGCTCTTTAGGGGAGGGCTATGTCCAGCAGTGGACTAGTATAGCCTGACAACGACGACTTTTTTTCAGCCTCGTTTGTGTCCCACTGCTGGGCAAAGGTCTCACCTTTTGCCGTTCACTCCTCCCTGTTCATGGTCCCGGAATTAATTTAAAAAATCAAAGGGCTGGTCAAAGTATAAGCCTAGCCATACAGCGAGGCAATGCCGCCAGCCTTCTTGGTACTCTGCAGCCCGACAGCGATCTATCTCTATCCAGCCCATGAATGAAGCCCGCTGTTGGGTATAGGCCTCTTCCATTTCACGCCAACTCTCCCGGTCCCTAGCCAATCTCGACGACTGACCCTCGGCCGCTTTTTTAATGTCATCCCTCCAACGGGCAAGTGGTCTACCCACCGAACGACGACCGGTTCTTGGCCAGACTCCGTGAGTGCCCTTGTCCACTTTCCGTCATCCCGTCTCATCAGCCCGACAGCGATCTGGCTCAAATATTTTATTTAAATAAGAATGTTTTAGGTTTAGTTCCATTTTTATCGTAAATAATTATTATTATGAATATTTAAGTTATCATAATGAATTATGTAATAAAATAAAAATCATTCCTCATTGTATAGAAAAAAAAATCAAGTCAGATTAAAATCGTTTAAAAAAATGTCGCGCTTGATATTGCCAATCTGTGGTGGCCACGCGTGGTAATTAAACCCATTCTCTATGCAGTGGAACTTATATAGGCTATATAAAAAATGGCCTTGGCCCGCCGTTGTATTAAAAAAATCTCATGCAGATGTACAATGTAAATAAATATGAATAAATATTCATGGCCATAAGTATTACAGCCCGGACTTGGCCCCCGTGATGGAGTATGGCCTAACCATCCTGCGATACAGGAAGAGACCCGTGCCCCTACAGTGGGGACATACAAAGGGTTGATATCGAAGTATTACAGAAATATTACGCAGATCTCGTTAGCACCATACTAAGTACAACTAAAGGACTTGTGTTACAGGTGCTAACGCGACGATAGATTTAATACAATAAACACATAGATAACATCCAAGACCCGAGGCAAACTAGAAAAGTTCGTTTCCTAGTTTGACCCGGCCGGGGATCGAACCCGAGACCTTCAGTTTTACAGTCAGTAAAACCTTCTTTTGCAGAGTCATCATCATCATCATTATGTCCCCACTGAAGGGCACAGGTCCCTTCCCTGAGGAAGGTATAGGTGCAGACTCAGCGATCGTTTAATATATACCACGTGTGAAGCGGTTCTTCTGAACATTCTATCAGGCTTCAACCATAGTAAATGAGTGTTACGATAACACTTCTAAAATAATTAGAAGCACAATAAGCCACGTAGGGAATCCATTGGTTTTGAGCAGCAGGGGTCAATGTTGGGATCTTGTGTTGGTTTGCAAACATTCGCTCGGCGATCGAATATCATTCTAAATTAATGAAGGATTTTTCTGAGGATCAGCTGTTGTGTTACTTTTAATTTTTCATAATAAATACTTCAAAACCACACAATCACTTCACCTGCTCCCAAACTAGGACACCTGAGCTATGGTGACCAGGTAAACATGAAAATAAGTTTAATTTAAGTTTAGTAATTCCTTTTGAATGCATGTGAATCAAATAATTCTTTAAAATTTAACAGAATCACCCACTCAGAATCATGAAAGTGTATATACTGTTCCATGCAACTGAAAAGTATTTGGTACATAAAATCCTTACTATAATGTTGAGTAGAAAAATTCGTTTAGCACCAAAAAAACAATTTTGTATAAAGGCTTAATACTAGATAGTATTTTCTTATACCGGACCTACGTTGGTTTGGAAAGTCGATGAGGTAGTGCCAGAAAAAAATATGACAGTGATGCAAATTGCTTCAGCCAGATGTCGCTGCCTGTACGTAATACAGAGAGTATTATTGTAAAGAGGTTCGAAATTTCACTGATTCTGGGTAGTAGCACATTAGCTCAGTTGGGAGAGCGCTGGCACGGGTAGCCAGAGGTCGCGGGTTCATGTCCCGGCATGGGTGGAATTTTTAGCCTCTAAATGGGTTTTAAAATATGGACGTAGTCTAAAAATAATGGTTAAAATCCAGTATACTCACACACTGACTGATTCATCTGTAGGTTTTCTCAGACACTAGAACTCTTACACAAAATTATGTAGATGTGAGAAAGTTGTACAAAATGTACAATTACAGCCATCCTACGAAGCCGATATTTTAATTTAGATCCGGACTAAAAGTCTACACTGAGATTCACAATAGTTTCATTCACAGATGTTTGTTAGGTACACGTGATGAAAAGGACAGATGCTCAGGATTATTGCAGTTTTACAGACTGCCTGGCTATATACCAGACCAAATCCCTCACAAACCAAGAAATATAGGTATAGTTTTTAAAGGGTTTTTAGCATAACTTAATGCTTAATTAGCGGTGGTAGCTCAGTGGGTAGAACCATGGACTGGCAAGCGAGAGCCCCAGGTTCGATCCCGAGTGCGGGCATGTACCAATGACTTTGTTTAATTTCAAAGTTACGTACATTTGCGAAGTTGTAGTCGCAATACCACACGCTAACGGTGAAGGAAAACATCGTGAGGAAACCCGCGGCTTGGTTGGCTCCGCACGTATTGACTAGTCTTTCCTGTGGGCCAGGCCGACTATGCTGTCAGGATGGTATAGGTGCTGGGAAAGCCTACACCATCTATTAAACCATGTCCCAGGCACTATAGCGCCGGAGTGGTCCCTTTACCCATCTAGTGTGAGTGAAGATACCACTTGACGCTGTATAAATCATCTCATTAAGTAGATGCAAAAAGGCCAATACTACTAATGCAACACACACACTCACCAGCCACACACACAGATACACACAAACACACACACAGACACACACACACACAAATTTGCTGCATTGTTGCTCGCACGAACGAATTTTAACCTTATCTTGCTTTACTTTATAAATACAATTTTATACAATTTTTCCTCTTTCTGGTTACACAACTTAACATAAGCGTTGGTGTACGTACCAAACGAGCTGGTAGCCGTGATCCGTCGCAGGGTTTTTGCGTATTGTCTCATCCCACTGCACGGTGGTACCGTAGTAGGTCATAGGACTCGGATGGCAATGACTGAGCTAAGCCATGATATCTGGCTCAGTTACCCACTAATTGTCATACTACCTGAGGGTATAAAAGGTTTCGCAATCTATTGTTCCCAACATTCCTTTTTCGGCATCCGAAGTGAACACAAGTAATTAGTCATCAACCTGTTATCACCAAGTGCTTTAATTAGCCCAAGACGCGACGCGTGTGTTTAAGTTCCAACTTGTCTGTGACCTGCTATTTTACAATGGAATTTGAAGTCACAGGTATGTATTATTAATTTACTTTACTATTTTGCCTTTTCCTTCTACATTTTTTTTTTAAATAGAGTGCTACGCCAACGTGGCATTTTTTATGTATTTATGTCTGTATATTTTTTACGTTGAAGCTTTTACTTATGTTTGTACCTACTTGTACCATTCAATTTGGTATAGAAATATGGGTTACAATGTCTACTACTAGGCCTCTCCAAATTTAGCTGCGTCATGCTGCGTCTGTAAGGTGCAGCCAGGTGCTACGCCGCGCGCCTGAACGCGTAGCAGGCGCGTAGCACTTGCTACGAAACATGTATCTATTTTGATCCGCTTTTAACGTATTTTTATTTTGTTTTAGGTACTAGTATTAAGTGTTCTTTCAAAAGAATGCTTGTACTAGATACTTGGCTGTCTATTAAAGACAGCAAATCTGAACTGGAGCGTTGGCATCGAGTTTTTCGAGACCTAATACAATTGCTGCCTGATGTTGAGAATTACATTGCTGATGACTTGGAAAAAAGAGTTACTAAAGTTTGTACAAGATTGGTAGCAATTTGGAAGCAAGTCACGCGCAACCATTCTCGCATGGTCTCTAAGTACGGAGACTGGCTGAACGAAATTGAAGTTTGCGTTCTGCCAACTTGTGCAACAGTAGGGAGCCACAACACCCAACGGCCAGCAGCAGAAGCTTCGACAAGCACCCAACAGCACCAGCACAGGAAGGACTTTGAGGAATGTAGCAAGAGATCAAAACGCCGCAGGCTTGCAGAGTTAAGTAAAGTAGACAGTTCTGCGATAAATTCTTTGTTGGACGATTCTAGTCTATCTAACGCCGCTGCATCTTTAAATTTCAGCACTGACGAAGTCTTGTCTCTTATAAATGAGACAAAACTGACTAAACATCAGTATCTTTTGGTGAAAGACTTCGTTAATGCAAAATCACCTAATGCATTACCATCTTATCAAAAAGTGTTAGAAGCTAAGAAGCGGTGCTATCCATCGCAAGAGTTTATCACGGAATCATCTGCTGAAGTAGAATTACAATCATTGTTAGATCATACTGCTTGCCGGATACTAGAATCCCAAAAACCCGTTTTGAATAATATTGACCCTAATAAAGAATTTGTTTTGATTGGAAAATGGGGTTTCGATGGGAGTACGGGGCACAGCGAATATAAACAGATTTTTGGAGATTCTGGTATCGATGATGATGGCAGTATGTTTGTTACTTCATATTGTCCTCTTCAATTGGTTTGTAAGTCCAATACCTCCGACCCAGATCAAATAGTTTGGAAAAATCCGCGCCCTTCTTCCACCAGGTATTGTAGGCCTATTCGATTCCAATTTGCCAAAGAATCCAAAGACCTTTCTGTGCAAGAAGAAGCTTATTTCAAGACTAAAATTGATAGTTTACAACCGACTTCTTTCACTCACGGTGAATATGAAATAAAAGTGCAGCATTCTTTACAATTAACCATGGTTGATGGTAAAGTGTGCAGTGCTCTGAGCGATACATCTTGTAGTAGATGTTATATTTGTGGTTCAACTCCAAAAGAGATGAATGACATTGATAAATCGCTGAGCAAAACTGCAGATAGTGGTACCTATCAATTTGGACTATCTCCTCTTCACTCGTATATCCGATTCTTCGAATATTTAATTCACGTTTCTTATAGATTAGACATAAAGAAATGGCAGGTACGTTCTTCAGACGAAAAAGCTCTTCTTGCACAAAAAAAACAACATGTGCAGCAACAGTTTAGGCAGAAACTTGGTCTAATAGTCGACAAACCGCGAAGTGGAGGAAGTGGCACATCTAACGACGGAAACACTGCCAGAAAGTTTTTTTCTAACTCAGCGGTTTCAGCGGAAATTACTGGATTAGATAAAATCCTTATTGACAGATGTCATAATCTGCTGCAGTGTCTTTCGTCGGGATACAAAATTAATAACGCCACTTTTAAAGAGTATTCTCTAGAAACAGCACGTAAACTTGTTGCTACCTATCCATGGTACAACTTGCCATCGTCTGTACATAAGGTCCTCATTCATGGGTCGGAAGTAATTGAACACGCATTATTGTCAATAGGTGAGCTTTCGGAAGAGGCCGCCGAATCTTGCAATAAATTAATCAAACTCTTCAGGCGTGACAACACGAGGAAAATGTCTGGGGTTGTCACAAACACCGACTTGATACATAGACTTCTCCTTAATTCGGATCCTTATATTTCTAGTTTAAGAAGGTTACCACAGAAGAAGAAGTCTATTCTATCAAAAGAAGTATTAAATTTGTTGTCGGTTTAGGAAAAAATGTAAAAAATAAGATAGGTATTTATGTTATTTTTTACATAACTCCTATTATGTAAATATAATATTTTTTGTCCAATTGTGTGTTTGTACTTAGATGTTAGTTAAGTATTTACTTTATTTGTAATATAAAATGTAAATAGTAAGGTTTAATAGTTATTAAGTTGCAAACCTTCTTTTAAGTGTAATAAAAATGCATAATTTTGTAAATAAAATAAGCTTTTTAAGATTATTTTGTTTTTTTTTTATTGTGTTATGGCTTAAAGTATTACAAAACACCATAATAATAATAATCAGCTATGACAACGACAGTCATTATTATCGCGAAACCCTATGACCGCTACTCTTAGGGCGTGGAACCAGTGTGCACTGGTTGCACAAGACGCGGGGCCGACATTTTTGTGAAATCCGTCACTGTGAACGTGCTCTATAGCCACTCCCCTTAGGTGATTGATTAGCGCTGATCTCACCGTTCAGTTTGAGCGCAGTTTGTCAATACTCCGTAGCGTCTTGAAAGGAGAATAGCGCATGGCGTGGGATCCTAAAACAAACAAGAAAATAAACTAACCAATAAATGAAATAAGCAAATTAAAATATTATACTATTTTTAATTTTAGTGCACTAACCCGTGCTAAGGACAATTTTCGAAATTTGTTCGAATCCCGGCATGGGTGGAATTTTAAGCCTCTAAATAGGTTTTTAAAATTAAAATATACTAATAAAAAAAATACTTATTACCTAAACGTAATTTAACATTCTACCCAAATTCTTCCCGCAGGTGTCGTAACAGGCGACTAAGGGACACAAACCGCGGGGTGGGCAGCAGCGCCCCTTGCGGAGTGCTTAGTGCGAGTTTGACAGATCCAATCGAATAACTTTACTACCGCGTTAATCGAGCATCGAGTAGTGAGTATGAGTAAGTTAACCGTTCGAACTAGCAAAACGCTGTCACAGTACAACTCGCACTCGCGTTTATTCGTGTTATGGCTGGTAAACGTGTTCACTTCTCAACGTAAACCATTACAACTCGCACTCAGCAATTTTAATTTCCATACTTGTCGGTAGGTGGCGCTTCCTCGATGCCATAGAAATATGAGTTTACGTTAACGCGATCGAGTAGTTAAAAAACTCGCACTAAGCACTCGGTACAATTCCACCAAACTGCGATCCCCAACCCGCATGCCCAGCGTGGGGATTATGGGCACTACCCCTCAATGATGGCACAACCTTGCGCTATGGCGTTCATTAGGGGAGGGCTATGTCCAGCAGTGGACTAATATAGCCTGAAGAAGAAGAAGAAGAATTTAACATTTATTTTAATTCAAAAACCTATTTAGAGGCTAAAAATTTCACCCCGCGCTCTACCAATTGAGCTCCATTGGTAGAGCGCTGGCACGGATAGCCAGAGGTTGCGGGTTCGATTCCCGGCATGGGTGAAATTTTTAGCCTCTAAATAGGTTTTGAATTTGTGCTTAGCACGGGTTAGTGCATTAAAAATAAAAATAGTATAATTTATTTTAATTTCCAATTCTATTTTAAATCTGACTACAACTTTTGCTGTTTTTATGAACTACTTGAATATGTATACGTTCTAAACTAAGTTTTTGTTACTAAACTATTTTGTCCAGATGCAAATGAAATAAAAAAATACCAGTAACAGCCGTAGTAGCGAAGAAGCAGAACATCGGCTTCTCAATCCGGAGGTCATGGGTTCGAACACCGGCGTGTACCAATCACTTGTGAAGTTACAGTAGTAATACCACTCTCTAACCTGAAGGAAACTTCGTGAGGAAACTTATTTATTTATTTTAATTCTTTATTGCACTAATTACATGAGTAAATGTACAAGGGCGTGCTTAATGCAAGACGCATTCTCTTCCAGCAAACCTTTGGTGTTGAAGAGACTCGCGAAGGGGTAGTGAACTACAACAGTAATAACTTACATAAATATAGGAAGATACAATAAGTAATACCTATAGGGGCAAGAGCGGGGGGGGGGGGGGCTGAACAATAAAAAAATATGATAAACCTACACAAATGATGATACATAGAAACTTGAGTGTCTGAAACGTTCAAATATTTCCGAAATTGCCTATCCGCGGTGGGCTTACATACTCTCTTTCTCTCTCTGAGAGAAGGCAGAAGAAAAAAAAAAATAATTTATAAATTAATTTTTTTATAAAAAAAAGTTTTTTTAATATTAAAAATGTGTGTCCACAATGAAACGTATATCTTCTTCTTCTTCAGGCTATATTAGTTCCCTGGTGGCCTCCCCTAATGAGTGCCATAGCGCCCTGTCTTTAGCTTGCCGCGTCCAGCATCTGCCTGCAGTTTTTCGCAGATCGTCATCACACCTAGTCGGAGGGCGTCCTACACTACGTTTGCCGAGCCGCGGTCGTATATTGGCCGCACTATTATTTATTACTATTATAAACCTTACTTTTTACTTAACCAGGTACTCACCTTAAATTACATTCACTGAGGATTGTCCAACATCGAAAACCATTAATAACTTTGCTTAGTCACCTGTGTCAACATTTACGTAATAAAATAACTGAATGAAAGGAAAGAGGTGCTGCGAATTATTCATTCAAACAAAAAACTACACGCGTAATGAGATGCACAGATGGACTTAAAAGGCGTGCTTGTAAACTCATATTGGTCACGATCATAAAGCCTTAACCTTGTGCTGGTGTTTTTGGTTAAGCATTATTGCACATAATTTTTTTTTTCTGTTTCAATAATAATTTTTTTCGTGTGCAATAGGTAACTCGTAAAAATCCAATGGCACCCAGGGGGTGAACGTTAAGCCGTTGGTGCCGGCTGTCATGTAATGACAGTCGTTAAGCCATGTCAGAGGCCTTATGGGCGATACCTTCTGACACCTTCTGATACCTTCTGACAGCAAGACCCGCCACTGTCTTACAATCCTCCATCTACCCGGACTTGGCCCCCGTGGTGGAGTATGGCCTAACCTTCCTGCAATGCAGGAAGAGACCCGTGCCCCAGCAGTGGGTAGACACAATTGTTGATAACGTAACGTAACCCAGGGGGGTGATGTGTATTCCCTATAAGTGTATTTTAGAAATATTAATAGTACAGGTTTACCTAGTTTGGCTTTCGACGTGTCTTGTAAATACGCTTTATACTAACAAGCTGATTATCTTAAGTGAGTACCGGTTATAAAGCTGTTACAATAAATGTGTACTTGGAAGTCCGTTTTGAAATAAATTTATTATTATATTCTTATTATATCTTATTATAGTAATGTTTTATTAATAAATATTATTGATATTTTGATAGCGCTCTTCTTCAGCTTGCCGCAACATGTTTGTGATACGAAAAAGTCAAGTGGTGCGTACAAGTCTTTGTTGTCTCCATAACGTCACTCGTGCATCTATTATTTCGTGATGCGAACAAATTCTTTATTGATTACGGCGCACCGTGCCCTAGGGCGAAGGTTTGGCGGGTTAAGGTTGGATTTCGATAGACACGACTGCAGAAGTAGACTGTACAGAAGGAACGGTCCAGGTTTATTGGCTAAAATAAAATCTGGGTTCATCATCATCAAGAACCTATTATGTCTTCTCCGAGGGGCACGGGTCTCTTCCCGAAATCTGGGTTCATCAACATCATTAACCCATTATGTCCATGGGGACACGGATTTCTTCCCTGAGGAAGGTATAGGCCATACTCCACCAAAATCTGGGTTGCCGTATCTAAAACTTTAAATTGCCTTATTTAAGAGAGAAAAACGATGACTTGCTGTTTTTTTTATGTAACCTATAACGTCCCACTGCAGGGCACAGGCCTTCTCTCAGAGAGAGAGTACGAGCTTTTTTAACACGCATGCCCACCGCGGATTGGCAATGTGACATCACCTCAGATACTCTGGTTTCCTCACGATGTTTTGAACAAACACACGAACTTAGCGTGATGTAGAACTTGCGTATTAATTAATTAATTATTTATACTGTAACTTGTAACGTTCTATAAGGACCAGTGTCTGTGTAATTTTGAATAAAATTCGAAAATGAAAAAGTGTAAGAGATTTCTTTCAGCAAACCTTAGAAAATGGGAAAAGCAATAAAGCGGCAAGCTTAAGACAGGGTGCTATGGCGCTCATTAGGGGAGGGCTATATCCAGCAGTGGACTACATAATATAGCCTGAAGAAGAAGAATAAAAAATGCATACGAGTATATAAAAATAATATAAAAAATATACTGCGTATTTTTAGGACTAGCTATTTATGCTTTTCACTTCACCAAAACTAGTGCTTATATAGAAGCTTGATGTCACAAAAATATTTAAGACCGAAAGACGCATTTTATAACCAACCGTCTTTTGCTTCAACCGATTCAACGAATCGAAGTAATTTTTGAACTAAAACTTTCGTAAGCACAACACATTGTAGACTTTTAGTCCGGATTTACTTACGGGTGTTGTTATATCGGAAAAGTCCGACCAGGTTTCGCTCCTATTCGCAGAGCTTAATCATGGTATCTGTTCACCATGATTAAGCTCTGCGAATCGGAGCGAAACCTGGTCGGACTTTTCCGATATAACAACACCCGTAAGTAAATCCGGACTAAAAGTCTACAATCGAAGTTATGTTTATCTCCGACGAATTTTCGGAGTTCAATCGCTCGTAAATCATTACGTTCAATGCCTTTCAATTCACGCGTTTCCATGGAAATTCCGGTAAACTCGTTGTGGTATAGAAGACGGTATTTTCTTTAGCCTCCGTAGCCCTGCTCACCATAATATAATGTCCTATGGATAGGGCAACGTTATATACATTCGTTATTCACACCCAACTTTAAATATGACATCTGGAAAACTTTCTAGGTCCAATTTATTTCGTTATTGTTTGGGACAAATGTTCTTTAATAAAAATCTGCGTACTCTTCCATATCAACCCTTGCATGCCCCCTTTGCTGCGGCAGAAGGCTCTTCCTGCATTGCAAGAAGGTTAGGAAGGGGTTGGTGGAGGATTGTAAGACAGTGGTCGGCCTTACTGTAGTAAGTTGTCAAGCCGCTCATAAGGCTTCTGACATTGCTTAACGACTGTCATTACATGACAGCCTGCACCAACGGCTTAGCGTGCCTTGCGAAGCACAGAAGCAATGGGAAAAAATCACTAGCGGTAGTCACGGTACTGTCACCCATCCTGCACCTGACCGCGCCTGTTGTTGCTTAAGTTATTTATTCCAATCACTCGGTTCTTTTTTTAATTCTTATATATCTAGGTATTGTAGAAGGATATCTTGAAGTTGGTGCCCAAACTGCATGTGCTGATCTGGAACTTGGCACCGTCCAAGATATCCTTCTACAATACCTAGATATAGACGAATTTTAAAATGTATAAGTCACATATTTTTATTATTTCTGCGTTTTTAGTGGCTTATAATGTACAGAAGTCGGTTTTTATTTTCATTTTTTTTGTCTCATAATTCTTAGTGTTAATTATGAGTGGTGCTTTCTAATTATGCAGATATATGCACGATTTTTAGCGAGCTGAAGTGGCAGTGGGCTGGCCATATCTCGCGAAGAACCAACCGCGACTCGGCAAACGTAGCGTAGGACACCCTCCGACCAGGTGGGATGACGATCTGCGAAAAACTGCCGGCAGATGCTGGATGCGGCAAGCTGAAGACAAGGCGCTATGGTGCTTATTAGAGGAGGGCTATGTCCAGCAGTGGACTACATAATATAGCCTGAAGTAGAAGATTCACGATTTTTACCACAAACCTTTCTCGGGCGGCATTTTCTTATTACACCCACTGGAGTTTATCTACGAATAGTATTAAGTCGTTAGTAGTACAAGTGGTCAATAAAACTTATATCGATGTTATTCGATTTTAATCGGCGCTTACTTCAATGTTTCTTTTGTGCCGTGGTTGCTGGAAGCCATAAACTTTAATTAATTTATGCAATTTTATTTTAATATTGCTTTGACACAGAACATTTAAGTTTCAATAATAGCTTGAGGTGTCTTATTGAAATCAGAATTTTGCAATCTGCTATCGTAATTTCGTCTGAAGCTATTTTTGTACGCCGACAAAAATTTGGCCATTTTTGCTTGAAAGGTATAGATACTAAATACATTTATTTAAACTAAAAAAAATACTATAAATTTTAAAACCTAGTATCTAATATTTATAAGTGCAATAAATCTTTAATATAAATTTAACCGCTCGTGGCACTAAACCAGTGATTGCAATCATTCGCTTGAGTTAAGTAACAACAGGCGCGATCAGGTACGTGATGGGTGACCGTCCCGTGACTACCGCTAGAGGCATTTTTCCGAGCGCTTCCTTGCGTCGCAAGGCACGTTAAGCCGTAGGTGCCGGCTGTCATATAATGGCAGTCGTTAAGCCATGTCAGAGGCCTTATGAGGGCTTGATAACTTCTGACAGTAAGGCTCGCCTCTGTCTTACAATCCTCCACCAACCCGGACTTGGTCCCCGTGGTTGTGTATGGCCTAACCTTCCTGCGATACAAGGGTTGATAACAATATTTATTATTTTAAAGTGAGTTTAAGTATTTTTAGACATAGACATCTTTATTCGTTATTATAATTTACACGTCATTTTACAATAATTCGGATTCAATACTACAATTCAAAATAACATAATAATTATAACGCAACATGTACAATTGACAATCAACACTCTTGTTTAATTGTGAAATGACTATTCGTATAGCGCTTCCTCACAGGTTCTTATACATAATTATTTTATGTAAGTATAATTAATTATCTTAAATAATCAGAACAGCTAATTGAGCCAGCCATCAAAATTATAAATTGTTTGCTTGATAAGCCACTTTCTTAATTTAATTTTAAAGCACTGAAGGGATTTTGAATCAACTATATCGACTGGCAGACGGTTGTACACTATCGGTCCCATAACGTGAATTAACTTACCTGATAAGTTTGTGAGATACCTGGTAAGTTTGTGAAACACAGATGACAGTTTGTCCATGTTACGAGTGTTGTACCTATGGCGGTCGTTACGTCTTGTGTAGTCTAGCATATGCTCCCGAGTGTACACAGCTGCCTGCATAATAACCATTGCAGGCACCGTCAGTATAGGTACTATACCTTTCGAAGTACGGTTTGGCGGATTCGTCCTTTGGAACTCGTGCTATCGCTCGCACAGCTCGCTTCTGCATTCGGAAGGCTCGCATCCAGTCTGCCGCGCATCCCCAGAACTCAACCCCATATTGCAGTAGTGAGTGTACCGTTGCAAAGTTACATGACCTCACCGTTTCAGGAGGTAAGGTCCAGCTCAGCCTGCTCAGAGCAAAGCACGCGCTACCGAGTTTACTAACGTAAGTCATACTATCCTTATATATTTTATATACACCTGCCTAATGTCTTTATTTTTCAGTTCCCTCGATCTTAAGGTTGCCTGGAAGAGATCGCTTTTTATCGATAAGGCCGCCAATTGTGTATTTAGGTTTTTCATGTGCTCTCAAGATGTATGGTGTGCAATAAAGAGTATTAATATAATCTTGTCTAATGTAACTATTATATTTCGTAAGATTTTAAGCTTGCCTGAAACGCGGTAGAAAAAATGTGTTAGATACACTTTTTGTCAAAAGGGCTATCATAACATAAAAGATTATTTAGATAACAATGATAGTACAATGCATGAGTTCTATGTTTTATAATAATTATTTTTATAAACTCTGTCAATTGAGGACTTTGAAAAAACTGAGTTTGGAGTGTTTTTGTCCATTTTTCTCCAAAATGATCTAGATTTTGAAATGGACACCTAGTGTGACTTGTTACGCTCACAAAGCCGCAGTTTCTGCGCTACTTTGAATAAAACCTTTTCATTTCATTTCTTATAGGTCAATCTCACAAAAAAACAAAAAATAGTTTTGAGTATAACAATTTGGCCACCGACTGTTATTACAGCCTCGAAGCGTACAAACAAATAATAATAATAATATTCATGGACATATTAGTCTCGTTAGCCCTATACTAAGTACAACTAAATGACTTGTGTTATAGGTGCTAACTCGACGATAGATTTAATACAATTAATACATAGATAACATCCAAGACCCGAGACAAACTAAAAAAGTTCGTTTCCTAATTGACCCGGCCGGGGATCAACCCTGAGACCTTCCGTTTTACAGTCAGCGTGCTAAACTGCTGCGCCACCGAGGCCGAATCAGCCTTAATTTGTTTGTTTGTTACACTTTATTGTACAATAAAAAACGTTGGATATCGATATCAACCCTTGTATGTCCCCACTGCTGGGGCACGGGTCTCTTCCTGCATCGGAGGAAGGTTATTAAAAACGTTATTAAAAATAAAACTAATTCACAGCAGTAACTCACCACGACGGATCTCCCCACGAAATCCACTAATTGCGCAGCCGGATAGTCCTCGTCACACGCACGCGGAAACGCATGTCGATAAGATGATCGCACGATGGTAAAGATTCCAATCGACGCCGGGGCGCAGTACCGCGCCAAGTAAGGGTAAACGCGCACTTAGCCGAGCCGAATGCGTTAAACAAGCTGGGTATGTGCGCGCTAAGACTTGAAGCAGCAACAAAATTAAATCGTCATGTTCATGTGCTCTCCCAAGTGAGCTAATGGGCAAGTGCCGGCATCAGATAATTTCAAACCTCTTTACAATATTTCTCTGTATTACTCACCCTTGTAATTCAGATCGATACCACATCTCTTTGTTGTTATTTTATTACAAAATAACGATAGACCATTTAACTACCGTACCGAAGATTGTGGGTTTGATTCCCGCTGAGGGAATCAAATGTATGCTCGGCTACGCTCGGATTTTCTCTAAAGGATAGGATTCGTAACGAATGCATCCCACAGAGAACCAAAGTTATCGACATAGCCTCTGGGCTTCAGCTCGCTAATTCTCTGGAATTAGCGAGCTGAAGTGGCAGTCTTTCTTCTTTTTAATCGGTCCCTCAATTCTGAGGATCGTGACCATATACAATAGTTCTCCATTTGTCTCGGTCATATGCGCAATGGGATGCGTGCTGAATGGATCCCCCAGCTGCCTTCTTTATGGCATCGGACCAGCGCATTGGTGTTCTGCCTCTCGCTCGTCTGCCCTCTAACTGGCCCAAAACGATCTGCTTCTCTAGGCTATGACGTCGTGACCGCATAATATGCCCAAAAAAGCTGAGGGACCTCTGGCGACAGACTGAAGACAGTCGCTTCGTTATACCGAGCTCGTTAAGTATAGAAATATTGGTTCTAAAGGCTGTCCACGGGATTCTGAGCATTTTTCTCCAACACCACATCTCGAATGCATCGATTCGGCTACAGTCGCGGCTTTTAACGCACCATGTCTCGGCACCGTAGGTGAAAATGGAGAACACCAGTGACCGAACCAGCCGCACCTTGGTTTGCTGACGAATGCTACGGTTCCTCCATATCTTGTCCAGATTCGTCAAGGCGCTCTTGGCCATACCAGCCCTGCGGCGTATCTCCTCAGTACAGCTGCCATCATTAGTCACCAGAGAACCGAGATAAACAAATTGGTTGACTTTGTCGTAGCCTTTAAGAGCGTCTGTTTGCGGTAGGAGTTTAGCTCTGTCTGCTACCATTATTTTGGTTTTCAAATGGTTAATTTTTAGACCAAGTTTGGCGCTCTCAATTTCAATCTTTTTAAGTATAGCAGCCATCTCCACCTCGCTTTGTGCCACTATCGTGGTGTCGTCTGCATATCTCAGATTTGTGATTTTGCGGCCACCTACAGCCACGCCACCATCCCAGTCCTCAAGTGCCTTCCGCATAATATGCTCGCCATAGATGTTAAATAGCTTTGGAGACAGAATGCACCCCTGACGTACGCCACGTTCTGTATGGAAAGTATCTGATTCATTATCTTCCAGTTTGACGAAGCAAGTGCCATCAAGGTACAGATTCTGAATTAGGAACACAAGGTGCGCGGGGACGCCCATCACAGAGAGAACCTCGAACATGGTGTTCCATTGCACACAGTCGAAAGCTTTGGCGTAGTCGATGAAGCACATTACGAGCGGTTTATTGAACTCACGACATTTCTCTATGAGCAAGCGCACATTTAAGACTTGCTCACGGGTGCCTTTGCCAGCGACAAAGCCACATTGCTCGCTTGGAATTTGGTGGTCTATGTAAGCTACTAATCGGGTGTTTATGATTCTCAGTAGGATCTTACTGGCATGTGACATGAGAGACAATGTGCGGTAGTTTTCACACTTCCTAGTGGAGCCCTTTTTGTGTAAAGGGATGACGGCAGATTTTGTCCAGTCAGTGGGCCATTGGCCAGTTTTCCAGACCTTGTTGACAATCTGGTGTAGAACCCCAGTGCCTTCAGTGCCAAGATGTTTAAGCATAGCTGCAGATACGCTATCGGGACCTACTGCTTTGTGCTTAAGTTTCTTTATAGCGTCCTCAACTTCGCATAGCATGATGCTAGGCTCAACGGCATAAACGTCCCACTTTCTTTCTGCAGCTATTCCTCTCTCATCCCGATATAGCTCGTGACAGTATATTCTCCATCGTTCCAGTACGTGGACCAGCTCCGTCAAGATGTTACCTTCACTGTCATCCACTGTCCAGCATTTTGGTTTGAAGGACCCAGTAAGTTGTTTAACCTTCATAAAGAGGTCCTTTGATTGGAACTTGTTGGCATGTTCCTCAATCTCGACACACATGTCATTTATTTGCTTGTCTTTGTCCCTCCGAGTAGATTTTTGTACTTCAGCATGCAACTTGTAATATCGCGTCCTTTTGATTTCACTGTCGAGGCCTTCGAGTTTCAATGACTTCCTCTCATCAATTAGTGCCCAAGTATTGTCCCTCATCCACAATTTTTTTGTGTGTATGCTCCTGTGTATGTTGCAAGACTCTGTAGCCGTGTCCAAGACAATCCGTTTTAGTTTGTTCCAATCAGATTCACTCGAGTCAAATGGATCCTTAACCAGTGACTTTATGTTCCTGTCTATGGAGCGTTTGTAATGGAGTAGTGCTGGGCCCTCTAATTGAATTTTACTACGAGGTTTGGGCTTTAACTTTTTCAGCCGCAGTCTAAACTCGGCAATCAGCAGTTGATGATCACTGCCACAATCAGCTCCGGGAAGAGTCTTGGAATTAGTGATTGAGGACCGCCACCTAGATTTGATGGTAATGTAATCGATCTGGTTCCTGGATCCTTTTGGTGAAGTCCACGTATACTGTCTTCTTGGATGTTGATCGAACCATGTGTTCATTATGACCAGCTGATTTTCCACACAGAATTGAAGAAATTTTTCACCTCTGTCATTGCGAACGCCCAGTCCATGGTTACCAACCACGATGCCAGCCAGCGGGTCATCCTTGGTTCGACCGATTTTGGCGTTAAGGTCACCCAGTACCATTGTTATTTCTTTCGCTGGTATAGTACGCATTAGAGTATCCAGCTCGGAGTAAAATTGGTCAGATTCCTCTTCATCAGACTGGGCCGTAGGCGCATAAACCTGTATTATATTTAGAGGTATTGGTTTAGCATCCAGTCTTATGGCAATCATTCTGTCATTTGGCGTTTGATACCCTGTGATGAAGCTTTGCAACTTTTTAGGTATTATAAAAGCTACTCCATTACGGCTGTGATCGACACCACCAGAAAAGTACATGATGTTACCATTGTCAGAAGGTAAGTGACCAGTGCCTCTGCGATGCACTTCACTCAGTCCGAGGATTGTGATGTTGCATCTCGCCATCTCCCTTTCGACAATCTCCAGCTTGCCCGGCTTTATTAACCCCCTAACGTTCCATGTTCCCACGCGTAGTTGGTGCTTAGTTGGGAACCTGTTAGATCCAGAGCCTTGACCAGTAATCAAGTTTCCACCCACCGCCTGGTGGTCCGCAATGGAGAGGCCGGTAGCATATTTCTCACCACGCAACCCGGAATCGCGATGGCGCCGAGAGTTAGTCGGATCGCATAACATCGTCCGAGCATCTTGAGAACCTTGCATTAGTTTTCTTGGAAGTGTAGTACAGTGGTTTCCCGTTGCCTACTGCCCAGGTATTTTTGGGGTTATTTGAGCCCCAAGGCCGCTGCGGCCTCTACTGACCGGTTGCCCGGTCAGGTGTGTGGTTATACCGCCAGTGCTCGGTCGTCATTGCCTCGTTCGTTATCTAGCAGGGAGGACCACGTGCAGGTGAGGTTGACATTAGGGGCCAGCAAGATCTTGAGGCTGTTCTCCCTCTGGCCCCTGCCAGAAGTGGCAGTAGGCTGGCCATATCTCGCAAAGAACCGACAACCGTTGGAGTAAACGTGTTCTTGAGTGGAGACCGCGACTCGGCAATCGTAGCGTAGGACGCCCTCCGACCAGGTGGGATGACGATCTGCGAAAAACTGCCGGCAGATGCTGGATGCGGCAAGCTGAAGACAGGGCGCTCATTAGGGGAGTGCTATGTCCAGCAGTGGACTACATAATATAGCCCGAAGAAGAAGAAGAAGTAGAATGCAATTGTCATTGTACCACAATGCATTAGCAGAATCTAGTGCCTGGAGGGCGAGTCTCTAAAGTGCACAGTTTTTCAATAGATTCATATAAGTCCGGTGGTCGTTTCATTTACGCTATCGGTAGTCTGGCAACCAATCGCTTTGCAATGGTATAACCCGTGCTACTTAACTCGGCGCCTCTGGCGATTCGATCTTCTTCGCGAGAGATACCTGTTTAATTTGCGAAAGTTATACCCCTGGAATGACATTGTACTGCTATTGCTTCGTAGACTAGGTATCGAATTGATGAAAATATCATTGGATGCTGTTTCAATCATCTTATTATTTGCATGGAGCAGTTTTTAATTATATTAAAAATTCATAACATAATAATTTGCCAACCGAATTAGTAAGAAGTAATTAATTTTTTTTATGTTTAAGTCGTATTATCTTTAAACGATGAATCGATCCTTTTGTGCAATAAATAACTACTAATTAAAGAGAAAATGACCCTTTGGTCGGGAGAAAATTCACCCGAGTGACCAGTCTGATCTCACCCTTAGAATCTGCCGCGCGTCTGTGTGATATTATTTAAATTGAAATAAAATGTTGCAACTATTGTTTTACTTGACATTTCCCGGTTTGCTTTGATCACCAACTGGTACAATGAACAGCTGATTAACCTTCTCGCTTTCGTTCCAAACTCGCCCGTAATACAACTAGAGAAGAGTGCACCCTCGTAAAGGCGGTGTTTTAGACAATACTTATCACAAATGTGATTATTATGTCCATCGCAACAAAGTGACTGAGATATGTAAATAAATATTATACCGCCTCTAATAATAACTCCGGTACCAAAGTGCGTGTGCTAAAGGAGCCTGACAGACATTATAAATGTAAACAAACTGTTGAAAGAAATCGTTAAAATATGGAAAACAACATAATGTGTGTAGATGTGCATGACTGTGTGTTATATATGTATGCACGTGGTGTGTTATGACTGTTTTAATTTCAAAGCGCTCGTGGCATAGGCTAAACGAGTGATTGTAATCAATCGCTTGAGTTAAGCAACAACAGGCGCGGTCAGGTGCAGGATAGGTGACCGTCCCGTGACTACCGCTAGAGGCACTTTTCCGAGGGCTTCCGTGCTTCGCAAGGCACATTAAGCCGTTGGTGCCAGCTGTCATGTAGTGGCAGTCGTTAAGCCATGTCAGAGGCCTTATGGGCGGCTTGATAACTTCTGACAGTTAGGCCCGCCACGGTCTTACAATCCTCCGCCAACCCGGACTTGGCCCCCGTGGTGGAGTATGGCCTAACCTTTCTGGAAGGAAGAGACCCGTACCCTAGCAGTTGGCATATACAAAGGCTTATTATCGATAAAAAAAAGCTTGACCATCGCAAGCAAGCGTAGTATCTCACTGAATTGCGTAGAGTATGTGTTCATTCATTCAAATTTTCAATTGATCAATGTTGCGTTAAAATATATCACCGTTCGTATTTTATTCCAATTACACGACTTCGTGGACGTGCATCCAATAGGTGTTCGCTAAACAAAACCCGAGAACAATGAAACAAGGGCTACCATTGCGTAACAAACAAAATAGGCGCCGATAGCATCGCGATTCGACTGGCCAATGTATGCGTGGAGTTGTCGAAAACGCCCAATACTTGAGGCATCAACTAGGCGCCTTCGATTTCGAGGTAACTTAAAAAGAATCGAATAAATCACTGAAATATTACTGACTTATCTTTTTTGATTTGACACTATGCCAATATTCAATCGCAAAGTACTAACGTCTTATTCGAATAAATAGTTCGTGTCATACTAAACAGTAAAAATTATTGCAAATAAATGATTAATTTGATTTGATACTCATGTCCAAAACAATCTCCAATTGTCATGCGACGTCTAAAGATCGGAAATACCTATTCCACTACATATTCGAATGAATAGTTTGTGTTACGCTTGAAATAATTACACTAAACAGAGTATTTTTTTAATAATAATAATTTACAATATTACAAATTATACATTCAAATTACTTTATAGATTAGTTTTTATATGTATTTTTTATGTTCTTAAGTTTTAAAATTCTTTGAGCCCTATTTTTTACAACTTCTTACGGTGTCATCCCCTATTGAAGGCCATTATGACAACTGTAACCCGTAAAAGAATACAAATTGATTTATAGTGCTACAAAGTTATTTGAACGCCGGAACCGGTTTAAAACGTGCGTGCATGCAACGACTTATGAACGTTGATGAAGCCAAGGTGATCTATCAGGATCGTGGCAAGTGGCAGTCCCTAGTCTCTGCCTACCACTCTGGAATACAGGCGTGAGGTTATATATGTGAAGTTATTTGACCCGATGGAGCTGTCAAATTTTGCATGGAAACGTCAAGTTTACTATGAGAAAAGTGACGCTGTCACCGTCAGATAAGTTTGTCTTACTCTATATAAGTATTTATATGTTTCAACAACTTTTTTACAACTCAGCAGTCCCAGTGGTCGCCGTATACAGCCAATGCATTTTCAATTACCACCCGCCCGCTAACTCGGTTATTTCTAAACAATGCGAGGGGCAAGCGGAGATGACTTGTCGCGTATTTCGTAAACGCCATTTTTCTAGACGAATATACAAAACTGCTGTGTGGTGTCGACCTAGAGAATAGCACCAGCCCAAATTCTTCCCGCGGGTGTCGTAAATGGCGACTAAGGGTCACAAACCGGGGGTGGGCAGCAGCGCCCTCTGCAGTACAATTCCACCAAATTGCGATACCCAACCCGCATGCCCAGCGTGGGTATTATGGGCATTACCCCCCAATGATGGCACAACCTTGCGCTATGGCGCTCATTAGGGGAGGGCTATGTCCAGCAGTGGACTAGTATAGCCTGAAGAAGAAGAAGATATACAAAAAGTTTTGCAGAAAAAATAACAATGAAGTTATTTTTTTCTACGTTTACGATTTTTTTGCTACTATCTGTGCAGTAAAGTTATTCGGCCACCCGTCGGCAAAGTAACGTTGACGTCTAACTTTGGCACTAGTGTTTGCGTTTTTAGCAAAGTTTCTTATTTTAACCATCCATTGCTGGGTGATCTGACGAAACTTTAGCACTGATTTTGTAAAACCTGCTGTGTATTATTGCAGGTATACGCAGGTTTATTTAATTTGGCTCACTCGTGGCCTAGTCGAACCAAGCGATTAGCATCAATCAATTGAGTTAAGCAACAACAGACGCGGTCAGGTGCAAATGGGTGACCGTCCCGTGACTACCGGCAGCGGCATTTTTCCGTGCGCTTCCGTGCTACGCAAGGCACTTTAAGCCGTTAGTGCCGTCTGCCATGTAAGAGGCCTTATGGGCGGCTTGATGACTTCTGACAGTAAGGCCCGTCACTGTCTTAGAATCCTGCACCAACCCGGACTTGGCCCCCGTGGTGGAGTATGGCCTAACCTTTCTGCGATGCAGGAAGAGACCCGTGCCCCAGCAGTGGAGACATACAAGGTTTGATATCGATATTTGAGCCATATCACTGTTTTGCTGTGCGCACATTAATTCTTACTTTATTTTATCACGGAACAAATACTATGTAGTGATATATTTAAGTTCACACCGAATGCATGTGCCTCAAAATACAATTTTATTTAGTTTGGGGTTCAGAGTTAAAACAGTTTTCATGTTTATTTTTAGCTGTATTTTCTTTAATATTTCTTTCTTTTTCTTCTTCCGGTGCCATCTCCTATCGGAGGTCGGCTATCAAGTTGGCTACACTGTCACGTGATGTAGCTGCTCGCAGAAATTCTATATTTCTGGTGTTGAACCACTCTGCTATGTTTTGGAGCCATGATGTTTCTTTAGTAAAATCTTTTATAAATGAAATAATTTTCGCCAAACAGCAAATCCGTTATTACATAAGATAAACTCACGCCTGTGCGCCAGAGGGGTAGGCTGAGACCAAGGACTGCACTTGCCATGATCCTGACAGATCACCTTCGCTTCACCAACGTTCATTAGTCACGCACGCCGGTTTTCGGATTTTTTATGTACTAGAAATCGCTGACAAATATCCGCATACCAATAAGCATGGGAAGCACTAGCTTAAGAACCTTCTGGATGCTAATATTAACTTGTTTTTTAATACATTTTTATCTAAAAGTGAACATGAGAAAACTTAACAAAAGTTAAACTATTTTTATTTTTAATGCACTAACCCGTGCTAAGGACAAATTTAAAAACCTATTTAGAGGCTAAAAATTTCACCCATGCCGGGATTCGAACCCGCAACCTCTGGCTATCCGTGCCAGCGCTCTACCAATTGAGCCAATGGGCGACTCACCGGCATCAGTGAAATTTCGAACCTCTTTACACTATTCTCTGTATTACGTACAGGCAGCGACATCTGGCTTAAGCAAATTGCATCACTTACAGCCCCGACTAACTGCAAAGTAGAGCGCTGGCACGGATAGCCAGAGGTTGCGGATTCGAATCCCGGCATGGGTGAAATTTTTAGCCTCTAAATAGGTTTTTAACAAAAGTTTCAACTATCTATAGAACCTGCAGTCTAGGATAGCTTGGAACTTTAATTGATGTCCGCTACAACGGCCCTTTTTGGAGGAAATCGATTAAAGTCCTTGATTGTTGATTCTAGGTTCAACACTGCAGGTTTTAAAAATAGTTATCACAGTTGTTAAGCTTTCTTATGGTCACACATATGTTTATTTAAAAACGTACCTCGTAAGGCCCGAACTTGAAAATAAAAATTATTTTTGTGATCACTTGAGGACATTGGGCCTTAGAAGGTTAAAACAAGGTATGTTTTTTTTCCATCGGTGGCGCTAGTTATTAGCACCATGAAGCGCCTTAACGGTAGCCATTTTATTACAGGCCGATTAGTTTAATACCTAGATAAAAATAAATGTCTCACTTGCGCGTTTTTTCTTGAAATCAAAACATGCGATTTTTAATAGATTATTAAATCGAAGTTTTTTGTAAATTACTAAGTTGTTATTTGTACAAAACAATGTTGTAAAAAAAATATATTGTTTCTGATTAATAAATGATTTAATCTCTCTCTGATATAAAAAAGATACTTTTTAGTGACGTCTGTGGCGAAAAACGTCTACTACAGCCACAGTCGGTACTACTTTGTTTTCAATGGTCTCTAAAACTAAATTATTGTACTGCTCGAAACATCAAAGCTTCCCAGACCGTCGCATTAAATACGAAAGGTCAATAAAGATAGTTATCGCCAACCCTGAAATCTTCACAAATATGTCAGCTTCTGCATTCTCTTCAGACGACCTCTGTGGCGTAGCGGGACCTCTTGCATGGTAGGTAGATGCGCATCTACCTACCATGCAAGAGGTCCCGGGTTCGAATCCCGGCTGGAAACAAAAAAAACCCAGGTCTTGGATGTTTACATGTTTGTGATGTCGTGGTTTCTAGTTCCCACGACACAGGGTATCCTAGTGTGGGGCCAGAAGCAATGTATGTGCCTGTATGTAAATGTTATGTTATTCACTTTGAACTTTAGATCGACATAAAAAAACATTTTTTCTCCAAAGCCTACTCCAATCTTAGTAAGCCAATCTATTTCTAGATTGTACATATCCAAGGACCTATGATTTGAGCAGATTTATGGTATCAAATACCTTGATCGGTACTGAATTGTTATAGGCGGTTCGAATTTTAGCATTTCGCCTCAAACAGAGCCCATTCATTAGAGAACATTCTGAAGGCTGCTTATGGCACGGCAGATGATTTATGTGGTGCCTTGAAAAAGACTTTTCTCACACTACAATAGTTAAAAATGATTTGCTAGTGAAGCTATATACTTTATAGCACACGAAACATTTCACAGAACATTCCATAAGAAAAAACACGGGCAAAGACAAAAGAGGTTATTTCCAGCAACGTTTGGATAGTCGCAGATACAAAAAAACCTGATCTACGCGCACAAAATAAAGATAAGAATATTCTTTATTGTACACTGAAAAAAAAAACAACAGACAAAAAATATTTACAAGGATAACTTTTTGAAAATAAACTACATACTTACTTACGGTGTTATGAATAGGAACACAATTAAATCGCTGATTAAAATAGTCTGTGGTGAAGAATTTACAAGAAAAAATGCACCACAGATAAAATAAACTGCCTCAAAGGAGTGATTTAGAGGAATAGTATTCTTATTAATAAGTTTGTTAAACAACGAAACATCTAAACAACAATATTTGAACAAAAATATAGATATAAAACAATTTTCTAATAAAAATCATTACTAGAAGATTGATTTAGAAAGACTAAAGCACTTACATTGCCCTAAATTAAAATCTAATTAAAATCTAAGTAAAATCTCTGGTCTAAACCATCGTCAAATCTAGCGTTGCTTATCGAACAAGTCCTATTGCAAAAGAAGTTTGGATAAACAATTGGTTACGCTTCACTGACCTTACCCAGTTAGGTTTAGAAAAATAGGATTCCTCCATACGCGATACGAATCTAATGTCCTTTTGTGAACCAAAACAAAGGTGCATTCCTAGCGTCTCAATAAAGTACCCCACTGAATGAGTTGTTAAACGGTGGACATAAGGATAAACAATTCGATATCAACCCTTGTATGTCTCCGCAGCTGGGGCACGGGTCTCTTCTGCACTGCAGCAAGGTTAGGCTATACTCCACCACGGAGGCCAAGTCCGGGTTTGTGCCTCCACCATTGCAAGACAGTGGCGGGCCTTACTGTCAGAAGTTATCAAGCCGCCCATAAGGCCTCTGACATGGCTTAATGACTGCTATAAAGTGACAGCCGGCATCAACGGCTTAGCGTGCCTTGCGAAGAACAGAAGCGCTCGGAAAAAATGCCACCAGCGGTAGTCACGGGACGGTCACCCAACCTGTGCCTGACTGAACCTAGCGTGGCTTAACTCAAGTGATTGATTCCAATCACTCTGTTTGACTAGGCCACGCGCGCTTCGATGAACAATTAAAATGAAAAAAAAATAAACAAATTTCTTCAAATTTCTTTTAAGGGTTAACCCTTTAGCTGCCAATATTCCAAATAACAATGCCAATACAATGCCAATGCCGAGTATTCTCATTATTCCATAGTATGGGACCTGGTTACCACAGCTGGAAATAAGACGGAAAATGTTTGTATCTGCAAGTTCTCTTAGATGGCTTTGTAATTTTGTACCTACTGATACCATAGTTTCCTAAGCAAAGTCTCTCCGTATTCCTATTTCTGACTAATCTGATATGTTACCTGTCCCTTACCGTGAAGCAAATAAAAAATCTTAAGCGAATTCAAAACCTTTGAATCCTCAAAATTCGGTCCATATTTGGTCTGCGCAGATATGACAACGTTTCGCGCTTTCGTTCACAGCTCAAGTGGCTCCTAATCCGCTTCCGCCGGCATACCTAATAACTTTATTGCATTGGTACAAAATAAAATACAATTGAATGCCTTGGAAACTCCTTACTTTGTGAAATCCAACTATAATATACGAATGTAAAGGTTTTTGAAGACGTTTATCACTTAATCACATACAAGAAATTTGGCGTACCGATAGACAAAGATCGGATTTAAGATATGGTATACTTGTCATCCTACTAAAGAGTTCCTGTGGGATAACTTCTAACGTGGAGAAGGACGTGGGATAAAGCTAGAAACACTAGCGCATAGAAAGAGTCCCGGCTTTGTGAAAACACTCTTTAATAGATTTTGACAATAACAATTTTCACAATATACCTTTTGTGAGCTTCAAAGTTTCCGCAGTCAATTGACTGATAGATGCATTATGCCAGTGTATGAGGGACGGCATGCCACTGCAATAGCATTGTCCATCAGTGCAGCAACGAACTATGGCCTGGTTCCTGCCAATGTCTTCTTAATTAGACGACATTTTGTAATATACAGGAATTCGGATCTCTGGAAGTGTTTTCGAATCAGATACCTGTCCAACTAGAAATTCTGGATAGGCAATGGGGCTTTATGGGTCATACACTACACCGCGACAAGAGATGCCTGAAAAGGCAAGCGTTACACCCGCTTGCGCAACCGAAAGAGGGGGTAGCCAGTACCACCTGTTCGCTTAGGATGCCCACGTTCGATAAATGCCCTTCTCTATTCAAAAATGTCAATTTCTCTGTCGAGTCCGAACTGTCTGGACGCAACCTATACCTTCCTTAGCGGTGGTAGCTCAGTGGGTAGAAACATGGACTCGCAAGCGAGAGCCCCAGGCTGAACCCCAGTGCGGGCATGTAAGTTACGTACATTTGCGAATTTGTCGTCGCAATACAACACGCTAACCGTGAAGGAAAACATCGTGAGGAAACCCGCGGCTTGGTTGGATCCGCACGTGTTGACTAGTCTTTCCTGTGGGCTAGGCCGACTAAGCGGTCAGCTACACCATCTATAAAACCACGCCCCAGGCACTACAGCGTCGGAGTGGTCCCTTCACCCATCTAGTGTGAGTGAAGATGCCACTGGACGCTGTATAAATCATCTCATTAAGTAGATGCAAAAAGGCCAATATATATATATACCTTCCTCAGGGAAGAGACCCGTGCCCCTCGGTGAGGATATAACGGGTTGATGGTGATGAAATAAAGAATATTCTTTATTTATCTTATAAGGAAAACTTCGTACAAAGTCTACTGAAAACTATTTTGATGAATTTGTTAGTCCTTTAAAGCAGGACTTCTTTTGCGGAATACGTCACCAGGCCAGACACACACTTGACCAATTTTTTGCACTTATATTTCAGCCTCTAAAGTCATAAGTATTTAAGGACCATTTTAGATTGAACCGGACTTCAATAAATCATTGCAACGTAGATTTTAACAAACACTTTTTTATGAAAAGATTACTTAACGTGCTGTTTTGTCGCATCATAAAAATACATTATTGTCCATGATTCTAAATTAGAACTTAATATTCAATGGAATATAATAATAAAGTCCTGCGTATTGTGTTAACATCACAATAATTGATTGATTAGCGTGTTGTAAGCGATGATGCGTTTGATTGATCTTAGAATACCGAATTGAAAAGGTATAAAATAAATGGAATTAAACGTTCGCCGTTAAAATAAAATACTTGAATTATTGATAAACATTAAGAATGAAGTGTTCGTGGCCTGGTCCAACCGAGTTATTGGAATCGATCACTTGAGTTAAGCAACAACAGGCGCGGTCAGGTGCAGGATGGATGACCGTCCCGTGACTACCACTAGTGGCATTTTATCCGAGACCTTTCGTGCTTCGCAAGGCACGTTATGCCGTTGGTGCCGGCTGTCATTTAATGGCAGTCGTTAAGCCATGTAGATGCCTTATGGGAAGGCTTGATGACTGGAAATAAGTACTTGAATATTCAGTGTTTGTAGTTCTGACAACATCAAGTCGTTCTATAAGATTTATGAAACTCCACAATTTTAGCGTTAATCTGCTCAATTGATCTCTCAACCAATTTTTGAAACCATAAAACAGCGTTGACCTTCAAAATTCTTGTCCAGTTGACTTGATAATGTAATTGTCAAATAACATTCTTTAGGAGTTGCTTATTTAGTGGCTTCAAAGGATTTTTCCTGAGTGTCTTTCTTTTATGTAGCCTACAAATGTGCAGGGCACAGGTCCTCTTTAAGAGAGAAACTATGGGCTTAATAACCATGCGTGCCCACCACAGATTGGCAATTTCAAGCGCTGAGGTATTTGAACACCTCAGTCGCTCAGGTTTACTCACGAAATTTTGTCGTTGTACATTATTTAGTCGTATATTACAGTGAAGTTTTAACTACTTAAACCGGGGCGCATATATGCAACGCTTTATAAATGGTGATGAAGCGAAAGAGGTTAGGATCCTGGCAAATGGCTATCTCTGGTCTCTGCCTACTCTTTTGGGATACAGGCGTGAGTTTTTAGAGTGTAATATAAGTTCTAAAGGCCGGTTTATGAATTAAGAATGCGCCTCGGTGGCGCATTGGTTTGGCACGCTGACTGTGAACGAGCTTTTCTGGTTTGTCTCGGGTCTTGGATGTTATCTATGTATTTATTGTATTGAATTTATCGTCGAGTAAGCACCTATAACACAAGTCATTTAAAAACCTATTTAGAGGCTAAAAAATCCACGCCGGGCTTCGAACCCGCGACCTCTGGCTATCCGTGATCGAATCCCGGCATGGGTGGCATTTTTAGCCTCTAAATAGGTTTTTATAATTGTCCTTAGCACGGGTTAGTGCATTAAAAATAAAAATAGTATAACAAGTCATTTAGTTGTACTTAGTATAGGGCTAACGAGATCTGTGTAATATGTCCATGAATATTTATTTATTTAGGTATTATTTATAATGTAAATTAAGTTCGACCCACGTACAGGGTCGCATTTAACCTTAGAATGGTCTAATCTTATAATGAGATTTATAGTTCCAATTAAAAATCATTCTTCTGACAATGACTGTACTTCAAACAAAAACAAATGCAAAAGAAGAGCTTCCTCGTTTAATTGAAATGCTATTCTTCATCGCAGAACTTCGTGAAACGCACTTTTTGTCGTAAGTCTGTAATGTAGGCCTATCAGAAACTGTTATCAACTATTCGATAGTACCTACTTCACGAAAGGCCGCCACACAGTTCACGCACACAGTACGTAAAGATTGATGGGTTTTTGAAGTATTTATTTTCGATTATTTTCTTGTTTAATATATGAGCTGTGTGTAATCATGATGTTTAATATATGAGCTGTGTGGTTTCGGCCTAGAGAATAGCACCAACCCAAATTCTTCCCGCGGGTGTCGTAAAAGGCGACTAAGGGACACAAACCGGGGGTTGGGCAGCAGCGCGCCCTGCAGTACAATTCCACCAAACTGCGATCCCCAACCCGCATGCCCAGCGTGGGGATTATGGGCACTACCCCCCATTGAGGCACAACTTTGCGCTATGGCGCTCGTTGGGGGAGGGCTGTGTCCAGCAGTGGACTGATATAGCCTGAAGAAGAAGAAGAAATTTTTTTCTCCCTCCTGTAGGTCCAACTTAATGTATTTCCTTATGTTTATGTAACTTTATTATTGTTAATCAACTATTATTCTCGCACTACTCTTTGCTAGTCTCTTCAACACGAAAGATTTCCTGAAGAATGAGAGAATGCGTAATGCACTTTTGTACATTTATGCAAATATATAATTATTGCAAAAAAGAATTGAAATAACAATAATACACTGTCACAAATACGCAAACAAAACATATTATTATTAATTTAATTCTGTATTGCACTAATTACTTGAGTAAATATACAAGAGCGTGCTTAATGCAACAATCATTGTCTGCAAACGTAGAAAAGAATCCGACAAAGAGACTACATATTTTTTTTAGAAAACTATTATTATATTTTTGTTTTTCGTCCAGTTTGTAAGAGGCCATCTATTAATTATTAACCATATCCCGTTCGAGTAGAACTTAGAAAAAAACAAACACTTGAGAGGCTCACTTATTATGAACAGCTGATTAAAGTCAAGGCTACTCACCTGACTGCGGCAAATTGAAAGGAAATTAATATGCTTCAAACTATTTTTTTTACATTTAGTTTTTCACGTTAACATTTGACAATGTGTAATTCCAATAGGTACCATTCGCTAACTGTGAAGTAAACAATCGTGAGGGAGTCTCCAGTTCACAGTGGAGATGCCTGGGACGCGTTTCATAAAAGTTTGTAGTAAATTTTTACATAAATTTTTACATTTAACATAAAAATTTAAACTGGAGTTATACGCGTACTTGTACAGCAAACCGAAAACAGGAATGTATAAATAATGTCATACAAACTCCTGTTTATCCTTTTGAGTTTAAGTCGAAAAAGTTGCAGTGTGGAAAATGGCACTTTTGTGTCAGTTATTTAAAATTGATGTATCTTAAGTCAACCGTATCTTGATTAATATTAGGGCTATAAAAAAGTTTCAAATAGACGTACTTGGGTCTTGATCTATAGATCATGTCACAGCGAAAAAAGTCTTACCTACAGTATCTCGACTTACTGCAATTATCATAACGGGGCCTGTAAGGGATTCCGATCCCAGAGGACCCAGTCCTCACTGAATTTTCCGATCACTGAGACCCAGTCTCGTTATCAACCCTTGTATGTCCCCACTGAAGAGGCACAGGTCTCTTTCTGTATCGCAGGAAGGTAAGGCCATACTCCACCACGGGGCCTTCTTGTCAGAAGTGGTCAAGCCGCCCATAAGGCCTCTGACACAAACATTACCCTCATTCATATATTTATTAACCCTTTATAGGGCAAAAGCGAAATTAGTATGGCGGCTGTAACCACCTGTCAAGGTTGATTATAAGGCTCATAATTCATGTGAGCTTGCATTGGTAGTCGACTTTATTGTTTAATTGAGTCTTCCCTGAACTGACGCAAGCAAAAAGTGAAACCACCAAAGTGTAGTTAGTCACATGATTAGATTAGATTAGAACTCTTTATTGTACACACTAGAAAACAAATTACATAATAAGGCTTACATATCTAACTATTGCCGTATACAATTGGCGGTCTTATCGCTAAAAGCGATCTCTTCCAAACAACCTTGACAACCCAGACAAATGATCTTGGTAGGGTGTGACAAAGTGGTGGTTACGTTAGTGTCTTCCGTCTCAATAAGTGTTTACGACCAGGAGAAGTGATTATGTTTGATATATAATTAAACAATTTAGTGGTAAAATGTGATATTTACGTGTTTCAAGGTAAGTTAATAGATTATTTATTTATTTTCCTTGAATTTGGTATATAAATCATAATCTAAATCTGTATTTATGAAGTAGAATAATGGTTTGAACTGAACAGGTAGTAGAAACCGGTTTTTAAGTTAGAATTGATACAGCCGCCATACTAATTTCGCTTTTGCCCTATAAAGGGTTAAAACGGTCAAGAACGAACAAACTTAATTGTAACAAATTCATACATCGTTTCACATATTGTACATCACATTAGCGTGTAAGTACGTCTTCAGGGCAAGTATTTGACAGTTCATTTCATGCAAATTTTGCACATTTATATAAATAATTATCTGCTATTCGGACGTTAAGAAACAGTACTTTAATCGACGAATTACTAAAAGCAAAACTTAACGAAAAGGGCAAGCGATATTAAGTGTTTGACCCAAAACTGACGTGACCTATCATAAATTTAGCCGTAAAATAAACTTAGACCTAGTGATTAGCCGCTGGTCCACGCATTTAAACGTGCAACTTGAATGCGTGTCATTATGTATGAGAAACTAAACAGGCGGACGAGGCCGGGCTTAAGTTACAGAAGTTACAGTAACAAAATCTATAAGAGTTACTGCATATAATGCTTGTTGGCACTATGATAGCGCTGATTTTCAGTCTGCTTCCATTTGTCTTAAAGCTTAATCTATAATACAAAAAAAAATCGCTGAATGTGTTGGTAAGCGCAAATATCGAGAGCAGCTGATTTCGCTGATTCTTTTTTTAAAATATTCCTTGAAGTACGAGGATGGTTCTTATGAAGAGAAAAATAAAAATATTAAAGAATCGACTGTCAGGCGGTACGAAGTTCGCTGGGTCAGCTAGTCTATAATAGAAAAATGTATCGCTGAATGTGTTGGTAAGCGCAAATCTCGAGAGCAGCTGAACCGATTTCGCTCATTCTTTTTTTAGAGTATTCCTTGAAGTACGAGGGTGGTTTTTACGTAGAGAAAAAAAAATTAAAGAATCTATGGTAGGCGGTACGAAGTTCACTGAGTCAGCTAGTATATAATAAAATTGAACTCAATGTAAGAATGCCCCTAAACAACAAAATAGTAACAATCCGCACTAGACAAACTCTCACGACCGAAAAATGAATCAAACAGACTATTTATTACGCAAGCTATCGCCTAATCTAGATCTGAGTGACAAGTTCCTCAATATCAAGGAAGAACTTCAAATTTATGAACAATTGTCGCTTCTTGTCCAAAATGTCGTAAGAATTGTGTTTTAATTTTAATTACATTACGGCACATGCTTCACTATGAGTTGCTTTTTCTTTGTTGTTTGTAACATTTATTAATTTACAGAGCATTAGCACTAGCGAGGTATAATAAGGCTGCTGTGTGGTGTCGGCCTAGAGCATAGCACCAACCCAAATTCTTCCCGCGGGTGTCGTAAAAGGCGACTAAGGGACACAAACCGGGGGGTAGGCAGCAGCGCCCCCTGCGGTACAATTCCACCAAACTGCGATCCCCAACCCGCATGCCCAGCGTGGGGATTATAGGCATTACCCCCAATGATGGCGCAACCTTGCGCTGTGGTGCTTATTACGGGAGGGCTATGTCCACCAGTGGACTAATATAGCCTGAAGAAGAAGGTATAATAATGCAGCCTAGATACATCTTTCAATGTAGGAAACAGGCCTTCTCTCAAAGAGAGAGTTCGGGTTTAATTATCACGGGTGGCTACCACCGCTTGACAATATCCCGCTTTGAGGTATGAAAACACCTGAGGAATCAGTTTCAGGTTTCCTCACGTTGTTTAGCTTCACGGCGTTCTTATTAAGAACTGTATTGACGGCCTCTGTGGCGCACCGGTAGTGCACTCGGGACCTCTCGCCTGCCTACCAAGCGAGAGGTCCCGGGTTCGAACCCCGGCTGGGTAAAAAAAAAAGGTCTTGGATGAAAAAATTGGACGTGGAGCAGTAATTTTTCCGGACTTCCTTCATTAAGTTCAAGTGTATTTTTGTTTAAAATAATATGATATTAATCTGGTTAGTTATATTGCCTAATTCAGAAGTTAGCTTTTTTTTGAATAACTCTACTTTCTTTTTCTCTAATTTGTGGTAAGCGATGCTGGTTGTACAATTACTTAATACTTTAATGTTACTTAAGATGCTGTTACCACTTATTGTACAGTTGTTTGTTTACCCTAATAAAATAAAATAAATAAAATTACGAAAGTTATTCGTGATATCCTATTTCTGAGACGCCAGGGCTTAGGAGGTTAGGTTAGGTTAGGTACGCTAATTAGGTCTGAAAAGATGCGCTGAAAGCCACCGGCTGCGGTCCCCGGCGCATCACCCGGACGCATCCGCGCCGCATCTGCAATCCTGCGCACGAGGCTATATAAGCACTTTCACTACGCGCACGCGCATACGTGGGATGAGGCTCGCCGCGCGCACTCTGACCTGACACTCGCGCGCACCACGCAACGGCGCTCGAACGTCGGCGGGAGAAAAAAGGAAAAAAATATTTTTTAAATTTGGAATTTTGATTCTTATTCCAAAGTGCCAGTGCCGTGTTTCGTGACGTGTGGTGGGTGGTTATATTTCGCGCGTGTAAGGTGAGTTTTTTTTTATTTTGTCATAGGCTTAAGGGTTGCTTTTTAGGGGATGGTCCGATGATGCTAAAATAGTCTTGAAATGTTACAGTATTTACATACGAAATTTACATCGTATGATTTAGATGCTACATAGATAATAAGATTTTATTGGGGTTGAATAAGTAAGGGCAGTTTCTTTGTATTTCACAAAAAATAAGGCGCTGATTCTTAAAAAGTTTACTGTAAAAACACTCTTGAAATTACCATAAAATGCTGATTTACATTAAATATATCTAACTCACAACCTTTGACCTCTTGGCCTTTTTAACCATTAAGTGTCCTACGGCTGGGCGGAAGCCTGCCTAAAAGCTGCGGTAGCATCGTGGGTTCGAACCTAGAACAAAGCCTATGAATGACCTTTTCAAAATTACGTGCATTTGTGAAATTATACTGCAGTACTGCTCGCGAGTAATGAAGAAAACCGAACACCTATTTAAAGTGTCTAAAGTTCTTCATAATTACTTCAGCGCTCAAAGACATTAACCCGTAGTAACTCTCTCTCTGTCTCTCTCTCTGTCCCTCTCCCTCTCTTATTCGGAGAGACATACTAATATTCCTTATTCTATACTCATTCAACCCAATTCATCAAGAGGTAAGCTGGGAATGAAACATTTACAATCCTGTTAATTTTGTCATCGATATTCAATTATAGAGTAAAAAGAATATACTGTAAAAATTTTTTTACTTATATTTCATCCTAAAAATGTAGGATTAAATTTCAATGATAGAGTGAAAAAAAAATCGGCTCTCCTTTTCAGTCACATTTTTTTATTTTTAAAGTTATTACAAGTTATTACTCACAAACGTGCGATCTAGACACAATAAACACACACAAACTAATAACATAAATAAATATTCATGGACATATTACACAGATCTCGATAGCCCTATACTAAGTACAACTAAATGACTTGTATAATAGATGCTAACTCGACGATAGATTTAAAACAATTAATACATAGATAACATCCAAGACCCGAAACAAACTAGAAAAGTTCGTTTCCTAGTTTGACCCGGCCGGGGCTCCAACCCGAGACCTTCCGTTTTACAGTCAGCGTACCAAACCGCTGCGCCACAGAGGCCGTCAATGGTACGATATATTATCACATAACTTAACAACAGTTCTTCCAGTCACTGCCCACCGATGTAGAATGTCGCCGCTCTACCTGGGAGCCAATTCCTACTTCATAAGCAAATCATTCAAATATGACCGCCAGGTGGAAAGGTCAGCGATAGCGGAACATCTTCTTGAATCAGGATCAAACCACTGGATAGAATTGCACAAACCATCGGTGCTTTCCAACGATCGCCATTATTATAGCCGAATTGTGCGTGAAGCGATTGAAATTAAGAAACACAATTTTTTTATCGGGAATGTGGTTTCAAATTGTCGCAAAAGTGGGATCCGGTCATCAAGATGTGTTTTAGTGGATAAAAGTCACATGGCTTATCGTCCGACATGGTCATTGTAGTGTGTCGCAACCCTAATAGTGCTTTGTGATAGCTAATTGAGGGTAGTCTAAACCCTCATCAGTCGAAGATGCAAACGGGTGCTAGCCATCAGTGTTCTCGTAACCACGATGATTGTAACGTCCTCAAAACGTCGAGGTAAAATAGCAATAAATTACTACGCGATTAAGCCCCGAAAATATTCTAACTATGACTCTAAGGCATATGGCTTGAATTCTACATAAAAAGTCGAGCGACGGCCAAAATTTGTATTCTGGACGCCATGCCACATTGAATTCAAATCAGAAAATAAATGTCCAATGACTCTGTCGAGTAACCTTATCTTATTTCTATGCGACAAATGTCTAATCCTTCGAATATTTTGCGTCTACGCTTTCAATTCGCAAGGGCGAGAATCGGCTCCCTGTTCGCCGTATCATGACATCCTTTATTTCTTTTAAATTCAATTAATGTTTAATAGGATCCTGAAGGTCAACAATGTAAACTGTAAATTAGGTGACCGTGAAAATACTAATTAAAATTAACATTTCAATTTGCATGTAATAATTAGATTTCCATTGTTGTTAATCATCTGTGACAAGATGCTTAGGGAAACGCTATAAATATCCTCGATACTGAAATTTCCGTAACACATTGAGCATAACAGATATGACAGAAGTTCCTACGAAAACGAAGCAAAGGCTGCTGTAAAAAGCGTTTTCCGTTTAAGATGTGCAGGTTGGGCTTGCAAATTAAGATAAGAATACTTTTATTGTACACACCAGAAAATAATTACAGAGACAACAGTTACAAAAGAAGAGGCATAATTGGCGACCTTATTACTGATAGCAATTTCTTCCGGGAAACCTTATATTAGAAAGATTGGAGAAGGAGAAATGAGCCGGGCAGTTGGTGCTCATGGAATATTAAGATTTTAAATTTATCGGTTACGTTACAGTCCGTTAGTTTTTAGAATATGTACGGTCGTACATGTTTGTCTGTCTGTTCGTCAGCAGCGGAGCGTTGTCGTCAGCTACGTTTGGAAGTCTGTCGTGAACTGTTTCGTAGTCTCTTGTTCGGTCTGGTCAGTCATTCTAATTTCGAAGTCGTTTCAAAAGAGAATCAGCCAGTCTTACGTCAGGTCAGTCTGTCAGCAAGGAGGCGTTGGTCGCCCCAACAGAATATATCTTGGGTTCTAGGGTAGGTTTTCGCCAATTTTCGCCGATTTTCGTACTGATGATCGAGTTCTGATTTCGAAATTAAGTGTCATAGTAGTTCCGATATTTCTATTACACGAATATATCCGATAGTAGCCGAGGTATATTCTAAAAGCTAACAGACTATAACAAATTGTTGGCACTAAACGCCAAAGTCCCCCTTGAATGACATAACTGACTGCGACTGCGTACAACCGAAACCGTTAGCGCATCAAAAATACATCAAGACTTAAGCTCCATGTACACTCGTCCTCATGAATGCTCACGTCTGAAAGTCTCATAGCAAATAAATTGGTAATCATGCAGAAATAAAACAGTGTAGTTTTAATATATTATTTAGAATACTTACTGTCTCAAATTGTCGTTGAAAACACTTTTACTTTTTTAATACTGGTCACACTACGGCCATTGTGTGAAAATTAACTGAGGAAAAAGCAATAAAATTTGTTTTATAAATCTCCAAGAACCTGCTAAATAACAAACGAAAGTGCAAATCTATCCTTTCATGTTTTATGATACTATAAAACTGATTTTGTGATTACAACACAGAATGAACAAAATAAAAAATCTATCCGTCCTACAAAAACGCATTTTTTTACGTAGCCTATTAACGTCCCGCTGGGGGGCCCAGGCCTTCTCTTAGCGAGAGAATATGGGCTTAATCACCACGTGTGCCCACCGCGGATTGGCAATACCTCAGACACTTTGGTCCTCACGATGTTTTCCTTCACTATTAGCAAGTGGTTTTGCTACTATAACCCGATATAATTGTGTCGTTTTACTTAAGTAAATTGGACACACACACACCACACTGTAATCAGGATCTACCACTTGCTACAATCCTGACAGATAAGTTGGACAGAATTATATTTTTTAATTTAATTTAATTCCTTAGGTAAGCTTACAGATAACAATCACTATTTTTAAAGAGTTAATGTTGTTGTAAAACTTGTCGTAACCTAAGCTATGGAAATAATTATGATAAATATACTTGTAATATTTTTTTATTGTAAATTTGTCTTAGGTACCATGGTCATATGGTTGTCTGGGCACAAGAATTGACCTTTTTTCTACAGCCGAATATATTATATACATGATATTCTAATGGGCCATATAATTTATTTATTTTTTTACATTTGCGATAATACCTTTTAAATTTTCCAAAATACTGAACATTTCAGTATAATTAATAAAAAAAAGTTGTGTTTTTCGAGAATATGGTCTCTCAATGTGGCAAATTTCATCGTAATCTGTTCAGCGGTTTATACGTCGTAGAATATTTAAACATGAACATCATCATCACTTTCATATTACAGTGGACCCCCGGCAATCCGGCGCTCTCTGTAATCCAACATGTCTATCACTGTGCATTATGATGATACATGATTGAACAAGTTGTAACTTGTACGCGCCACAATTATTGTGCTCGACGCTTTATGTCTCGTATGAATTTGACTGCATAATAATTTTGAACTGGCGTGCGTTTATTGTTTAATGTTTCCTCGATATCAACCCTTGTATGTCCCCACTGTTAGGGCACAGGTCTTTTCATGCATCGCAGGAAGGTTAAGCTATAGTCCACCACGGGGGCCAAGTCCGGGTTGGTGGAGGATTGTAAGGCAGTGGCAATGTTTATAAATAGAATAAGACAATGTTTCTTCATGCTGTATCAAATATGTATTGGCAAAATCTCACTTTGCTTTCCTTCCTAGAGAAGACATCAACGCGTTAACTGACGCTTCTTTTTTTATCAAAGTAAAGTTATGCTAGGATTAGCTAGTATTTTGTACAAGGCTAATCTGATGAACAAACACAAGGTCAGCTAATACTAATTGCAATTTGTATTATTTTAACTACATTTCTTTATTGTTTCATGATCCTTGCAGTAATTAAAGATGGTAATAATTTGGTAAAACAAATGTCGCGCGCAATGTTTGTAGAGAAGCTGTAAGAGGCTAAGGAATACACTTTATCAACCATTGTATGTCCCCACTGCTGGGGCACGGTACTATTCCTGCATCGCAGGAAGGTTATGCCATACTCCACCACGGGGGCCAAGTCCGGGTTGGTGGGGGATTGTAAGACAGTGGCGGGCATTACTGTCAGTAGTTATCAAGCCGCCCATAAGGCCTCTGACATGGCTTAACGACTGATTATATGACAGCTGGCACCAACGGCTTAACGTGCCTTGCAAAGCACGGAAACATTCGGAAAAACGCCACTAGTTATAAACTGTTCATTCATATCAACTATACTAGGCAATTAAGCTTCTACCCTTTATCTCTTTTTTATTTTTTACCCGGAAATGAGGTTCGATTTCCGGTGTAGGCATGACTTTGTTTTCTAAGTTATGTACATTTGTGAAGTTATAGCACCAATACCGCTCGTTAATGGTTTAGAGAAATATCGTGAGGAAACCTGAGCGTCTGCGCCTCAGTGCTTGAAATAGCCACTTGCAATTGCTGCTTGTAATCAAGTCCGTACTCTCTGAGATAAGTATTTTAACACCTCAGGCACTCAGGTTTCCTCACGATGATTTCCTTCACAGTTAGCGGCTGCACAATAGTGGCGGTATTTCAGTGGGTAGAACAGACTCCGGTTCGATTCTTACATTATTTACATTAGTGATGTTACAGAAAAAACATACCGAGTGTAAATGCTCCTGAGGTACTAACTTATCTCGATCGCTTCCCATCTCGAGGCAGCTCAATTTATAAAGAGGCTTCGCGCCATCATTACAGTTTCCGACGCTCTGACGTTCCGGAACTCGATTATATCGGGGGATTGAAATGTCATTCAAAAAGAGATTACAGCCTTTTCGGTTATTGGCATAGAGGTTGGCTTTGTTAAGAAATAAAATTATGTTTGTTTGTTAAAAGGGAAGTTGATTACAATAATAATAATTGATAGAAATAGATAGAGAACACTTTATTTTACAAAAAAAAGAAAATTAATAATAGCTTGCGCACAATATGATTATTTGTTCTGGTCCCAAACTAGGATCCTCTGGGCTATGGTTACCTGGCAAGGACATAACAACCATGGAAATACAGCATTAGCTAATTAAATCATAAGCTTTTCTGATATTTGTACACTACGTGTAGGTTATAGGAATACGATACAATGAACCTAACTTATACCAAATTCAAATTAATTTATTTCAACGTAAAGAATTTACATTCTGTTTGCTGAATGTCAGTGTACAATGTAAAATGTAAGCCGCTGCCTTCGGGCCGTATTGTAGAGGAGAAAAAGGCAGTGGAAAAAAAAAACTCCACTCTGACCATCTTTTCTCAAATCTTCTTAAACATTAGTTGCCATCGTAAACCTAATAAGATTTCATGATTGCCATTAACAACCCTAAATGCCAAAGCATTAGTCAAATGTCTCACAATAGTAGGGGAAAACATAAGTGCTGCGACCAGACACACGAACAGCACTCGTTCACGAGCATAACGCAGTGGTCAGCCATCATCAGTCTCAACCATTTTGGAGGGAGAAAGATGACCCGTACACCACGCTACTATCAAATTAATTAAAACCAAACTAGGTTAACTGTGTATTTTATCGTTAATTTATATATCCTGTTGTATTTATACATAGATAGAGAACATTTTATTGCACAACCAGAAAAAAGAATACTACCATGATTTCTTAAATCTCTTATCAGCTTGCGATTAGACCCGTTTAATATATAACTAACTAAAAAATAAAAAATAAATATAATCAGCTTAAGATAATTGTGGCGAGCACATGTCGACTCTCATTCCTGCATCGCGCAAGCAAAATGTTTCACTTGACACTATAAATATAACCAGGTTTGCACTCCTTATTATCATCTTCATTATGAGACCACCACTGCCCACTGCTGGGTATAGACCTTTTCCTAAATCCCCAAACCTTACAATCCCTTGCCACCGCATCCATGCAAGCATTGAAGCACTCCTAAGAGTCAGTTTATTTAATGTATGGTTTCGGTATTTTTAGTAAAGTCGCGACCGTAAACTATTTTATGCAGCGTGTTTTCAGTACATATACATACATAACCTCACGCCTTTATCCCAAAGGGGTAGGCAGAGACCAGGGTCTGCCACTTGCCACGATTCTAAAAGATCACCATCGCTTCATCAACGTTCATAAGTCTTTGCATGCACGCAGGCCGGTTCCGGGTACGTTTTTTGAGTGTTTTAAAAAAATTGTGTTTTTATTAGTAAAACAGTCAATTTTTTAAATAAAAAAATACAAATACAAAAAGTCAATAAAATGATCAAAGGCAGCTACGATTTTTCAGTGCGAGAGTCGTAATATAATTTTTTTTACTGCTAATACTGCTTAACAGCTAACAGTCATATTTATTATCTACTACCAGCTTTTTAATTCCCGTAGAATCACGCTTTCCGGATACCAGTAACTAGGGGCATGGACATTACTGCAATAGATGAGTAAAGGGTCGATGAAATCATCTAGCAACCAATAACGTAACTTAAAAGCTCAGAGACATTAAAGTTCACATCTTGATGGTGGGTTATAAAGGCTTCAAACGGTGCCTCGTTTCATATTCATCAATATGTACTGTCGAAAGCACAATGCGTTAAATTACTTTTATATTATTTTTTTGCCACTACCACCATTTCAAATTAAAATCGTTTTATTTTTTCTTATCGCGAAAGTGCTCATAATACTTAAGCTGTATCTATTCAGGTATTCAATATAAATATTTTTCTTCTCCGGTCCTTTAACTCCTAGGGGAGGTTCTATCTCCACCACAGACTCCCATATCAGACGATGGCTTGTGGCAGCTTCCAATTCAGGCCAGGTAGTACCAATCATCTTGGCATCTTGATCTATAGACCTTTTTCACGTTCTTGACCGCTTTCAGTTGCTTAAGCCGGTGTACGTTTTTCATTTTAATTTTGAGGATGTTTATGATCAGCTCACCAATTCAATTCAATTTATTTCAACGTAAAGAATTTACATTCTGTTTGCTGAATGTCAAAGTACGATGTAACATGAAAGTGAAAGCTGCTGCCTTCGGGCCGTAGTGTAGTAGAGAAAAAGGCAGCGGAAAAAAAAACTCCACTCTGACCATCTTTTCTCAAGTCCTCTTAAATCTAATACACTAGATACCACCTATACGTATAAGATTCCCTCATTGCCATTAATAACTTTAAATGCTAAGGCATTATTCAATTAATTTACATAGGCCGTGAAAACATGACAAGTGCTGCGGCCAGACACACAAACAGCACTCGTTCACGAGCATAACGCAGAGGTCAGCCAATTTGGAGGGAGATACGAGATGACCTCGTAGATGACCCGGCCACCACGCCACCATTCGAATGACCGTTACCACCTCTGGCCATTGCTGGATATAGGCTTTTTCTTCATCACGCTATTCTTCGCGGTCTCTCCACTTGCATCCATGGGCTCCCTGCCGACCTGATTACATGCTCAGACACATTGAAAACCACTATAAAAAAAACTAAACACAATTGAAGAAAAAAAAAAATTAACAATTGTTAAGATTGTCCGAATGGCCAAATTTTCAGAAAGTAATCTAAGACATGATGTACACGAATGTACTTACAGAGTGCAGCGTCGTTCAAATGTCAAATAATGCGCTTATATTAGGCATGTAACAGTCATGCAAGCAATAAACGTAGGACATGGTTCAGTGCGAAGAAGAATGCACTAAACATTCCTGTTGGGTTCTCTAATGTTATCAAAGTATCACTTCACCAGTAACATTCGGCAATGTTTCACTTACAAATCTTTGTTCTAACCCTTTCACGGGCAGAGCTGGAATTTTTTTTTCCCAATGGATTGTACCGTATGTCAAAGTGATAAGATAAGATGAGATATTTATTGAGCTTTCTTATTGTACCGACGCGGCCCAGACCACCTGGAATATGTTATTATCACGTTGATGAAGCGAAGAGGTGATCTGTCAGGATCGTGGCAAGCGGCAGTACCTGGTCTCTGCCTACCCCTCTGGGATACAGGCGTGAGGTTATGTATGTATGTATGTATGTATGTATGTATGTATGTATGTATGTATGTATGTATGTATGTATGTATGTATGTATGTATGTATGTATGTATGTATGTATGTATGTATGTATGTATGTATGTATGTATGTATGTATGTATGTATGTATGTATGTATGTATGTATGTATGTATGTATGTATGTATGTATGTACGAGTATGTATGTATGTATGTTATTATGACCGTTCGTGCGAACAGGATACGAAGCAGAGACCGAGCACCAACGCGTTGGGCAGATATCAAAACAAAAGCTTCGGGAGGGGCCCTACAAGCAGCCATACATCTGGCGCATAATCCAAACAAATGGAGAGAGCTTTTGGCGGAAGCTGCCCTATAATCACGTCCCTCAGCCATGAGGATACTACAGAGATGATGATGTTGTACATGAGATGTCTTATATAGTAAAAATACCAGACAACAACCCTGCTCTCTGAGACAGGGCCCGTGCTCTACAGTGGGACGTATATAATCTGCAATAAAATAAAACTGATAATAAGGGCTGTGTGGCGAGCACATGTCAACTCTGCGCGCGCACTACAAACTCCAACATTCCTGCATCGCGCAATTAAAGTGTTTCAATGACATACCATAAATATAACGTCCGACTAACAATAGTTGGACCGGCCGTCCCCAGGCATACGATCTGCCTGGCGGGAAATTTCCCTTCATAGTGGAAGAGCACGATCACCCGCTCTTCCCTATAGTGGTGACCCCTGACAGAACATTGTCACCCTTCCTTCGCTCTCGCAGCACCCCACATACATTAGTCTCAAAGCAAGGCCACAAATCTTCCCTCTCACTTCATCAGTTCCACTACAGTCATTGCGGTGCACACTCAATGTACAGTCTGTTAGCTTTCAGAATATACCTCGGGCTCTAGAGTAGGCTTCGGTTTTCGCCGAAAGCACACGAGTGTAATACTACTTCCTGCTCTGTATAAAACTTTTCTTCACTATTTTGAAAAGTTATGTGAAATTAAGTGTCGTATTAGTTTCGATTCTCTATTACACGAATATATCCGATTCTATCCAATAGTAGCCGAGGTATATTCTAAAAGCTAACAGACTGTACCTACTGTGATACTATTTTTTGTTTCCTAGCAGAAATCTAGCAGTCTGTTGCTATAGATGAAAACCTGTAATTTTCTCGCTGACTAGCTTTATAAGCTGTTGGTTTTCCATAGATAACAAATAAGTAAATAAATATTATGTTTTTTTCTAAATTTTCTAATTAGCTTTAGGTTAGCATTAGACTAGAATATTTGCTTTAAATACAATACTTTTAAGCAAACTCCACATGTATTAACCCACGTTACGTATTTGAATTCAATGGATTCCTTTCCAAACTGCCTACTTAACCTTTACCATCGCTGTAACCAGTCACAATGGACGTTACCTGCCTAAGATACAACGGAAGAACGGGTTTTGAATCAAGACCAATTACGATCCAAAATAATACCTTACTTACTTAAATTTTATTAAGCCTAATATCTATATAATACGAGTAGGTATAGATGTCCAATTTGCCAATAACTGGCCAACTGCTATGTTTTGTCCAATTCATAGGTGTCCACTTTGCCAATAACTGACAAATGTTCTATTTTGTGCGACTCAATCTGGAAATAAAGAAAGATATATTTATTTGACGACAGTATGCTCAAAAACCTAAAATTACACAACAAAATACAAGTCAAACGAAAGCACAATAATTAACAGTTAAAATGCGGGTAGCGGCAAAAAAAATAGCCAAATATATAAATACCAAGAAAACAAGCAATACATAGTTAGAACAAATTTATTCCAGATTGAAATCTTTTTGGCTGTTAAATAAAAAAATCATCAGCGCCTTGACTTTACTTTCCACGCATACATCTGTGTGCAAAACGAAATATCTAGTGGACTTTGTCGTTCAATAGTGTTGAGTGACTCGACCTGACTAACTTTACAATGTACTTGTCGCGTGAACCGAGCAACGCTTAGGGCTCATAAGGCTTTAGGCGTACTTACAGATATACGTTGCCAGCTCGTACAAATAAAATCATCGGATTTACGGAACTAACAGTTAATGCTTTCAAAAAGACGCCTGTCTCCTCAGTCATCCGAGACCACGGCACCTGAAAAAGTGCCAAAACGTCGGAAAATTGTAAAATAAACGAGGAAAATCCGTATAAAACAGTTTTTGTTAGAGTTTAAAAATTATGATAAATCGTATCACTTATAAATGACAATACCAATATTAAATTGACTTTAATTCAATGGAGTAGGTCAATAGCGTCAGTGCAACAACCATTGCCGTACTGATATCGCTCTATTGAACCATGCAAATAAGAGATTCACTCCCCAGTACCTAAGTGATTGTTATAATTATTTGGATTAACATCCAAATTATGATATGACATTACAATAACCATTACGACGGCCTTTGTGGCGCAGCGGTAGCGTATCTTCCTACCATGCGAGAGGTCCCGGGTTCGAACCCCGGGTGGGAACATTAAAAAATAACCCCAGGTCTTCGATGTTTACATGTTTGTGATGTCGTTGTTTCTGGTTCCCGCGACACAGGGTATCCTAGTGTGGGGTCAGAAGCAATGTATGTGCTTGTATGTAAATGTAATGCTGTTACATGTTATTAGAGCGGCGTTAGCCCAGTGAGTAGAACAATGGACTCGGAAGCGGGAAACTCAGGTTCAATTCTCGGTGCAGGCATGTAGCAATGACTTTCCTTTCTGTAAAAATCTATTTAGAGGCTAAAAATTCCACCCATTCCGGGATTCGAACCCGCAACCTCTGGCTACCCTTGAAGTGCTCTTCCAACTGAGCTAATGGGCGACTCACCGGCATCAGCGAAATTTCTTTTCTGAGTTATGTACATTTATCAAGTTTCGCTCGCTTCCCGCTAACGGGGAAGGAAGACATAGTGAGGAAACCTTAGTGTCTTAGGTGTTAAGACACCTCAGCGCTTGAAATTGCTGATCCGCGGCGGGCACGAGTGGTAATTAAGCCCATACTCTCTCTCTCTCTCTCTGTGAGAAGGCCTGTGCCTTGCAGTAGGAAGTTTATTCGCTAATAATAAAAAAAACATGTTATGACTGGTTCAGTCGACAGCTGGTGCCCTTGTATTGATGATCACTTAGCTAATAATATATTTTTTTTATTGCAACGTTGCTCATAGATAAGCAATGTTGTCGAGACGACAGAGACACTTGTGTAAAACTTGAGTGCTGCTTGACTATAGCTGAGTAAGCCGTCTGCATTTTTGTATTCATGGTCATCCGAGTGACTGTACACTATAAATCTCCTAAGCCTTCGGTCTACTGCTACTATAGCAATTGTTCTACACACCATAACTTGCTGTATTGTGCCCATTATAATCATTACTGGTCGATATTCACGCTGCCTGCGGCTGTGGCACGGGTGGCGACGTATTCAACGTGTTTCTATTTTTCCTGCAAACTTAACGTCGCTCCTGAATATATTTTTTGCTATATGTACATATTTTTTTCTTATATTTATCTGCGGTTTGTTTGGGCGAGGACTTATTCAAGAAATCAGGGATTACCCATTGAATTAGTTGTTCTTGAATTATAAAATTGTGTGACGTGAATTGTATAACGCGATTTTAGTTCGTTATTCCCCATACACAGGCAAGAAACTTATGAGCATATGTCGGAAAAAAATCACTATGTAAAAGGACAGTCGCAGAAGTCATATTTAGGCTAAATTGATAGTATATTGTGTCTTCTAGCGAATATACAAAAAAACATCTTTGACATAACGAATAAGTTAAAAAGTTACGCTCAGAATATTGGCAACGTTCCCAATATTATTTCAAATATATTCTTAATACAATTATCACCTCAATCACATTTCGATATTTTACAACCTTCTTCAGCAAGTCTACTAAATCTTTTAATTTTTTCTGCAACGTGCAATTGGTTCTTCGAAAATTCCAGTTGTTTTATCGATGAAGTGAAGAAAGATGTTGAGATGATCTCGACCCTGTCACTCATGATAGACAGTCAGTCAGCTACTGTACCATACATCACTGTGAGTCTATTGTCTATCGGTACCACCCACTCTTGGCTCTAGTATATCTCTGCGTGAATCTTACGCTAACGAGATATATCGGTGGTCGCATACTTAGTTCAGTAGACGATCAGAGGTTTTATTTAATTAAATTGGAAAAAAAAATATTAAATGAAAGGTTTGTGCAATACTGACCTCAGCACTAGTAAATTTCCTTTTTTTTCTTCCTGCTAGTCTTGTCTTTTGTTTTTTAGATAAATGGGCTTATCCTGGCTAACCGTACCAGCGCTCTCCCAACTGAGCAAGCGGCAAGTGCCGGCATCAGCGAAATTTAGAACCTCTGTAAATCATACAGTAAATATGGTAAAGGCCATTAGCTTCTTTGCTGCCTGTACGTAATATAGAGAGTAGTGTAAAGAGGTTCGAAATTTCACTGATGCCGGTAAGTCACCCATTAGCTCAGTTGGGAGAGCGCTGGCACGGTTAGGCAGAGGTCGCGGGTTCGAGTCCCGGCATGGGTGGAATTTTTGACCTCTAAATAGTTTTTTAAAATTATGACATTTTTTCGATATACTTTTTTTATTTAGCCTATAAACGTCCCACAGCGGTGGTAGCTCAGTGGGTAGAACCATGGACTGGCAAGGGGGAGCCCCAGGTTCGATCCCAAGTGCGGGCATGTACCAATGACTTTGTTTAATTTCAAAGTTACGTACATTTGCGAATTTGTAGTCGCAATACCACACGCTAACGGTGAAAGAAAACATCGTGAGGAAACCTGCGGCTTGGTTGGCTCCGCACGTATTGACTAGTTTTTCCTGTGGGCTAGGCCGACTAAGCTGTCAGGGTGGTATAGGTGCTGGGCAAGCCTACACCATCTATAAAACCATGTCCCAGGCACTATAGCGTCGGAGTGGTCCCTTCACCCATCTAGTGTGAGTGAAGGGACCACTCCGACGAGTGAGAGCGAGTTACCACTGGACGCTGTATAAATCATCTCATTAAGTAGATGCAAAAAAGGCCAATTTTTTTTTTAAACGTCCCACAGCAGGGCACAGGCCTTCTCTCAGAGAGAGAGTATGGGCTTAATTACTACGCGTGCCCACCGCGGATTGGCAATTTTAAGCGTTGAAGTATTTAAACACCAACATACTTATTATATCTAATAAACAAATACGATCACAGGTGACATTGGTAGTAAAAGACAATGGAACAAAGCGAGTTGTAACAGATATCCTTCGAGACGTCGTGATCAATTCTATATTCCTATAAAGTAACTTAGCGAGGAACACGCTGCTGTGAACAAACAAAGAAAATTCCACAGATATTTTTTTAAAAACCTATTTAGAGGCTGAAAATTCCACCCATGCCGGGATTCGAACCCGCGACCTCTGGCTATCCGTACCAGCGCTCAATTGGTAGAGCGCTGGTACGGATAGCCAGAGGTTGCGGGTTCGAATCCCGGCATGGGTGAAATTTTTAGCCTCTAAATAGGTTTTTTAAAATCTTCTAGTTTATTTCGGGTTTTGGATAGATTTAATACTAATTTAATACAATAAATACATAGATAACATAACATGTATTTATTGCATTAAATCTATCGTCGAGTTAGCACGTGAACACGAGTCATTCATTGTAGACTTTTAGTCCGGATCTACTTACGGGTGTTGTTATATCGGAAGAGTCCGACCAGGTTTCGCTCCAATTCGCAGAGCTTAATCATGGTGAGCAGAGACGGAGCTCGCGTCGTCGGTTGCTCGTCTCACACTGACCTGAAACCTGGTCGGACTTTTTCCGATATAACAACACCCGTAAGTAGATCCGGACTAAAAGTCTACAATGTGTGGTGCTTACGAACGTTTTAGTACAAGTCATTCAGTTTACGGCTAACGAGATCTGAGTAATATGTCCATGAATATTTATTAATTATTATTATTTATCCTAGATTGACTATTTCCAGAACTTTAGGAAGGACTGGATGTATCCAATAAATCAAATAATAGATTATCAAAAAGCGGGGACGGAATTCGTATATAAGTTAGATATATAAGTGGTGTTTTAGCCAACAATGTGTGCCTTGCTCGATATCAACCCTTGTATGTCTCCACTGCTGGGGCACGGGTCTCTTCCTGCGTCGCAGGAAGGTTAGGCCATACTCTACCACGGGGGTAATGACCGGGTTGTTGGAGGAGTGTAAGAGTAGCGGGGCTTACTGTCAGAATTTATCTTGATAAATTCTTGATAAAGAGACCCTGCATAGGGTCTCTGACATGGCTAGAAGTCTGCCATTATGTGACAGCCGGCACCAACGGCTTAACGTGCCTTGCTTACCACGGAAGCGCTCGGAAAAATGGCCATTATCTGTAGTCAATGGACGGAAAATCCCTTGGTGCCGGCTGTCATGTAATGGCAGTCGTTAAACCATGTCAGAGGCCTTATGGGCGGTTTGATGGCCACCCACCAATAAGTCTTACAAACCTCCACCAACCCGGACTTGGCCTCCGTGGTAGAGTATGGCCCAACCTTCCTGCGATGCTGGAAGAGACGCGTTCCCCAGCAGTGGGGACATACAAAGTTTGCTATCGATGACGTCAAAATACAAAAGCGTTGGGTAGGTCTAATTTAATAAGTATGACACATATAAATAATACATTTATCCCTAGCTTGTAGAAACTTACAGTCCTACAAAGTATTTCAAACGTAGCTCAATATTAGGTAAAGCCAAAAATACCGCAAACCATTTCGCAATGTCTTCAACCATAAAACACTGCATGCGGCATACCCTGAGTCAAAACGTATGATGATACAATTGCATTTTAAAATGACTCTGACCTTATGGTCTTATAAACCACGTAACACACGTATTATTATAAAATAGAGTTCATTTATCATTTAAAAGTTCAACTTGTTGGTGCAATAAATTGGAATCAAAGTTATGATCAAGTGAGTTTCGGTAGAATGTCTAACGCCTGAGCGAAAAAGTTGCGCCTATACTGGTGACTTACTGTTCCGTACAAAAAATATAACCTAGCAGCTTACCGAAAACCAGTTTTGAGAAGATAATTTGTTTTCAACTGATGTTTATGGATGTTAATATTAGAATTTTCGCGTTGCATAATGTGGAACTGGTTCGCACGGAATACTTTTGTCGCTAAAACCTTGAATAACCGGTAAGAGTCGAACAGGAGACAGTAAAAGATGTTCAAGGTCAAATCTGACCGGGGCTTTCCGAATTTAAGTCTTCTTAAAACTTTTATTGTTTAACGAATCGGTAAAAAATATTAGCGAACGGCGAGATTAAAAATACAATAAATATTGCGTGCGTGCAACGACTAATGAACGTAAGAGCGGTCGTAGCGGACCAACAGACCGCCGGCTTCTTAATCAGGAGGTTCGAATGGTTCGTAGGTTTGAATCCCGGTTAAGATTCTTGATTTATTTGAAAAAACGTATTATAAAACAAGATAAAAATTTTATTCCATTGGTGGTGCTAGATAGCAGCTCCATCGCCTTAACCTTTTCAGTCCTGACCTGAAACATAACAATAATAAAACATTGGTATTTTTTAAAAACCTATTTTGAGGCTAAAAATTTCACCCATGCCGGGATTCCAACCCGCAACCTCTGGCTATCCTTGCCAGCGCTGTACCAATTGAGCCAATGGGCGACTCACCGGCATCAGTGAAATTTCGAACCTCTTTAAACTATTCTCTGTATTACGTACAGGCAGCGACATCTGGCTTAAGCAAATTGCATCACTTACAGCCCCGACTACCTACTTTGCAGTCAGGTTTTAGCCTCTAAATAGGTTTTGTAAATTTGTCCTTAGCACGGGTTAGTGCATTAAAAATAAAAATATTATAATCATGTGGGTACAGTGATATCGTTCCGATGTAAAACATCAATTTGCAATTTGCTTAAGCCAGATGTCGCTGCCTGTACGTAATACAGAGAATAGTGTAAAGAGGTTCGAAATTTCACTGATGCCGGTGAGTCGCCCATTGGCTCAATTGGTAGAGCGCTGGCACGGATAGCCAGAGGTTGCGGGTTCGAATCTCGGCATGGGTGAAATTTCATGCCTCTAAATAGGTTTTTAAATTTGTCCTTAGCACGGATTAGTGCATTAAAAATGAAAATAGTATAATTGGTATTTTTGTGAACTTGTTTTTCTTCTATCAAAGTATTTTATTCCAAATTACACAGAATCTGTCATTTATTGAACGTTGCAAGTAAAACTGGGTGTCCATTTTAAAATCTGGACCATTATGAGGAAAAAATAACAAAAAACTGCAAACCTACCCCCTGTTTTGGTACACTAACAGGCCCTTTAGCTACAGCCAACTGATCCCGCTTCTATGGCTTTGTTTTTTTTTTTGTCTACTTCCAAAACCATTTGTTTTATAAGCAAACACTGTTCAATTGCATCTGGCTGTTGCAAGGAAAACAAACCTTAAGATGATCCACCGCAACCCTGGCTGATGGCTCGCACCAGTTTGTATCGTTGGAATGCAATGAGTAACTAGACTGCCAATTACGTCAATGATATAACTATTACCGTACTTCGATATCAACGATTGTATGTCCCCACTGTTGGGGCACGGGTCTCTTCCTGCGTTAGGCCATACTCCACCACGGGGGCCAAGTCCAAGAAAGTTAGCAAGCCGCCCATAAGGCCTCTGACACGGCTTAACGACTGTCATTACATGACAACCGACACCAGCTTGACGTGCCTTAGTTAGACCTGAGATTTCCGCACTAAGCCTCATAGTTGGGCCATTGTACTGTACGTAGCAAGCGCTGAGGTACGCTAACACCTCAGACACTAGGGTTTCCTTATGATGTTTTCCTTCACAGTCAGCGAGTAGTATTGCTACTATAATTTCACAAATGTACATAACTTAGAAAAAAAAGTCTGAGTACATGCCGGGGTTCGAACCCACGATCTCCCGATTGAGAAGCCGGAGTTCTACACCGCTCCACTACCACCGCTCTTTGACGTGCCTTGCGAAGCACGGAAGCGCTCGGAAAAATGCCACTAGCACTAGTCACGAGAGGGTCACCCATCGTTAGGCCTGTTGTTGCTTAACTCAAGTGATTGATTCCAATCACTCAGTTTGACTAGGCCACGAGCGCTCCCGATTACCGTTCTAATGTGGCTCTATTGAACAACAATGTATTTTAAAGACTCACCCCACTGAGGTAAAAGCGCCTTACTAACTCATGAGTGAGTAATCAAATAATGTTACGTCAGCAATCAACAGTTATACCGTGAGAGTAATAGCTGAACCGAAAGTGATAACAGCATTTCTGCATACGCTCCTTGACTTATTACATAGTACATAACATCATGCATTATGTCAGCGGAATTTTGTCGGTGCTAAGAGAAATGTTTAACAGGTGCCTTGCTCCGTAGACGTACTGTTTGGTTGACCACAGCTTATTTAAGCGGAGAAGGGGAAAATAGTTCCCACGTTAAATTGATTTTTATCACCTTGAAATAGAGTCCAAAACCAATAAAAAATCATACTACGCATGCCTTTTTAAGGGCGCGATAGTAGTCGGTTAGCTTTTAGAATATTCCTCGGCTGAGCAATCAAAAACCGATTATATTGCAATAAGGTAAAGTTTATTTTGTATTGTTATTTATAACTTTACATAACTTTTTAAAATAGTGAAGAAAAGTTTTATACAGAGCAGGAAGCAGTATTACACTCGTGTGCTTTCGGCGAAAACCGAAGCCTACTCTAGAGCCCGTGGTATATTCTGAAAGCTAAGAACAGACTGTGCAACTTTAGGCCTTTGAGAAAGGTCCAATAAAGGGCACGTGCCTTCTTTCGGAGAGAGATTATATTGTTTCCTTATGACTCGCGATGCTCATACAGTGTAGTTGCATGTTAAACGGATCCATTCGCTTTATTTAATTACTTATTAGGTACTATAATTAACTTTCCGACGTAAGGTTGTCTGGAATAAATTGCTTTTAGCAACAAGTCCGCCAATTGTACTTTGTATCTTTACATGTTTTATAGTATGTGCTCTGGTGTACAATAAAGAATATTCTTATCTTACCTTTATTCTCGTAGATAATTGCGATTAGACTGTGTGAGAGATAGCATGATCTACGAGGTTTGGTAGCAGGGTGGTAGAACGCTGGTTTTTCAATCGGGAGGTTGTGGGTTCAGCATGTACCAATGACTTTGTTTTCCAAGCTATGTTCATTTGTGAAGTTAGAGTAGGAATACCACTCGCTAACATAGTAAGAAAATGCACCAGGGCATGAAGTATCATAGTTGTAAGTATCATTTGCTATAGGCCAATTTCAGGTTTATTTTATACTAACGTAACTTAAAGACAGGCATTTTATTATTAATTATTATTATTATGAATATTTCCGTTTGAAGTTAGTTTGATCTTATATTTTTTCATGAATTATTATTCATGAAGTTAGTTTGATCTTATTTTTTTCATGAATTATGATTCATGAAAAAAAATAAGATCAAACTAACTTCCAACGGAAATATTCATAATAATAATAATTAATAATAAAATGGAACTAAACCTAAAACATTCTAATTTAAATAAAACATTTCAGCCAGATCGCTGTCGGGCGATGTACCAAGAAGGCGGGCGGCATTGCCTCGCTGTATGGCTAGGCTTATCCTTTGGCCAAAGTTAGCATCAGCCCTCGGGTCTCCTGAAGCGTCGACTAGGCGCGACGAGATCTCCTTAAAGAGGAGTCTCGACTCCGGACCCCATGGCCCCAGTCTCGACTCTGAAAGACACAAATATATAACCCTGCCCTATGGCATGAATTATCTAAATAAACCATAATACATACACTTCCAACTAACTTTAAAATATAAAAAATAAGCATAACGTGTGTTTGTGTGTGTGTGTATGTGTATGTGTGTGCGTGCGTGTGTGTGCACAGAAGGAAGACCAATCGTGTCAGCCCAACCAAGACTGGTCCTAAACGGAACAAGCGGCAAGTATGTCACACCGTCGGGCCGATGACGCGCAAACAATAGTCGAATCATTTCTCTTCTCGAACACAAAGGGCGACGCAGACGCGCGTTTTGAGTGCCTTGACACGTGTTGGCTGTGTTTTGAGCTGAGATAAGCAGTGCTAATGGTTTAGTACAGAAACATTTTTCACTTTTGAATCGCCTAGGGGTTTTTTTCAATCGTGTACAGTCTGTTAGCTTTTAGAATATACCTCGAACTTATTGCACAAAGCAGTTGAACGAATCAATGTTCAATACTTCCTCGCCTCACTTTATACTTCGTTATCAACCCTTGTATGTCCCCACTGCTGGGGCACGGGTCTCTTCCTGCATCGCAGGAAGGTTAGGCCATACTCCACTACGGGGCCAAGTCCGGGTTGGTGGAGTATTGTAAGACAGTGGCGGGCCTTACTGTCAGAAGTTATCAAGCCGCCCATAAGGCCTCTGACATGTCTTAACGACTGCCATTATATGGCTTAACGTGCCTTGCGAAGCACGGAAGCGCTCGGAAAAATGCCACTAGCGGAAGTCACGGGACGCTCACCCATCCTGTACCTGTCCGCGCCTGTTGTTGCTTAACCAAGTGATTGATTCCAATCACTCGGTTCGCCTAGGCCGCGAGCGCTTCGTGTCACTTTATACTTAGTTAATCGCAATTAGATCCGTTTAATATCCCTTGGCTAGGCATAATAAGCATACCCGGAAATAATTTAACAAACGTAACTGTCAATAAAATTTTCGGTTTGGAATATTTTTTTTCTTTATTTATTTAAAAAAAAAATCTATTTTAGTCACCTCAAACAATCTACATCCATCTCCATTACAATCCCGACCACACATAACATACAATACCACCAAAATCTAAATAATAAAAAAAAAAATCCAGCGTAGATTATTCTCTACCAGTGACCAGTGTAAAGAGGTTCGAAAGAATTGTCCTTAGCACGGGTAAGTGCATTAAAACATTTTGCAAACATAAATACTGTTAAGTTAATTGTTACCCGTTTAGATATTGTTATAGGTACGTAAATATATGTATTTATATTAATGAAATTCTAAAATAAAGTTTTAACTTTATTTTAGAATTGCTTTAACTTTGTAACGTGTTTGTTAAATGTTTTAACATTCAAAACGTAACGAATCTACATTCTGTTTGCTGAATAATAATAATAATATTATATTAATTTTTCATTACACTTGTCATATTATCCTCATACACATATTTCACAAATATAATTTACGTACAAATTAGGTCTGTAGGATTGTAACGTCGGTATCTGTACTAGTATAAAATACTGTATGACAGACACCAGCGCCTTCCACCCGCTAGATGTAGCTGCTTTAATAAAGTATATTCCATTTTCATTTATTAAACAATATAACTGTCGTGTCTACGCTATAACAAATGTAATAACTATAAACAATCAAAGTTCAATGCCTTAGAGCAGAAAAACAATAACGAACCTATTGTCAATATGTGAGCCGCTGCCTTCGGGCCGTAGTGAGAAAACGGCAGCGAAAGAATAAACTCCATTCTGACCATCTTTTCTCAAATCATCTTAAACCCAATACACCACCTGCGAACAACACAAAACCTCAAATAAAACCGAGCAAAACATTGTAAAATACACCGCTAATAATCTAATGTCATAGGTCACTTTTTACCACAACTCCGCCAATTTAACTAGACACAAACCACCGTCTTTAACGCGCACGGAATAGCGCTCAAAGTCGTTTATTCATGTTCTCAAGAACTGTTTGTCTAAGTGTAGGTCGCCAAGTACAGTTCACAGCGAAAGTGAAGATGTTACGTCGTGTTATGTAACGCAATTGGGTCAAGAGATGCGTTGGGTGCTCGATGGGTCATTGGGTGGGCGTTGGGCGCCATTAGGTTAGTTTTGGGCAACGTTTGTGGGTCGTGCCGTTTGACGGTTGGGAATTAGAATTGTTGTTTTTAGGAAAATAGTGATGGTTACATTGATTGTTATCTTTTGAAGTGCAAGTGAGTCTTTTTTAAGCGGAGAGGCGTTCAAGGCACGTGGGACAGCGACGAATCAAGCTAATTTATCTTTGACGTTCATAGTCTTGTTTATTTGTGACTACGGCTTTTTTGTCGCTGATTGTAAAGGTGAATAACACGTTTAATGGGTTTCGTATTCATATAAATAAAATTAATTCGCCAAATATGTTGCTAAGCGCAAAACTGGAGAACCGTTTCACTAAATCTTACTTTTTAAAACTTTTTTGTTAAGACGTAAAGATGGTTCTTATGGAAAGAACAAGGTCGTACATACTGTCATTAAATATTGTACAAAAAAAATATTAAGTTCACAACGTAGAGGGACTCTATCTACGGTTCACAAACAAGCCATAGAGTAAGATGAAACATCTGGCCCCAGCTGTCAAGCTAAACCATTTCTGTATTTTGTTTGAATCGATAGCAACCTTTGTATGTCCTCACTACTGGGGCACGGGTATCTTCCTGCATCGCAGGAAAGTTAGGCCATACTCCACCACGCACGGGGGCCAAGTCCGGGTTGGTGGACGATTGTAAGACAGTGACGGGCCTTACTGTCAGAAGTTAGTCAGAAGCCACGAGCGCTTTGTTTAAATGGATTACTCGGGGTAGCTAGTATCATAAATAAAATTAGCTGAAATTTACTCAAAAGCAGCGTTTTCAGTGGAACATGTTCCCTAACAATTTCATGCTAAGAATTCTTTTCTTGGCAATAAAGATAATTTCACTTTCACTTCACACCAAGAAATTGAACAGGCGACTTTTATCGATAAAAAAATAGAAAAATTACGAGTGCAATTAAAAACTTGCAATTAGTTACTACTCTTAGTTATGAAAACATTAACTCTGCATCCTCGTTGTCATTTCTCTCTGCCACAAACCTAAAAATAACTTCCACACAAGACGTTCCCTTGTCCTAGTCCCAAACTAGGATACCCCGTGCTATAGTAACCAGTAACCAGCAAGGACATCACAAACGTGGAAATACTCCCAGACTGAATTCATTTGCACAAAGCCACTACGGTGGCTCCCACTGGAAATCAGACCTACGACCTCAATTTTGGTGGTCAGTGATAAGATGAGAATATTCTATATTGCATACCGCAAAAATAGTTACAGAAATGGCCGATACAAAAGATCGAATACAATTGGCGCCCTTATTGGTAATAGCAATTTCTTCCAGGCAACCTCAAATTGGAGAATTTGTCGAGGAGAAATAGATACGGGTAGCCGGTGCAAATACGAATACCTAATAATAGACACAAGTGCGTATACGTTCCTAATAATAAACTTACATACAATCTATTTATTCTTACTTGTCCAATTTAGTAAACAAGATTCTACCCTTAAACTGTGACTTTTTAGTCCAAAACTGCCATATTTCCATATGAAGTAACCTGGAATACTCTTTTAGATAACACAGTGCCAATTTTATAAAGATATTTCATGATATTTCATGAATTTGCGAGAAAATGACTAGTTTAAGCATCTAATCTCAATTTTAAGGTTAGAATCTTGTTTACTAAATTGGACAAGTAAGAATAAATAGACTGTAGATCATACTTAACGAAACAGTCCTCTCCGCGTCTAAATTTGACTTCTCGGATCAAATTTTTTGATCTTCAACACCTAGAGCCTATCGCCTATCCTCGTTACAACATGATACGTAACAAACTAGCCCGGCGTATCAGCGGATCAGCGCCATTGTCTGGATCGCGGCCGAGTCCCATGGAAACTGGGGCGGAGGTGACTCTGCCACTGATGATATACAGAAGGTTCGATCTACAAGCTCCTTCCCATTGCTAATGCCTTAGTCCTTGTACTACAGCTAGGGGAGTACAAGGTGAAGGTTAGATTAGAAATCTAGATAATTTTGGCAAAACAATGAACAAAACTCCAAATATGTCTTTTAAATCCTTAATTATCAGGGCTTACATAATTATTGTAAAACGTAGAACTCATTCATGACCAATATCAACCCTTTATATGTCCCCACTGTTGGGGCACAGGTCTCTTCCTGTATCGCAGGAAGGTTACGCCATACTCCACCACGAGGGCCAAGTCCGATTGTAAGACTGGCGGGCCTTACTGTCAGAAGTTATCAAGCCACCCATAAGGCCTCTGACATGGCTTAACGACTGCCATTACATGACAAGCGGCACCAACGGCTTAAGGTGCCATGCAAAGCACGAAAACGCTCGGAACAAATGCCACTAGCGGTAGGCACGAGATGGTCCCTTATCCGGTACCTGACCGCGCCTGTTGTTTCTTGTTGATTGTTTCCAATCACTCGGTTCCGTTAGGCCACGAGCGCTTCATACATTATATTGGCTTTCATTCCAAACGTCATTGCATCTAAATAATCGTTTATGTTATAGTAGACCTTTTGGCACAAAGTACATACTTTACACATTTTTGAACCGCATTCCAGGCGAACTTAACACATCTTCAGGAAGGATAAAATAAATTCGTGATGTTACAAGATACGCTTCTGTATGTTTCAACTTCTTATATTTAGTGGTGAAGTGTCATTAGTTCACTTGGTTAAACCAGTGAGAGTTTGTTGATATACAAAGTATTGTGTTTTGTTTTAGTTGACTTTTGAGGTCTCTGCATAGTTTTGCTAATCATAAACTGTGGCTGCGTAATGAAAGTACTATTTTAACTAAGTCATTTTATTTTATTCCTTAGGTACACCAACGGCAAGCACGCAAACATAAAGCTTATACTAAAGTGAATTAGGGCTAGCGATTATGCCAATTAAAGGTATACACAGCATTATTAGACTTAGTTATACGCAGACAACTAGAAATGTAATATTACAATACGGTGATAATATAGATGTTAATACCGCGTAAGATAAGATAATAATTTTTTGATATTGGAAATAGTCATATATTAGACGGGTCTAATTGTGATTATTAATTCCTGATGTTTCGGCAGCGTTACAGTTGCCGTGGTCTCGAGACTGAAGTTGCGAGTGCAGTCAATTTTTTTACCTAATAAATAATCGCAATTATACCCGCTCAATATATGACTATTTATGAGTATCGCAAGCCATTAGGAATACTACTTTAACACTTGTTGGATTTGGTAAAGAAAATCCAAATTCTCACTCGAGTTAAACCACAGATTATATTGATTGTACTCACTCGAGTACACTCAAAATACTGACTGGTATTACTAACTCAAGGAAATGCTTCCATTTGTCCTCAACTTCACCTCCATTGAGTGTTGAGTCAAGGAGACTTTGAGGAACGTCTTGGAATACGGGTGTAAGTTCTTGTGGCCCGGTCCAGGGCAAGTGATTGGAATCAATCACTGGGTTAAGCAACAGCCAGTGCGGACAGGTGCTGCCGTATGTTTGACCATCCCACGACTACCGCTAGTGGCATGTTTTCCAAGCGCTTCCCTTATTTGCAAGGCTAAACTGTTGGTGCCGATTGTCATGTAATGGTAGTCGTGAAGCCACGTCACACTCTTGATAATGTTTGACAGTGAAGCCCGCCACTGTCCTCCTACAACCCCGACTTGGCCCCCGCGAGTGGAGTATGGCCTAACCTTCCTGCGATGCAGGAAGAGACCCGCCCCCTAGGAGTGGGGACATACAAAGGGCTGATATCATCATCATTGTAACAATTAATGACATAAACGATAGTACGAAATCCTAGCAAACAGAGAATTAAAGAAATTGATTAATTCAATGTAATTCACGGTGTTTATTAACACATTACGCTAATCGTCATATCATACGTAATAACTTACGCGTGAGGTAACTAATAACTTAATGCACTTATAAAGACCCTCCAGCAATATTTGCAGACAGCACAGGTCTCAGCAAACTGCATGCATTACACAATATGCTAAGGTGCAATTCAACTCAATTAATTTATTTCAAATATAAAATTTCTATTTCTATTTTATTAAGGAAAATAACATCGAAACCAAATTATTTTATCACAATAATAAAAATACAGTTCACAGGGCCAATAATAGACATCCACAAATAGGCAGTTCTTAATTACTAAAAATATATCACGACAACGCTTTGTAATAAAGGTACAAATTTATCTAAATATATCCGCGGCACGCGTAAAAATTAAACCAATACTCTCTCTGAGAGATGGCTTCTGCCCTGACGTCTATCGGCGACATATAAGGTTTTCAGTAGGCTTTTTCGGAAGCGCTCGTGGCCTAGGCGAACCGAGTGATTGGAATCAATCACTTGAGTTAAGCAACGACAGGCGCGGTCAGGTGCAGGATTGGTGACCGTCCCGTGACTACCGCTAGTGGCATTTTTCCGAGCGCGGCAAGCGCCAGACGGAATGCTAGCAATGACTCCGCGCTGTAAATACTAGATTAAGAATATGTACATACTGACACTAGAAAAATCCTACTCGTTATCTCGTTATCAACCCTTGTATATCCCCACTGCTGGGGCACGGGTCACTTCCTGCATCGCAGGAAGGTTAGGCCATACTCCACCACGGGGGCCAAGTCCGGGTTGGTGGAGGATTGTAAGACAATGGCTGGTCTTACAAGGCAAATCATTGCTTGCCTCTTGAAAATGGCAACGATGCTTGAAGAAGGCACAATCTATAATCTTGTCAGCGAAACATAGCTAGAATAGTGCTGCGACTAAAATTTCGACGAAATTTATTCATCTTAAATCTTAAATCTTTTTTTTTCAAGTGAAATATACTCAATTTCTATATGACATGTGGAGAATGCTAGAAGATAGATAGATGCTCAGTTATAATATTGCAACTATTTGGATTAGTTTTACAGTTACGTTACAATATTTTTGTAAATACTTAAATAACTAAATGTCCGCGATAAATGATTAACAATGCCTGTGATTGATGAGTGAGTGTGTAGGTTCAAATGCCATGCATTTTTACTGATGGTGTTATCACCCGACTGCGGAAAACGAAAGGGAAGTAACTTTTGTAAAATTAGTAAGTATTACATTGTCTATTGATGACGTTACATAACTTGACCTACAAGTTATGATAATAATAATAAATAATTTTCCAAACGTAAAACATCACCCTAAATATAGCCTCTAAATAGGTTTGTAAAAAATCACAGTTAATTAGCTTAAGATTAGTTCATGCAGATTTTTATGCAATTTTATAATTAATATTCTAATAATTTTGGCATTACATTTTTTTTATTATTAAGTTCTTTATTTCCAGATATATTAAACAATTTTGTAACACCACAACACAGTATAGGTATACAAGAAAATTAAGGTTATCATGTTTACAGGCTAGACTCACCTCTTAAAACATTCACAAAACATTGATTTCACATGGTACACTTATTCTGCCACACACTTATAAACTCAACTTTATGGGAATTTAAGTCAAATTCCCATATGTAAAAGCTAATTTAACTATAGATCGGACAATTTTACATTCCGATCAGGTAGTTACACAAAAATTAATTTGTCGGTTAGCCGACTAGAATGTGCGAGGCAAAATGGGACCTACGGCATTCGTAGGTCCCATTTTGGGCATTACATTACGAAATACAATAATACAATTTTAATAGGAGACCACTTATTATATGAATGTAAAATTAAATACAAAAAAAAATCTCTATTTTATTATCCTCAAATTAAATGTATTATTAGTTTTAAAAAGACATCACAAACATGAAATGACACACTGACAGTGTTATTCTATGTTTGTAATGTCTTTTGCTGGTTACCTTACCACAGGGTTATAACGGTACAAACCTCTTTACGCCATTCTTATATATTTATTTAATTAATATATAAATACAGCTTGTCTATAATATAAAAATGAATCGCTGAATGTGTTGAAGCGCAAATCTCGAGAGCAGCTGAACCAATTTCGCTAATTCTTTTATTACAATACTCCTTGAAGTACGAAGATAGTTCTTTTGGAGAAAAACGAATCGACTGTTAGGCGGTACGAAGTTCGCTGGGTCAGCTAGTTATAAATAAATTCGAAACTTTTCGCATGTATTTTTGCCGCAGATGGGTTTTAAGTTTTCGTAGTGATTTATTTCAATCATTTGTCTTCATTATTGGCTCATTTTATGACCTGAGTTACGCAACAAATAACGTTTCGTGCATTGCAGCACATATCTTAGGAGGTTAATGCTCTCGCAGCTTAAATATGCGAGCGTCAATATGTCATCTTCTAAATGATCTTGGCAACAAAGTACAATCAACAGCGTATTTCAGCGTGTGCTCTAATCCCTCTACGGCCTTCTGATAAACTTCTTCTTCAGGCTATATTAATCCACTGCTGGACATAGCCCTACCCTAATGAGCGCAAGGTTGTGCCATCATTAGGGGGTACTGCCCATACTCCCCACGCTGGGCTTGCGGGTTGGGATCGCAGTTTGGTAGAATAGTTGCAGGGGGCGCTGCTGCCCACCTCCCGGGTTGAGTCCCTTAAGTCGCCTTTTACGACACCCGCGGGAAGAATTTGGGTTGGTGCTATTCTCTAGACCGACACCACACAGCAATATCTGATAAACACACGCAATAAAAACAAAAAAGATCTGATATGCTGTCAATTTTTCGATTATGTGCAGAAAAGGCTAACAAGGAAACTGAATATTTATTGTTTTCAATAGATGACGATCTGCGAAACACTGCCGGCAGATGCTAGATGCGGCAAGCTGAAAGCTATGTCCAGCAGTGGACTAATATAGACTGAAGAAGAAGAAGAAATTATTTTTAACTATTAATAATATTTTGTGAATAATATTTTTTCTATCGTATTTATTAACATTTTATCCCATTCCCAATAAGTAAACCTATCAAAGTTAAGTTAAGATTGTTCGAGTAAAAAGTATCGGTTAAAGACCATAGGGACATAATTGTCCCTATGGTCAACGAAGTTAAGTTGTAAAGAAATTACAAAAAATCTATTTGTAAATTTATTATTTATAAGATAGATAGACACTTTATTGCACAACCAGAAAAAGAATACAACCATGATTTCTTAAATCTAAAGAATGTTATACAATTGGCGGTCTTATCGCCTAATAACTCATAAGCCTAATGACTCGATATAATTATCTAACATGATAACATGATGTGTTTTCTTGATGGTCTTATACCTTATGGTCCTGAAAGGAATAAACGTATTTTAGTTAAACTTTGTTTATAAACAGAGTATTCAATTTACACATCATAATCGTTCTCTTAATAGCTTTTAGTATTACTAGACGTAGATCACAGACCATTTTAACAAGCTTGAAGTATTAATTTTGTTATATTCGCAATCTGAGTGCAATAAAATATATTATATTTTTTATAACATATTTACATACTAACATATTTTTTTCATAGTATTTTCTAAGGTTAACACGAGCAAAAGACATAATAAAAACTGTATTTACATGGATTTTACTCGTTTAATTTACATTTTTACAATTTTCCAACGTTTCGGCACATTTCAAGTACCGTGGTCTCGGAAGACGAGTAAAATCCTTGCAAATACAGTTTTATATTTTTTTCATGTTTGAGTCATTTCAATTTATGAACTGTTTCATGGTCAAGCTATCTCGGAACACAATTTATCTGCTAACGACCAATAGCTAAGTAATCAAGGAATTACTCTGAAAGGAGTTTGTTGTTTATTTTATTATTTTTTGAACTAAAACTTTCGTAAGCACAACACATTGTAGACTTTTAGTCCGGATTTACTTACGGGTGTTGTTGTATCGGAAAAGTCCGACCAGGTTTCGCTCCGATTCGCAGAGCTTAATCATGGTGAGCAGAGACGCGAGCTCGCGTCTCGGATCGGAATCGCGAACGCGAACCGCAGCGAAACCTGGTCGGACTTTTCCGATATAACAACACCCGTAAGTAAATCTGGACTAAAAGTCTACAATACTTTATTATTTTTGCATGCTAAATTTGTTCATTCTCAGCTGTAATCACCTTAATTAATGCTACCCAATTAGGAAGAGCGGGAGTTGTCCTGGCACAGGTAATTCTTACTTAAAAGGAAACTCGCACAAAAATTGTAACCTACTTTAAGTTTGATACTGCAAATAAACATATGTTTTTATTTTTTTTTATTTTGCAAAAATAATTATTTCAACCATTCCGATAATTATTAAAGGCAAGCGTTATTTCTTGAGTCATCCACTTAACTATTAACGATCCAAATCGGTGGGAAAATCGATTGAATTTCGTCGATTGTGAAATCTAATAGCCAACTCAATTTTTGTGCCACGATTTTTGCATTGCGTGTGGGGTACAGCAATTAGTCATTTTATAAGTTGATTGCTGAAATACTGGACAATTTATACAGAAGTTCAACCCTTGTATGTCCCCACTGCTGCGTCTCTTCCTGCATCGCAGGAAGTTTAGGCCGTATTCCACCACGGGGGCCAAGTCCGGGTTGGTGGAGGATTGTAAGTCAGTGGCGGGCCTTACTGTCAGAAGTTATAAGGCCTCTGACATGGCTTAACGACTGCCATTATATGACAGCCGGCACCAACTGCTTTACGTGCCTTGCGAAACACGGAAGCGCTCGGAAAAATGCCACTAGCGGTAGTCACGGAACGGTCACCCATCCTGTACCTGACTGCGCCTGTTGTTGCTTAACTCAAGTGATTGATTCCAATCACTCGGTTCGCCTAGGTCACGAGCGCTTCGCAATTTATACACATGCTCGTTAATATGCCTTTTACTTTTTGATTTGTTAACGAAATTAGTGGTACCATATTACAGTTAAACCTGATTTATATTTGGTTAATTTTCATGCTTTCGGAGCATACTTTACACAGAGGTAGGGACAATAAAATTGACTCGCCACAAGCTAACGTTCCTACGTAAAAGACAGTATTTTTTTGGGTCATCGTACGAATAAAAGGCGTAGAGCTTCTATCAGAGACAGAGCATGGGCTTAAATACCACGCCACGCCACGTGCCCAACGCGGATTGGCAATTTGACAAACTAAACACTTAGGTTTCCTCACGTTTTTAAAAACCTATTTAGAGGCTAAAAATTCCACCCATGCCGGGATTCGAACCCGCGACCTCTGGCTAACCGTGCCAACGCTCTCCCAACTGAGCTAATGTGCTAATGTGTGCCAGCATCAGTGAAATTTCGAACCTTTTTATAACATTCTTTGTATTACGTACAGGCAGTGACATCAGCCCCAACCACCTACTTGGCTGTTAGGTTTTACATCGGAATTATATCACTGTACCCACATGGTTACATTATTTTTAATGCAATAACCCGTGCTAAGGACAATTTTAAAAACCTATTTAGAGGCTAAAAATTCCACCCATGCCGGGATTCGAACCCGCGACCTCTGGCTATCCGTGCCAGCGCTCTTACCAACTGAGCTAATGGGCGACTCCTCACATTGTTTTCCTTTACAGCTAGCGATTTTTTTATTTGTATGGTAGCCTCAAAGAAAATTGCCGCCTTTTACGTACTCAAAAACACAGAAATAAGTAATAATTTTTAGCCTCTAAATAGGTTTTTAAACAGAAATAAGTGCTGAAATGAGCGAGTACCTTTACACATGTGTTTGACCTTTTGAATGACTTGGTTATGTAAAGTGCGACACTAAAGATTGGCACGGCGAATTAAGTTTTGCACTGGAAATTTATTTAAACATTTGTTACCTAATATGGAATTGGACATCAGTAAAATACTATCGTTTTGTGTTCCGGATTCTATTTATAAAATATTACAAATATATTCATTCACTTTCATATATCATTTGCAATAAAAACTTATGCACGTTGATTATATTCTTTTTTTTGCACTAACCCGTGCTAAGGACAATTTTTAAAAACCTATTTAGGGGCAAAAAATTCCACCCATGTCGAGACTCGAACCCGCGACCTGTGGCTAACTGTGCCAGTGCTCTCCCAACTCCCATTATCTCCCACTTGCTCATTAGCTCAGTTGGAAGAGCGCTGGCACGGTTAGCCAGAGGTCGCGGGTTCGAGTCCTGGCGTGGGTGGAATATTTTGACTCTAAATAGGTTTTTATGCACTTTGGCTTAGACAGTCTAGATATAAATATACCTACTATCGTGGGTACTAATTTAATGGTACATTTTACTTTTCTCCAGTAGAAAATTGGACATCGAAAAATTTTGTCTCAAAAATAAGAAATTTGCGACTTACACCATCATCATCATCCACCCATTATGTCCCCACTGAGGGGCATGCGTCCCTTCCCAGAGGAAGGTATAGGCCATACTCCACCACGGAGGCCAAGTCCAGATTGGTGGAGGCTTTGACTTGGCTTAACGACTATAATCTATCGACAGCAACTGACACCAACTGCTTAGCGTGCGTCTCAAAGCACGGAACCGCTCGGAAAAATGCCACAGGCGTTAGTCACAAAGGGATACCTATCCATGCACTGAACGCGCCCTATGTTGCCTAACCTTCGTAATTATTTAATATCACTCAGACAGCGGGGGCTACGAGTGATTATTATTATTTAAATTCTTTGTTGCACTATCTAAACAAATTAAAAAGTATAAGGGCGAACTTAATGCCAAAAGAATTCTTCAATATCTTCCAGTTTCTGAGATCATCTTCGCTTCATCAGTCGTTGCATGCACGCACGCCGGTTTAGGGTACTTTTTACCCTGCCCTTTGCTAAAATATTAAATATTTCACGTCCATGATTTTCTGTAGCGTTTACTTTCATATTTGCTTAGCCTGATTTCGGATCATCAAGAAAGCATTACGTGTCAAGTCATACAACCACATCGCTCTACAAACATTTCGACGCGCCCAAGCTATTGACAATGTAATGACCCTAAAAATAATATTTACTTTACGAAAATTATAGCCCCATTCGTTATGCAGTCGATTTTAAATTTGAAATGTTATAGGCTCACTTACGTCAGCGCCCGGGTAAGATACTTTAACTCAAGTTAAATCGATAAAAAAACGGTTAACTCGAGTTAAATGAGCTATCCCGGGCGGGCGCAAGTGGGCCCTACTGTGCCATTTGTCAGAGAAAAATATAAACTGTTATCATTTTTATCTCTGCACTTTTGTAATTATATAACTCCTCAAAATTAATGGTGTGTGTAAGCTGGAAGAAAATATTCATCAGCACTAAGCTCACCTTTGTAAAATTATGCTTACTGTGGAATAACCAAAAAATTTAATCTAATCTAATAATTTTTTTTTGTTTCTTGTTTAGTCTTTATTAAAATCATTTTAAGGCTGGCTAGAACAAATTTCTTTTGACATAAGTCCGCCTTTGTACATCTACACTTACCTGTTATTTAAGTGTTTTTTGCATTTTAATTGTTGTGCAACAAAGCGTAACAATAATAATAGCCGTTGGTGCCGGCTGTCAAGTAATGGCAGTGGTTAAGCCCTGTCAGAGACCTTATGGGCGGCTTGATAACTTCTGACAGTAAGGCCCGCCACCGCAAGACTGTCTTACAATCCTCCACCAACCCGGACTTGGCCCTCGTGGTGGAGTATGGCCTAACCTTCCTGCAATGCAGGTGGGGACATACGAGGGTTGATATCGATATCAATCGATCGAATAAGGGTTGGACCTCATCTGGCAGCACGGAATCGCCTTTTTCCGTCGCCCTTTCTCTTTCTGTCGCTTAGAACTGCCATTTTCTAGACCGAGACAGAAAGCATAATGCGATAGCACGCGGCGGAATCCTCGAGGCGATCGGCATCACGGACAAAATGCAGTGGTCGGCAGGGAGACTCCGAAACGCTGAAGCGCGCGATAGCATGCTAACGTATCCTTTCACCGCCGATCACTTGCTATCGCATGCTGTCTCACTCTATCGTACAATGGCGCACTCGGCCGCTCGTCGGTACATGCCGGGGTTTGAAACCACGACCTCCCGGTTAAGAAGCCGGCGTTCTACACCGCTCCGCTACCATCGCTCTAGTATAAAAATCTCGTGTGACCGTGTCTTTTATGGAACTCGTCTGAAACGGCTTTACAGATTTTTGTGATTTTTGTGTGTATATTTGGTGGGTCTGAGAATAGGCTAATAAAAACTGTTTTTATACGCATTTTACTCGTTTATTTTACATTTTTACAATTTTCCGACGTTTCGGCACTTTTTCAGGCGCCGTGGTCTCGGAAGACTGAGGTGAAAAAGTGCCGAAACGTCGGAAAATTGTAAAAACGTAAAATTAACCAGCCAACCCCTACAATCAATACAGTCCACTTCAAATACCAGTGCAGCCTGTTCATTCATGCCGTACGGATGGAAATAACAATGACTGACGAAAATTTGACAGTATTAGTGTAGAAATATGCTTGTCTCTATGACATGGAGTCGGCGGAATACAGTGACCAACACCGTGAAGAGAATGCTCGCGCTTGAAACTAAACTGATCATGAAAGAACGCGGCAGTATGCCACCCCATGCTGCAGCATGCTGACGCGTGCAATCGCCTTTTTTGTTTGCGGAATGCGACAGCGCGCGTTCGCATGCGGCAGCATACTGCAGCACGTAGTAGCACAGGCGAAACAAAGGCGATTCCGTGCTACCAGATGAGGTCCAACCCTAATAACTTCCACACAACACAATCAATAGACCTGGTCCCAAAGTAGCATACCCTGTGGATAGATAGATAGAGAACACTTTATTGTACATAAAAATGGAAATTACACATATATTTCTTAACCTAAGAGTACAGACGGCGGCCTTATCTCTAAAAGTGATCTCTTCCAGACAACCTGTACTACGGTAACCAGGCAAGGCAACACACATATTCGTTTAAAAACAGTTTATCAACAAATCCATCAGGGGCATAAAACATTTACGAAACGCGGTGACATTTTATTCCATTCAATAAACAAACTCGCTGATGACCTCTGAAGCAATATGCCTATAAATACTGGATTTAATGGGAAAACTACGGCCCACGGCCGGGCTTCGGAGACCCGAACTTTCGTAATATTTTCACTAATGAGTGTGCCACCACAATTGTACGCGGGCGACGAGGTCTCCGAACTTCAGATTTCCAATAAATTAGCCACAAACAGAAGTTCATCGCGTTCTATATGATTTCGTCGAATTAGCGAAATCGATTTGCCTGCTCTCGAGATTTGCGCTTACCAACACATTTAGCGATTCATTTTTATATTATAGATATATATTGGCCTTTTGCATTTACTTGATGAGATGATTTATGCAGCGTCTAGTGGTATCTTCACTCACACTTGATGGATGAAGGGCTCCTTTCCAACGCTGTAGTGCCTGGGAAATTAGTGCAGTGCATTAGTGCAGGCGCGATGGGTGGCGCATCAGCTACAGGACAGGAGCGTCCCGTGACCACCGTTAGTGGTATTTTTCCGAGCGCTTCCGTGCTTCGCAAGGCACGTTAAGCCATTGGTGCCGGCTGTCATATAAGGGCAGTCGTTAAGCCATGTCAGAGGCCTTATTTCTTACAGTCCTCCATCAACCCGGACTTGGGCCCCGTGGTGGAGTATGGCCTAACCTTCCTGCGATGCAGGAAGAGACCCGTGCCCAAGCAGTGGGGACATACAAGGGTTGATAACCAGACTTAAGCATTTACCAGCGGAAAGGCTGACACTGACTGAAAGTTGGACCTATCATGGTTACGGTGGCGCGGAGTCGCTGGATGCGGCCGGCGCAAGACTGGGAAGCTTGGAACACCATGAGGGAGTCCTTCACTGGGCTTCAAATGGCTGATCATCATGATGATGACTGAAAATCAGCCCTGAAGGCTTGCCCATCAGCATGCTGAGTTAGCTGCAATTTCTAATAGCAGTGACATACCGTGACCCTTTTGTTTTGTTTTTATTTTTTGGATGATTTTTATGTACACATCTTTGGTTTAATTTGCTATTGTGACGCGTGTACTGCTATGTGGTGTCGGCCTAGAGAATAGCACCAACCCAATTCTTCCCGCGGGTATCGTACAAGGCGACTAAGGGACACAAACCGGGGGGTGCGCAGCAGCGCCCTCTGCAGTACAATTCAACCAAAATGCGATCCCCAACCCGCATGCCCAGCGTGAAGATTATGGGCACTACCCCCTATGATAGCACAACGTGGCGCTCTTTAGGGGAGGGCTATGTCCAGCAGTGGACTAGTATAGCCTGACGACGACGACGACGACGCGTGTTTATAGTAAATGTTTCCTCTTCTTTATCGAAAGTCAATCTTCTGCTACATTAAGCTTCGGTGCCCGAAAGTCTCAGAAGAGACAATAAAATAAACGTGGCGCAAGAAATGATGACTGGTTCATGTCACCATAGGAGAGATTGTGGTCTTGAGAAATACGCAGATCTTTCGAGAAGACATTGAAAGATTAGACGTGCCATTTACATATACAAACTGATTTAAAGTCTTCCATAGCAAAGCACATGTATTCTCTTTAAAAGAGAGAGTGATATTTAGGCCTAATCTTCACGCGTGCCAACCGAGGAATAGCGAATTCAAATGTAGATGCAGAATTTATAGTTTTGTTTTAAGCCACCCTGACAAGGCGGCCCTCTAAAATTAACTAAACAACTTGAAAGGCGAGATACGACATTAAACCAAACTATAATCATAACACAGCTTATAGAATTCCATACTTCACGTTAAACTTTCAACTTAAGATACAGTCACTGTAATAAGTACTAGCTCTATTTATTTCGTATAAACTGTAATAGAGATTGTACTATTTTTACTTTTAATGCACTAACCCGTGCTAACCGTTAAGTGATGCAATTTACTTAAGCCAGATGTCGCTACCTGTACGTAATACAGAGAATAGTGTAAAGAGGTTCGAAATTTCACTGATGTCGGTGAGTCGCCCATTAGCTCAGTTGGAAAGAGTGCTGGCACGGATAGCCAGAGGTTGCGGGTTCGAGTCCCGGCATGGGTGGAATTTTTAGCCTCTGAATAGGTTTTTGTAATAGAGATTTTGTGTAAAAGAAAGTCGTTTGAGAAGTACCTATGTATTTGAATGTTAGGATACATGTTACCCAGGAATCGCTCGTAGTCCCGGCTGCCTGAGGGATCATAAACGATCACGAAGGTTAAGCAACACAGGGTGCCTTCAGTGAAAGGATGGGTAAACCGTCTATGGCTAACACTAGTGGCATTTCACCGAGCGGTTCCGTGCTTCGCAAGGCACGTTAAGCAGTTGGTGCCGGCTGCCGTCGATAGATGGCAGTCGTTAAGCCAAGCCCTTATGGGCGGCTTGAAAACTTCTGACAGCAAGACCACCAACCCGGACTTAGCCCCCGTGGTGGAGTATGGCCTAGCCTTTCAGCGATTCAAGAAGAGACCCGTGCCCCAGCAGTGGGGACACACAAGGGTTGATATCGAATCGAAATTCTATAAGAATAGAAAATATGTACATATTTGTCTTCAAGCGAAATGAGGCACAACATCTTTTGTTCTTAATTCAAATTCCTTCACTCGAATGTCAGACAAGGCGTAGTAACTTACTGCTTTAGCTCCTCAGCAACGATTCCTTTTGTTTTTTTTTCACCGCCTTGTAGTAGCTTAGTGTTAATCTGACGTTAAGTAGCTAACAGCTGATGCCGAGGTCGTTGACTCTTTATGCCTGTTCGACCATTAGTTTCGTCGTTCTGCAATGCTGACCATCTTTGTCTCAACCCTGTCTGGAAGATGTCGCTAACATTAGCTAACAGAAAGACTCAAATATTATGATAGAGTATTTTTTTTAAATGCTGTATTTTTTTCTACAATCTGTAATATTTTATTATTCATTTGGCCCGGATTATCTTTTTTATTATGCATTACAATAAGTTTTATGATGACAGATTAAAGTAATAAATATATGAATAAAATCAACGTATGCAACCTGGAGTTCTTTTGACCATTTTTGTCTAAAATTTAGATAGATATTGACATGGACACCTATTTTGAATTGTAACGTTCATTAAACCGCAGTTTCTGCGCTATCTATCTATAATGTCCCAGGCACTACAGCGTTGGAGTGGAGCCCTTCATCCATCTAGTGTGAGTGAAGATACCACTAGACGCTGCATAAATCATCTCATCAAGTAAATGCAAAAGGCCAATATATATCTATAATATAAAAATGAATCGCTAAATGTGTTGGTAAGCGCAAATCTCGAGAGCAGGCAAATCGATTTCGCTAATTCTTTTTTTAGAATATTCCTTGAAGTACCTACGAGGATGGTTCTTACGGAGAGAGAAATAAAAAAAGTTAAAGAATCGATTGTTAGGCGGTACGAAGTTCGCTAGGTCAGCTAGTTTTGAATAAAACCTTTTCATTTCATTTCAAATACTCCCGTTCCTTTTTTAAGTGCTCGCAGCACCCACAGGAAATTTCCTATGCACTTTTCACACCGACCGTACATCGAATAAAGCTCAGACAGGTCATTGATGTCGGCTATAATTATAGTTTACTCATAGCTCGCTGAGCGAGATGCCTCAACGTTGCATTGCATAACCACACCCTATACCGTCGCTATGTCTTCTAAGCCCTCTTATTCAAAGCTAAGAAGTACTAGCTTAGGTGACCTCAAAACTGCAGACTATCGCCTTCAAGAGAGGAGCATTTAAAGTGGTTATCAATGCTCATGTGGCGTCAGATGATTTGTGAAACGTCAACGTTGAATAATAAGGTAAATAGATGGAGTTTCCATTGTTAGGTTAGCATACTTACGTCGAATTGCTTAGATCCACGTAGGTTGCCTAAGCTTCCTTATTACTGTAATAAGGATTATGGTGTGAGTCATGTGTGGAAATAAGTTTATTTCTATTTAATAGTGGCACCGGAGCGGTAGAACGTTGGTTTTTCATTCGGGAGGTCTTGAGTTCGAACCCCGGCGCATTTTGTTTCTTAAGGGCTAATTCCTGAATTGAGAATCTAACTAAGTTAGTAGTTAACTTTAGTGCTGTCTCGTTGAATTTGAAAGAGAAAAGAGAATTTAAAAGAGAAAGAAAGTTCTGTCACAGAAAAGAGTGTGACAGAACGTTACTTAAGTATTTGCTTAGAGTAATTTTCATTTCAGAAACCGGCCCTAAGTTACCAACATATGTGAATTTATTAGAAGCAATACCAATCGCTAATTGGGAAGGAAAACACTGTGGGGAAACCTGAGTTTTTAAGTACTTAGCAATACTAGCACTCGTTAACGGTGAAGAAAAACATCACCAACAACAACAAAACGGCACCAACGGCTTAACGTGCCTTGCGAAGCACGGAAGCGCTCGGAAAAAGGCCACTAGCGGTAGTCACGGAACGCTCACCCATCCCGTTCCTGACCGCGCCTGTTGTTGCTTAACCAAGTGATTGATTCCAATCACTCGGTTCGCCTAGGCCACGAGCGCTTCGAATTGCTAATACAAATAAACGCGACTTAACAAATAAGATATTTGGTACACGCCAGGATTGAAATCCACAACGCTGCGCTATCATTGCTTTGACACTATTTAATAAAAGTTTTATTTCTCTTTTCAGGTATGTGTAACAGCGTATAAGCCCACTGGTTGACAATGTACCACAACTTCTCGGATTCGTAAGTAGAATTTTATTTATAGGCGCGGAGGCGACTGCTAGTAAACCTACGTCAGATTACGGACGAAGATTCTGAGATGGTTGTGCGGTGTAGCGAGGGCAGACAAAATACGTAATGAATACATAAGAGGGGCACTTAAAGTGCATGACATCGACGATACAGTGGAAGAGTTGGTTGAGATGGGTTGGGCATGTGAGAGAGAGAGAGAGAGAGCCATTTATTTGAAGCCACAAAGATATAGTACACAATAAAACAAACAAACAAAACAAAAACAAAACAAAAGCCTTTTGACTACATTGGAAATGTAGTCCTACGTCTATTAATTTCTGAGCGGAGATTCAGAGAACGACCGGAAACTAGGTGGATGGATGTGGTAAAGAAAGATCTCACGAGGTTATCAATAGGGCGATGTGAAGAGAGATATTAAGAAAAACTAAAAGGGCCAGTTTCTGAATTGAGAATGTCGCCGAGTACATACTTAACTATCGTGCTGTCTCTAGGAATTTCCCAGAAAAGACCGTGACAGAATGTTACTTAAGTATTTACTTAGTGAAATTTTTAATTCAAGCCGAAAATGATAATGCCCAAAAGATTATGGGCGTTACCCCGCTCTTTAGGGGAGGGCTATGACCAGCAGTGGACTAGTATAGCCTGACGATGACGAAACGATACATAAAGAACTGACGGTCTCGGTGGCGCAGCGGTTTGGTACGCTGACCATAAAACCGAAGGTCTCGGGTTCGATCCCCGGCCGGGTGAAACTAGGAAACGAACTTTTCTATATTGTCTTGGATGTTATCTATGTATTTATTGTATTAAATCTATCGTCAAGTTAGCACCTATAACACAAGTCATTTAGTTGTACTTAGCATAGGGCTAACGAGATGAACTAAAGCAACGCGGGAAGATTTGTATTATCTATTTAATTTCTCTGACATGACTCTGACAATCAAATGCATAAATGTTCACTTCTCAAACAGACGTATATTAGATTTTGTTACCCACAAACACAGTGAGAATAGTGCTAAGCAGTGAGACGGAATCTAACGCGTCACTAATCTATAGTCGGTTAAAAACCAGTTAATTTATCGAAAGTGCCGAGTGTTAGTTTGCACAGTTACTTTACAGTACGAGTCAGAAAAAGGGGCTCTTTTAAATTGACCCGAATGAAAAATACCATCAATACACATCTTCTTGAAGTATTTGAAAAAAAATCCTAATACTAGTTTTACGTATAGTTTATGTCGCTTCTTCCACTTTGGTAACCATGGTTTTGTAACCAGTTACCAAACAAGAATTTATTTTCGCTGTTTATGTAACAAGTTATAAAATAAGAAATATTTTTCTATTTAATGAGATAAAATAAAGAAAAACACTAACAAACTTATATAAATTTAATATATTTTGTATGTTGCTTATAAAGGTCCCACTGCGGGGCACAGGTTTCTCTCTGAGAGAGAATATGTGTTTAAACACTACGCGTGCCCACTGTAGATTGGCAATTTCAAGTGCTGAGGTATTCGACCACCTCTTACACACAGGTTTCCTCACGATGTTTTCCTTCACCGTTAGCGCTTCGAAACAATAAGCGTATAAAATAATAGCGTTGTAATAAATTAAGTACTAATAAATAGCAATCTTCTCGTTGTTTCCTACAAAATATAAAAACGAGACACAACGATACTGTATAGAATCAGGCGTTACTTTGCGGAAATCCATAATAGCATTAAAAAGTTAAAATTACTTTGCTGAATTCCGCCAAAAATCCCACAAGCACCATGCGGCTAGCTAATGCACCGCCCTCCCTCCCACTTTTTCAAGCAGAAGCAAGACACGAACACACCACTACCAACACCAATACTTGTGTGAGAAAACACGCGACGCGTTTCGCATCTAACACGAGGCATCCTCAGGCTCGCAAATGCAAGTGAGTCACTTGCATTTGGGAGCCTGAGGATGCCTCGTGTTTAATATTTTATTTTTATTTATTAAGACAAAATTAACGCTACAAAAATCATAATTTAACATAATTACTCCATAATTAAAGTATTACGTAATGAAACCACCAACACCGTTAACACAGATCAAATGAATTAGAAAGCCAAACAAAATATAACAGTTCTTCCACACAATTTTTTTCTCTACACTAGGTGAGCTTATTTGGAATAGATAGATAGACAAAATTTTATTTAACGCCAAAATACTCAAACCATGACATAATATATTAACATTCCTTACAGATAAAACAAAAAACGGAAATATTTAGAGTAAAAAACAACAACGTAAATGGACAAAGTTCACGGTTAATATTTCCTCGAAGTGCTCGTGGCCTAGTCAGGCCGAGTGATTGGAATCGATACTTGAGTTAAGCAGCAACAGGCGCGGTCAGGTGCTGGATGGGTGACCGTCCTGTGACTACCGCTAGTGGATTTTTTTATCGGTTCCGTACTTCGCAAGGCACGTTAAGTCGTTGATAGATAGATAGACAAACGTAATATAAACATTCTGCATCCACGAAACAAACAGAAATGAAAAACAAATGCAAATGTAACAGCTGTTGGTGCCGGCTATCATGTAATGGCAGTCGTTAAGCCATGCCAGAGCGCCCAATAAAGCCGCTTTGTAACTCCTGACAATAAGGCCCGCCACTGTCTTGCAATCCTCCACCAATCCGAACTTAGGCCCCGTGGTGTAGTACGGCCTAACCTTTCTTCCGACCCGTGCGCCACCAGTGGGGACATATAATGGTCGATATCGAATATTTCTTCCCGAATTCGACAGCACACATGAGTACTCTATTCAGTTATTTACCGGTGAATTAGTGACAATAAAGTGAATATGATCAATGGATAATTAACACATAAATTAGTAACAATTTATGTGGTATATAGAGAACAAAGAAAGAATACAAACACATATACAGACAGACCTAGCCTAGTTTGGGAACTGCCTCTAAACATAAAACAATTTTTTGTATAACCCTCTAACCACTGCCTATTTATAAGTTATTTCAATTCGTATTGTCTTCTTGGAAATAAACTATTTATAGTCCGTTAGCTTTTAGAATATACCTCGGCTTCTATCGGATAGAATCGGATATATTCGTGTAATAGAAATATCGGTACTAATATGATACTTAATTTCATAGTAAGAGCAGGAAGTAGTATTACACTCGTGTGCTTTCGGCGAAAACCGAAGCCTGCTCTAGAGCCCGAGGTATATTCTAAAAGCTAACAGACTGTACTTATATACCTACTTACATTTTATTAAAAATACAATAACAGAAGGGACACAAACCGGGGGGTGGGCAGCAGCGCTCCCTGCAGTACAATTCCACCGAACTGCGATCTCCAACCAGCATGCCCAGCGTGGGGATTATGTGCATTACCCCCTATGATAGCACAACGTGGCGCTGTTTAGGAGAGGGCTATGTCCAGCAGTGGATTAGTATAGCCTGACGACGACAACGACTATCGGATAGAATCGGATATATTTGTGTAATAGAAATATCAGAACTAATATTATACTCGTGTGCTTTCGGCGAAAACCGAAGCCTACTCTCGAGCCCGAGGTATATTCTAAAAGCTAACAGACTGTACTTCTTCTTTTTTCTTCAGGCTATATTAGTCCACTGCTGGACATAGCCCTCCCCTAATGAGCGCCATAGCGCCCTGTCTTCAGTTTGCCGCATCTGTACTTACTTACATTTTATTAAAAATACATTAAACTTAATCAACAAATCAGTTTGGAAGAGCCCATCAGAGCTTAAGAATCGATTCATGATGCTCTTTAAGAGTGAAAGTGATCGGAGTTAACGTGTATGGATAGGATAGGTTAGTATGCTGCATGGTGTGTGAACCTATTGACCCTGCCACTCTGTGTGCTCTTAGACGGTCGTCGAACCAGCTTGTGATTGAATGTTTATGATGTGCATTTAAGATAACACTCTTGTAGGCATTGTTCGCGATATAGATTAGTTTATTGTGGCAACATTAATTTAAATTATTATGTTGTCACTATTGTTAATGGAGTTCGTGCCTTGCCGCTCCCGCACGTGGTTATTTGATAATAATATTAGTCTTAAAAATAGTAAATCTCGGATTTCATTGATCACCAGCCTTTTTAAATACAGTCCACTCAACCACAAGTGTGTGCCACAGGCATTAATATGTACCTACAATTGATATATTAACAGTACGATCTTTTTGAGTAGGTAACTGTAAGTTCTTGTGGTATAATAGTAAATAAATAATTTACTGACTGCCTTGTTAGCGGTATCACTTCGATTATGATGCTGGAGGTCGTGGGTTTGAATTCGGACGAATGGCCTCAGACTGCGTATGTTTCCATGTTGGTGTAGTACAAATGACCCAAAAATTACCTAATTATCTTAAACTATTATTAAGCGGTGGTAGCCCAGTGGGTAAAAGCACAGAACTATGTTCTGTGGGTAAAACGATGGACTGAGAACCAGGAGACCCAGGTTCAATCCCCAGTGCGGGCATGGCCCATTGATTTTTGTTTCATTTCAAACCTATAGTCGGTTAGCTGTTAGAATATACCTCGGGCTCTAGAGTAGGCTTCGGTTTTCGCCGAAAGCATACGAATGTAACACTACTTCCTGCTCCGTATAAAACTTTTCTTCATTATTATGAAAAGTCATGTGAAATTAAGGGTCATATTAGTTCTGATATTTCTATGACACGTTTATATCCGATTCTATTCGATTGTAGCCGAAGTATATTCTAAAAGCTAAGACTACACTTATTTGCGAATTTGTAGTAGTAATGCCACACGCTAACGGTGAAGGAAAACGTCGTGAGGAAAACCGCGGCTTGGTTAGCACCGCACGTTTTAACTAATATTTTCTGTAGACTAGGCCGACTAAGTTATTAGGATGGTAAATATAGGGGCTGTGCAAGCTTACACCATCTAAAAAACAATGTCCCAGGCACTGAAGCGTCCGAATGGTCCCTTCAAATATGTAGTGTGGGTGAAGGTTCCAGTGCACGCTGTATAAATCTCTTGCAAAGGCTAAAAGCCATCGAAAAAAGGTTCTAGATGATTTACAACAGGCGGTGCTACAGTAATGCTTATAAAACACGGATCCGTAATATTAAAAAAACTTGCATAACGCGTTGAAGTCTTTTCTATGGCGCGTCTACTATATTATATGGTTGAACAGATGTTTCAACGCAAATACTTCACATCTGGTTAATTATTCTTGACGGCCTCGATAGCGCAGTGGTTTGGCATGCTGAGTGCTGACTGTAAAACGGAAGGTCTAGGGTTCGATCCCCGACCGGGTAAAACTAGGAAACGAACTTTCTAGTTTGTCTCGGGTCTTGGATGTTATCTATGTATTTATTGTATTAAATCTATCGTCGAGTTAGCACTTATAACACAAGTTGTACTTAGTATAGGGCTAACAAGATCTGTGTTATATGTCCATGAATATTTATTATTTATGTATATTCTAATACTTAGAAATTGTTGAACTCTTCTTATTCGTGGGGTGCGGCACTGTATTCAGGAATTATTATAATTGTTGTTATAAAAACGTTTCAGTTGGTTCTTTCAGCTAGGTTTTAATAATAAATGTAGATGTTTTATAGAAAAACATCTACATTTATTGGTGTAGATGATGTTATAGGTGTTAAATAGAAATGATTTTATGAAATTAACTTTTTGTATTTTTTGTTTGTTCATTGTCAATATGCAATATGATGTCCGTACAAAATCGACTTAAATACAGGTCGATTTTGTAATGGGAAAAAAACTCCACCCGGCCATCTTTTCGCAATTCATATTAAAGAAGAGTCATCCGGGACCACGGCACCTGAAAAAGTGCCGAAACGTTGGAAAATTGTAAAAATTTAATAAACGAGCATAAATCCGTGTAAAAACAGTTTTAATTCATATTAAACCTGATACATCAGCTGCCACCTAAACGTATGGTAATATTTTCTTTTTATCCAGAGAAGACTCTGGAACTTTATTGTAAATAACGTAAGTTTGTGTATGTTTATAATAAATTGCTTTATGTATTATATGTTATGGTTTATGTAAGTATATTATTATACTATTTTTATTTTTAATGCACTAACCCGTGCTAAGGACAAATTTAAAAACCTATTTAGAGGCTAAAAAATTCACCCGTGCCGGAATTCGAACCCGCCACCTCTGGCACGGATAGCCAGAGGTTGCGGGTTCGAATCCCGGCATGGGTGAAATTTTTAGCCTCTAAATAGGTTTTTTAAGTATATTATTTTTTAGTATAAGTATGTATCAATATTCATATTTGCACCAACTACCCGTCTCACTTTTCCTTCAGCAACTCTCCATTGTGGGTTGTCTGGAAGAAATTGCTCTAAGCAATAAGGCCGCCAATTGTACTGTTTCTTTGTAATAATTTTTTTGTTTGTTTTTTCCTGGTGTACAAAAAAGAATATTCTTATCTTCTTTCATGATTGCCATCAATAACTTTATATGCATTATTTCATTGTCTCACAAAAGGAAGGAATATCTACATAAGGTATTTCCTTTTTATGTAATAAAGGGTTTTTGTAATATTTATCTTTCTAGAGTATCCAATCATAATCATCGTCCACAACCCATTATGTCCCCACCGAGGGGCACGGGTCTCTTCCCTAAGGAAGGTATACCTAGGTCATACTCCACCACGGGGGCCAAGTCCAGATTGGTGGACGCTTGCAAGACTAGTGGCTGGTCTTACTGTCAGAAGTTTTCAAGCCGCCGTAAGGCCTTCGACTTAGCTCAAAGACGGCATCTATCGACGGCAGCCGGCACCAACTGCTTAACATGCCTTGCGAAGCACGGAACCGCTCGGGAAAATGCCATTTGCGTTGGTCATAGACGGTCACCTATCCATGCACTGAACGCGCTCTATGTTGCTTAACCTTCGTTTAAGATTATTCACGCAGCCGGGGCTACGAGCGAGTGAGTATCCAATAATTGCGGTCATAGTAAAATTCACGTCAAGCTATCAAAGTCCCGCCAAAAACCACCTAGCACAATGCTTGCGATACAAAAGCCTTTAAAATTCTAACACGCGCGGCGTTACATTGTGTATTGTGCTAAAACAATGTGGGACCACAAGCAATACAGTTGCGCAAGAGTGTTAAGATTATATGCGATTCTGCGGCACGTTTATGTGTAAAATTTTAGTATTCTAATTAGCTCAGTGGCTGTCTTCTTCTTCTTCTTCTTCTTCTTCAACCCATAGCCACCCAATGCTGAGTGTAGGTCTCTTCTAATGCACGCCATTTATTTCGGTCTTGGGCTTTTCGAATCCAGTCCTTTCCTGCCACCTTGACCAGGTCGTCAGTCCATCTTGTTGGTGGCCTGCCCACACTTCTGCGCCCCTCTCTAGGCCTCCAAACCAGTACTATTACACCCCATCTTTTATCTTGTCTACGGCATATATGGCCTGCCCATTTCCACTTCTTACGGGCAATCACCATGTTGGGTGTCTCACTCCGAGATCGGATCAGAAACACCGAAATCCGAAGGAGGACGAAACTGACAGACAGTGGCTGTCTACGCTTAGTCTATTCTGTATAATATTAACATAACATGTATACATTGCTTCTGGCCCCACACTAGGATACCCTGTGTCGTGGGAACCATAATCAACGACATCACAAACATGTAAACATTCAAGACCTGGGGTTTTTTAAACATGAATATAAGATAACCTCTCGCCTGTATCGCGGAGGGGTAGGCAGAGGACAAGGACTGCTACTTGCCACGATCCTGACAGTCATCTCGCTTCATCAACGTTCATTAGCCGTCACGTGCACGCACGCCGGATCTCGGTACTTTTTCGACTAAGACGGGCCTTGGTGGCGCAGCGGTTTGGCACGCTGCGAATTATATTGAATCTGTCCTCGAGTGAGCACCTATAACACAAGTCATTTAGTTGTACTTAGTATAGGGCTAACAATATCTGTGTAATATGCCCATAAATATTTATTATTAATTTATTTTATCTCCCCCTTTGCTAAGAAATCCACTATTTGGTCGAAGCAGGTCTGTTCTGAATTTGACAGTTTTTTCGAGTTGCCTTCATACGTTCTACTGCTGGGCACAGGCCTTCTCTCAGAGAGAGATTATGGGCTAAATTACCACGCGTGCCCCCGGAGTAATGAAAAAGAACAATCGGAATCAAATGGGCACAGGCCTCAGAAAGAGAGCGATTCGATTGGTATTCGATATCAACCCTTGTATGTCACAGAGATCGTCATTTACATGAAACTTGTCGTTAATAAGTGCCGGGTTTTGAATTGAGAATTTCACTAAGTAAATACTTAAGTGATGTTCTGTCTCGCTCTTCGTTGAGAAATTCGAAGAGACAGCACTACAGTAAAGTATATACTTAGCAAAATTCTCAATTCAGAAACTGGCTCATAGACAAAGATCAGAATGAGACAAAGGATAAGGTTTCAAAAAACTAAAATATACACTTACACAAAATACAAACAAAATAAATGAAATGGTTTTTTTAAAAGTAGCGCAGAAACCGCAGCTTAATGAAAGTCACAATTCAAACTAGGTGTCCATTTCAAAATCTAAATCATTTTGGAGAAAAAATGGGCAAAAAAAACTCCACTTTCTCCTAAAGTCAGTGAATCAAACCGCCTCAAACCGCTTATTTGCCATAAAGGAATACCCATATTTTTTAAGCATCATTTTTGCTGTTTAATAAGAGTTCAACAACTTTTTATCACTTACGCAAAGTCAAATGCACTTGTCGTCCCAAAAAGCCTTTTATCATAGCCCATTTGATTCCACTAACTAAATGGCAATAAGGCATTCAGTGCCAATTCACACTCGGCTCCATTCCCGTCATTTCCTAGTCCTTTCGAAATATCTCTACGACCTAATGTGAAGAGTCTACAGCCAGCTCAAGTAGATAAGAACAGAAATGCTGATTCAACTGATCATTCAACTTGAAACTGACAAATAAAGACTTCATTAAATTTGGTAGATAAATATACAGGCTGTCTTGAACCAAAACGTTATTATTATTATTAAAACTCTTTAGTGCACTTATAAAATAAAAAGTGCAAAGATGAAATGAATGCTTAAAGAATTATCTTCCGGTTACTCCTGGTGTTGTGGAGATTTTAATAGATGTTGATTGATTTTAACAGTGCATGTAAAAACCTATTTAGAGGCTAAAACTTCCACCCATGCCAGGGCTCGAACCCGCGACCTCTGGTTAACCGTACAAACGCTCTCCCAACTGAGCTAATGGGCAAGTACGGCGGTGACAGTAAACAAACAATGGGCAAGTGCCGGCATCGGCGAAATTTCGAACCTCTTTACAATTAACATTAACACAGTAAATATAAGCCTACTTTAAGGAGGGCGGAGGGATTTTTTTTAATTTATACTATTATTTTCTCACGATGGTTTCCTTTAACGTTAGCGTGTATTGCTACATTTGCAGGTGTACGTAACTTTGAAAACAAATAAAATCACAGGTGAACGCGCTGGGAATCGAAACTAGATATCTCGCTTTCGAGTCAATTGTTCTACCCCCTAGGCTACCACCACAGAATTTCAATGTGCGCAGAAATTTTTGCAGTAATAACATAACATTATATTGCTTCTGACCCCACACTAGGATACCCTGTGTCGTGGGAACCAGAAACAACGACATCACAAACATGTAAACATCCAAGTCCTGGGTTTTTTTTATCTCCAGCCGGGATTCGAACCCGTGACCACTTGCATGGTAGGCAGATGCGCTACCGGTGCGCCACAGAGGTCTAAATAATCGGCGATTTTATTATGACCACGACCTCTTTGGCGAGAGGTCGTCGTCATTATAAAATTTCAAAAGAAAGCATTTGCATAATTTAACTTTTACGGAATTCTCGTGGAATTCAACATTCTCGGAATTAAACATTTATCAATTCAACTTTTTAGGAATTCATGTTAACGTTCCTGAAGTAAGAATTGATGCCCAATGGAGCGAAGCTTTTGTACCTGTCCTCATACGACTGACCAATCAATCACACATCATCGCCTCCAGTCTGTGACATTTTGCGCAACTCCCACGCATATTGAATGAGTCAATAACCGTATTTTGCAACTAAATGCGCGCTTTTAAGGCGCACCTGATAATGTGATTGGTGACCCATGAGTCAGTGCAAAATGTTTGGAATTTAGACCATCTGTCTGTCTCAGGACGTGTTCCTTCACCCTTAGCGGGTGGTATCGCTACTACTAATTCACAAATAAATGAATATTAAATCAATATTCTTCTTCTTCTTCAGGCTATATTATGTAGTCCACTGCTGGACATAGCCCTCCCCTAATGAGCGCCACAGCGCCCTGTCTTCAGCTTGCCGCATCCAGCATATGCCTGCAGTTTTTCACAGATCGTCATCCCACCTGGTCGGAGGGCATCCTACACTACGTTTGCCGAGTCGTGGTCTCCACTCAAGAACACGTTTACTCCAACGGTTATCGGTTCTTCACTTAAATAAATAAATATTCATGGACATATTACACAGATCTCGTTAGCCCTATACTAAGTATAACTAAATGACTTGTTTTACAGGTGCTCACTCGAGGACAGATTCAATATAATAAATACATAGATAACATCCAAGATCCAAGGCAAACTAGAAAAGTTCGTTTCCTAGTTTGACCCGGGCATCGAACCCGAGACCTTCGGTTTTACAGTCAGCGTGCTAAACCGCTGCGCCATCACCACCGTAACTTAGTAAACAAAGACATTGGCACATGCGACGGGGTTCGAATCCACGACCTCCTAAATGTGACGCCGGCTTGCTACCACTGCGCTACCATCACCATGAGCCATGTGTACCTTTCTTGCAAACATAAGGGTTTGGTAAAACTTAACTACAGCTTATCTTCTGTGTTATCAATTACGTGGCCTTACTCGTAAATGCTGTTAACGAGTTGTAAAACAAAGATCGAAAGTTGCTGAAGGAAATTAGAAAGACGGGAAGCCAGTGCAAATTTGAATATTGATACTTAATTATTATATATATATATATATATATATATATATATATATATATATATATAAAGCTACAATAAATACTTAATTATCTATACATATAAAATTCAAAGTCCTGTTTCAAAGTTTCTATATTCAACCCTTAAGGGAGTGAACAGGGTTGCAACATTTTATTCTCTTGACTGACTCACTCATCAACGCCCAGCCCAAGCCCTTGGACCTAGGAAGCTGAAATTTTGCACAGAGAGTCTGTATATAATATAGGCAAGGAATAAGAGAGGATTTTTTGAAACTCAACCCCTAAGGGGGTCAAAAGAGTTGTCAAAATTTGTATGGGAAGTATACAGAAAGTCGTCTAATTTTCTTGAAACTTAAAATAAATACTCTTTAACACAATCAATTAAACACGTATTTCACCGTTTTTCTAAATTTAACCCTTAAGGGAGTGAAAGGGGTAGCAAAATTTTATTCCGTGAATCTTTTCCAAAATTGAACCTAGGAAGCTGAAATCTTGCACATAGGATCTATATATAATGTAGGCATGGAATAAGACCGGATTATTTTAAAATTTAACCCCTAAGGGGGCGCTAAGGTGCGGGAGGTATAAAGAATGTTGTCTTATTTTCTTGAAACTTGAAATAAATACTCTTCAACACAATTGATTGAATACGTGTTTCGCCGTTTTTTCTAAATTCAGCCCTTAAGGGAGTGAACGGGGTTGCAAAATGTTGTTATGTTGTATTCTTGGATGTTGTTGGGAAATATTATTATTAAATTCATTATTGTACCTGTAAAGATTAAACTTTCTTATTACTAAATAGTATTTTATTCTAGCCAACCAACAGGTGACGTGGAGAAGGTGGGGGTAGTCTCAAACGGTGAGGTGTTATTTTATTGTCAAATATTTTTTTTTTTTTAATTAAACTATATACTTATTACCACTATATAATATTACCTAGCCAACCAACAGGTGACGTAGAGAAGGTGGGGGTAGTCTCAAACGGCCTCACCGTTATTTTATTGTCAAATATCTTCTTTTTTTTTAAATTAAACTATATACTTATTACCACTATATAATATTACCTTTTATAGTCGACGTAAAAGCCATTCTCTCGTGGCATAATATTACTCTTCGTTCGTTTACGGTGTTTTAATTTCTTGTTTGTTGAGTGGAACCTTTGATATTTACTTATAGTTTGCTATCCCTCACATGCAATGATTGTTGAGTTATTACAAATTGATGAATCTATGGTGCCCCACACTGCAGTTCCTATTATCTCTCTGTTTTGGGCCATGTCATATCTGTTGTATGACACACAGGTGATGGCTAGGGAGGTACGTGAGCAAATCGTTAGCCATGTAGTAGCCAACTGGGATTAGTAGATGTAGTAACTGGGATGTAGTAACCAATTACTACAGTGCTACTTAATACTGTATTGACATGTCACGCTCTCCTACTTATGGTAGTTTATGTGAGCTGGAAGCGACAGGCCAACAAAAAAAAAGCCCACGTCTTGGATGTTTACATGTTTGTGATGTCTTTGTTTCTGGTTCCCACGACACAGGGTATCCTAGTGTGGGGTCAGAAGCAATGTATGTGCTTGTATGTAAATGTTATGTTATGTTAGCTTTTAGGAATCTTTAATCCGTCTTTGTCTTGTTTGCATGTCATAGTCCTATTTTTTTAAATTAGACTAAGTTCTGTTTCACTATCTGCAGATAAAGTTCCGGTTAAGCTATCCGCAACCAGGGCTGCTGTTTGTTCTAAATTTGAAACCATAAACGAATATACGCAATATAGAAAAAAATATTTAAATTTAGAACAATCGGCAGCCCTGGTTGCGGATTGAACATTGTGAAACAGGGGTTCTATAATATAAAACGCTATCAAAGAAGTAAAAACTTAAAAAAGGTTTATTTGCCGGTCGGCAACAAATGGTATTTCTAAATTACTGGTGATGCTGATACAAAGTTATTATTATTTATTTCTTAAATATTTTAATCGCGATTTGACCCGATTAATATATAACGTTGCATTTCGAATGCTCTGCCGACCAGAAAATAAACCCACCCTAGAAGTACGCGTACATACTACAAATAACTGAAATTGGATAACCATTTACTGAATTAATTAAAGCGTACCTTAGACCCATATTTGGAAAAAACCCTCCTATTTGAAGCAAACCTGTAATTAGAAGTACAGTCAAAGTCAAAATACGCAAAGAAAGTTAAAGAAAACCAAATAAATTTGTCATCTATTAGCTGTATATTACTGTTTTGTTAGAGGTCCCAGGTTCGAATCCCGGCTGGGGACAAAAAAAACCCCAGGTTTTGGATGTTTATATGTTTGTGATGTCGCTGTTTCTGGTTCTCACGACACAGGGTATCCTATTGTGGGGCCAGAAGCAATGTATGTGCCAGTATGTAAATGTTATGTTATGTTACATAAAAAAAAATATGAAACCGCTGCAAAAGTCCAGCGATTATTCACATACTCTCTCACCAAGAGAAGCCCTGTGCCCTGCAGTGGGGACATATAAAGGCTGCATTATTATTTTAAAACCGTACCTACTATTTCAGAGTAGGAATGATTCTAAATGAGTTCATGAGTTCTAAATCATGCCCAATCTTAATGCCCAAAACGTATTTTATGTCACAATAGTCAAAATCATACTAGTAAAAAAAGACTGAATTATGTAAACTTTAATCTTAATTATAATTATTATATTGTCATATAACATTTGGAGTTCATTAGTAAGTGATTTAATTTCTTTTTTTATAATTCCAACTCAGATGCCACAATAAATGTCCAGTATGACCAGTGTGGGATTTGCAGTGTACTGTTTAACGTTTTAAACACCTATTTAGACGCTAAGAATTCCACCCATGCCGGGACTCGAACCCGCGACGTCTGGCTAACCGTGCCAGTAAACGTACACATACGTTTGTGAAAATAAATATTATCTTTATACTCATTTTCACTCTTTATAATCATAAATTATGTTAGAATCTGCCAAGTTATAGATCCGGCCTAAAGACTTTTCTCCCTGGTTGTACCACCCACACAGTTTTTATCAGAAACGGCAACTTTAAATTAATTTATATCTGTCGTCGCATATTTTAAAACCAATACGCTTTGACCTTTTTCTAATGGACGAAAAAGCTCGAGGATATGATGTCATAAGTTTATTTTTGCCACAAAAACGAAGGTGATATTGCAGGTGATTTATTTGAAAGCGCGAACTACGAGTATATACGTACTTACTTACACAAAAGCGATGAATGAAGGTTACTTTATTTTATTTCATGTAAGGTGAAGAAACAGATACAATTTTATAAACCTATTTAGAGAATAAAAATTCCACCCATGCCGGGATTCGAACCCGCGACCTCGAACACCCCGATTCGAACACCCCGTTTCTTACCCAATAACGTTTAGGTACGTAAACCTAACTTATTTGAGGTTGCCTGGAAATTGCTATTAGCAATAAGGCCGCCAATTGCATTTGATCTTTTGTATCTGCCGTTTCTGTGACTATTTTTCCCGTATACAATAAAGAATATTCTTATCTTATCTTATCCAACCAAGTTTAGCTAGATATAGAAATCAATGAGCATTCGTACAAAAAATCTCTGTAAACTAATTCTTTGTTTCTCTGTTACAGGTATGTGAACCAGAAATAGGAGTATGCACACCTAAGTCGCGTAAACAAAGGATATATTTTAAATTATTTTTCTGACTTTGCTACTATCTAACAAAGATCGGAGGTCTCACATGATGGCCTCTATATTCTTTTGATCGCGTTGGTGACAAAACTATTTATTGAATTTATTGGCCTACAACTCGGTCACGTGACCCAAGGGGCTTTGACATATTGTTTATGCACACATAATGCACACCATACATTTTGAGAGCACATAAAAAACTTAAATGTCTAAGCTACATAGTATACAATTGGCGATCTTATCGCTAAAAGCGATCTCTTCCAGACAACCTTAGGATGGGACTGAAAGATCTAGAGAATATGTAGGTGTACATAAAATATACGAAGATAGATATATATATTAACGGCTCACTACTCAATTAATTAATCACTACTCGATTAACGCGGTAGTAAAGTTATTCGATTGGATCTGTCAAACTCGCACTAAGCACTCTGGCAGTATTCATTATCAAGTAAGCGACTGTTAGAGACCGACTACTAATTTTGGCCCATATAACTTGACGATTTTGAATTATAGTTATAAATATTTGCATCTTTTTTCTCTGTTTCTTTATAATGCAGTGTAAACTTTGTGTATCTGTATCTACGAGATACCCAGATTCGATCCCCAGTGCGGGCATGTACCAATGACTTTGTTTAATTTCAAAATTACTTACATTTGCGAATTTGTAGTCGCAATACCACACGCTAACTGTAAAGGAAAACATCATGAGGAAACCCGCGGCTTGGTCGGCTCCGCATTTATTGACCAGGCTTTCTTGTGGGCCAGGCCGACTAAGCTGTCAGGATGATATAGGTGCTGGGCAAGTCGACACCATCTAAAAACCATGTCCCAGGCACTACAGTATTCGAGTGGTCCCTTTACTCATCTGGTGTTAGTTAAGGTGTCACTGGATGCTGTATAAATCATCTCATTACGTAGATGCAAAGGCCAAAGTATTGTGCCGTTGAATAAATTATTTTTCTCTCTCTCTCTCTCTGTTTCTCTCTCTTTCTCAAAGTTATATATTTATGACGACCAATGATAATTGACCCTATATCCGATGCTACGTCCGCTTACACGCGTATTTTTGAAAGGACTCAAACGCGACTGTTGTAATCATCGTCACGACGGCGCAGCGTTATCGCGGCGTCGTCGCAGCGTGCCGCAATCACGAGCGAGTTCACTTCGCAATTTCATCGCTTCCAAATCGCTCGCAAATCTTCAGTGTGATAGACTTTTAAGCTGAGTGTGACGAGGAATATTATGTCATATGTTACCGGACGTTGGAATATTACTCGCCAAGGCCAATACACTCTTGAAGCGTCATCGATACTTTATCGCCTGGGCCACACCCCTAGCCTTGAGGCTAAAGATGCGATTAGGTAGCGACACGAATATTATCAAGTCTCTCGACTTTGGAGACTCGAGGACAACGCACACATCACGTGAAGTGACAGTAGCAATCGATATCAACCCTTGTATGACCCCATTGCTGGGGCATGGTACTGTTTATGCATCGCAGGAAGGGCAGGCGATACTACGAGTACACCATAGGGCTCAAGTCCGGGTTGTTGGAGGATTGTAAGACTGTGGCGGGGCCTCTGATGGATACTTTACACAAAACCGTTTTTTTATAAACAAGACCGTCAGATTTATATTTTTGTAGGTAAATAGTAAAAGGCGGGCCTTACTATCAGAAGTTATCAAGCCGCCCTAAGGCCTGTGACATGGCTCAACGACTGCCATTACATGACAGCCGGCATCAACGGCTTAACGTGCCTTGGGAAGCACGGAAGCGCTCGGAAATAATGCCACTAGCGATAGTCACAGGACGGTCACCCATCCTGCACCTTATCGCGCCTGTGATTGATTACAATCTCTCGGTTCAGCTGGGCCACGAGCACTTCGCGATGCACATACATAGTTATTATATTAAGGGCAATAATAGTTAATATTACGGCGGAAATTAAGGTAATTTCGTTTTACCTATTTAATAATCGTGGTTAGACCCGGTTCATATTATAACTATTACCTAACTATAATATTATTGCTACGATGTTGGATATAACTCTTAACTATTTAGCAAGACCCGGGTGACTAAGTCCTAGTTACCATAAACTCTACCATCTGTTTTCATTTAGTGAGCAAAAAAATATTGATTGATTGACTGTTAACAATATACAGTAGAAACTACTACGACTTATATAAAATTATATTTCATTTTAAAAACCTATTTAGAGGCTACACATTCCACCCATGCCGGGATTCGAAACCGTCACCTCTGGCAATCCGTGCCAGCGCTCCTCCAACTGAGCTAATGGGCGACTCACCGGCATCAGTGAAATTTCGACCCTCTTTACAATATTTTCTGTATTACGTATTTTAGCCTCTAAATAGGTTTTTAAAATTTTCCTTAGCACGGGTTAGTGCATTAAAAAGAATATAATGATATTTAATTCATTACATTGCACGTTTTTTAAGATCTAAGAGATACATACTTAGTAATCCGATAAGCGGCCTTCCTCGAATCGATTGTCAGCTTGTCAATCTCAATAACAATTTGGTAAATTACCTGCCTAGTCGCCGACGGATCTGGACAATAGATCATAAGGAGCAAAGGCCTGAGAGGCACAGACTTTCACTGGAACGTCGTGATCGACCGTTTTAAGGCATCTAGATTGGAGATTAACTGTGCATTGACTGTAAAGGCAGGCCGCCGCGATTTTAAAAGCTGATTTATTCGTATCAAATTGAATTCAGTGACAGTGCTTTAGATAGTTTTCAGTCCTAACTTAAGCAGACTATTACGAGTACATCCCATGTGGTGGTAGCGAAGCGGTAGAAAGTCGATCTCACGTTCGGGGGGGGGGGGGGGGGGGGGGGTAGTGGGTTCAAGTCCCAGTTCGCACATTTGTGAAGTTGTTAAGCCCATACTCTCAGAGAGAAGGCCTCTCTCTGCCATGCAGTTGGACGTTTATACTCGTCTAAATAAAAAGAGCGAAATGCAATGGCAAAACCGATGTGCGGAAAAACGGAAAACATCATGGCATATTTGCACAAAGTTCGCTTAGTACAGTTTCTAAAATCGCATCGGTGGTAACTTAACTTTCGAGTACATTGAGAAATCTCATTTTCTTATTCTTCTTTCTAAGGATAAAACATCAATCTGTTGACCTAAATTTTCAAGCCCCACGTAACTTAGTGATCATCATAAAGACGCGCCAGTAACATTTATTTCACGTTTCCTTATTGGAAACTGTTTTCCTACCGTACAATATTTCATGCCAATAGTCTTTCACCTACTTGCCAAGAAGCCTTATCTCATTACGTCACCCGTGTGACAATAGCCGCCAGTGCCAGTAGACACACTTTATTTTGGTGATCTCCATCTTCCCAGAGTTCTTTTGGCAGGTTAGACCTCCAGAAGTATACTGGTTTGAGGGTACTCTTTTTGGAAACTCTGACTAAAGAAACGTCTATGAATTTTGTCAAAAAATAAAACTTCATTTTGACTTCGACGGCTAAGACGACCTCTGTGGCGCAGCGGTAGCGCATCTGCCTACGATGCGAGAGGTCCCGGGTTCGATCCCCGGCTCGGGACAAAAAAGAACCCCTATGTCTTGGATGTTTACATGTTTGTGATGTCGTTGTTTCTGGAACCCACGACACAGGGTATCCTAGTGTGAGGCTAGAAGAAGTGTATGTGCCAGTATGTAAATGTTAATGTTACTTAGTAAGTTATAATAGAGTGGTGGTAACGGGGCGGCAGAACACCGGCTTCTCAATATATAGGTCGTGAGTTCGAACCCCGGCATGCACCAACGACTTTATTTTGTAAGGTTTGTACATACTGTTGTGAAGTTATAGTAGCAATACTACTCGCTAACGGTGAAGGAAAACATCGCGAGGGTACCTGAGTATCTAAGTTGTTGACCTACCCCAGCGCTTGTAATCGCCTATTCGCAACACATTTGTTATAAATATTTTTTTCACACAACTTAAAGCCCTATTTTTTATTGATAAGAGACAAATAAAGTTACAGTATAAAACCAAAATACAATGGACATAATAAAAATCAATGACGGCCTCGCTGGCGCAGCGGTTTGGCACGCTGACTGTGCAACCGAAGGTCTCGGGTTCGATCCCCGGCCGGGTCAGACTGGGAAACGAACTTTTCCAGTTTGTCTCGGGTCTTGGATGTTATCTATGTATTTATTGTATTAAATCTATCGTCGAGTTAGCACCTATAACACAAGTCATTTTGTTGTACTTAGTATAGGGCTAACGAGATCTGTGTAATATGTCCATGAATATTTATTTATTTTATCATTAGAAACATAATCAAAATTCACATAAAACTTCGTCAAAAAGAATGAAATTAAAAGAATGTGAAGGTAATAACAATAAAATTAAAACAAAATAAACTATGCAAATAAATCGCTTCGATCCGAGCCAGATCCGAACCAAAAGTCCCCATGTCACTGGCCGCGTTACCGCGCTGCACAGCAAGGGAAATCCTTCGGCTCAGATATGCCCCAGAGCGAACGTCCATGCCACTTGTTATATAAGTCACTATTTATGTAAGTATTTGTATAAATTGATTTATAGTATTCAAGTATGATGAAATACATGAGATATATGTATGAGTGGAAGGGCTGGTAAGGGACGTCCCAGACGGACTTACATCGACCAAGTAGGGAATGTATTAGCAAAGGGAAAGATAAAAAATACCCGGAACCGGCGTGCGTGCATGCAACGACTTATGAACGTTGATGAAGCGAAGGTGATCTGTCAGGATCGTGGCAAGTGGCAGTCCCTACCCCTCTGGGATACAGGCGTGAGGTAATGTATGTATGTATGTATGTATGTATGTATGTATGTATGTATGTATGTATGTATGTATGTATGTATGTATGTATGTATGTATGTATGTATGTATGTATGTATGTATGTATGTATGTATGTATGTATGTATGTATGTATGTATGTATGTATGTATGTATGTATGTATGTATGTATGTATGTATGTATGTATGTATGTATGTATGTATGTATGTATGTATGTATGTATGTATGTATGTATGTATGTATGTATGTATGTATGTATGTATGTATGTACTCGTATGTATGTAAGTATGATGTATGTAAGTTTATTATTACGTTTACGTATCCTCATATTCCTATTTATACCGACTACCCGTATCTATTTCTCCTTCGGCAAATTCTCCGATTTGAGGTTGCCTGGAAGAAATTGCTATGAGCCATAAGGCCGCCAATCGTATCTTATCTTCTGTTTCTGTATCAATTTTCCGGTATACAATAAAGAATATTCTTATCTTATCTTATCTTGTGGGCACGCATGGTAATCAAGCCCATATTCTCACATCACACGAATATATTAATATAATTCGCCATTATACTAATATAATATAAACTTTCGCCTTATAATTCACCATTATAAGGCGAAAGTTTGTGAGCGTGTATGTTTGTCACTTCTAAACGGCTGAAGCGATTTTAATTAAATTTGAAATGAAGTTATCTGACACCCTGGCTTAACACATAGGCGAAGTTTTACTGCGGGAAAATTTATTATTCCCAAGGGAGAAACGATTAACCGCGGAAAACACATATTAGTAGCTACATAAGAAAAGAAGCCATCCTGGAAACCTTTTGTTTACGCAATGGGTTATAAATAAAGCTCAACTTTAGATTGTCAATTGCACAATATGTTTGATGAATGACCGCCTGATGGGAGAGCCTATTGTATTCTTCAAATATGGCGTGAGGTGTATGGTGTATGGAATAATTGTTTGGTAACGTTATTGTGCCATATCGGACTAGGAAGTGAGCCATTGTGAGCTTTAGATAAACTTACATGATACTGTTACTGGAATCAAACCCAGTACAAAGCTTGAGTTCTTAAACTCTGTTAATTAGGGACTTTGAAAAAACTAAGCTTGTTGTTCTTTTGCCCCATTTTCTCGAAAATAATCGTGATTTTAAAATGGACACCTAGTTTAATCTGTAACGTTCGACAATTAAGTAATTTATTGATAAAAAACATACAATGTACCTTTCAATATCCAGCATTCGTACGTAACGTCGTAACTCGAATACGAAACTAGGATAACCTCTGTGTCTTAGGAGTCAGTCTTTCCTCTTTAATGCAATTAAGAAGGCTGTTTTTAACTATCACAAAAATTCTGTGTAATTTCTGTACGTAATACAGAGAGCATTGTAAAGAGGTTCGAAATTTCACTGTTGCCGGGTAGTCACCCATTGGCTCAATTGGGAGAGCGCTGGCACGGTCAGCCAGAGGTCGCCCGTTCGAGTCCCGGCATGGGTGGAATTTTTAGCCTCTAAATAGGTTTTTATTACTTCGATTTGATTTGATTTGTATTTTTTCATGTAGCTTATAAACGTCCCACTGTATGGCACAACCTTTTTCTCAGACAGAGAGAATATGGGCTTAGTTACTTCGCGTACCCACCGTGGATAGGAAATTTCAAGCGCCGTGGGATTTGAACAATTCAAACACTTTAGTTTCTCATGAGTTGAGTTAATAATGTTCAAAAATTTTTTCTTGAACATTATTTACTCATTACACTATTTTTATTTTTAATGCACTAACCCGTGCTAAGGAACAAATACGTACGTAATACAGAGAATATTGTAAAGAGGTTCGAAATTTCACTGATGCCGTGAGTCGCCCATTGGCTCAATTGGTAGAGCGCTGGTACGGATAGCCAGAGGTTGCGGGAATCCCGTTCGAATCCCGGCATGGGTGAAATTTTTAGCCTCTAAATAGGGTTTTAAATTACTAACTCAATTCCTCAATCACTTACCTACTTGAATTTTTGTGGGAAGAATCCGACTAGGTGTCGCTTTATTAGTAAAGCTTAAGAAGCTGTCCAGTGCAAACCACCAATGGAACGTCTATAGAACCTACTGTCACATACACATACATACATAACCTCACGCCTGTATCCCAGAGGGGTAGGCAGAGACCAGGGACTTGCTACGATCCCGACAGATCACCTTCGCTTCATCTGCATGCACGCACGCCGGTTCCGGGTACTTTTTATCTTTCCTTTTGCTAATACATTCCCTATTTGGTCGATGTATGTCCGCCTGGGACGTACCTTACCAGCCCTTCCACTTATTAAAATTAACTAAACTTATTACAACTTCATAGCTCAATGAAGTCTCCTGACCCCAAATGGAGACGGAACTTTCTGACTTGACATTTCAAGCGCTCACAAAAGAGCCTATCAGATGGAGACAATATTTTATTATTAACTTAATTAAGCTGAGTGACGATCACTTGCGGCATTGTTCGCGGTGTTTTTAGGCGGGGGCGTCTCTTAAGGTGCTTTCAGACACGCTCCACAGAAAATTCAATCAATTTGTTAGTCACTTTTTAATCAAGCTATCTCATTTAAGGATTTTTTTCCTAAATGAGATGAACTACGGGAACTACAGGGTTTTTTAACATGGAAGTAGTAAACCCTGGTTTCTGCCTACCCCTTTCGGGATACAGGTGTGAGTTTATGTGACGTAGTGGAATACAGTGTAAGATAAGATAAGAATATTCTTTATTGTACACTGGAAAAACAACAAATACAAAACAATTGCAAATATACATAGGTAGTACAATTGGCGGCCTTATTGCTAAAAGCAATTTCTTCCAGACAACCTTACGATGGAAAGTTGCTGAAGGAAATTCGAAAGACGGTTAGCCAGTGCAAATTTGAATATTGATACATACTTATACTTAATATTATAATACAGTGTATTTATAACCTCAAATTTATGCTCTTAACTAATTCCTTGTAAAACTTCGTTGACACTACCCCTCGTATACTTCGTCATTTCGAAGGTCTTTAACAACTGCTTCTAGGTCCATTTTCTTCTTCTTCATATATTAGTCCACTGCTGGACACAGCCATCCCCTAATGAGCGCCAGGTACTACAGATGCACGCGGTCAGGTACTGGAGACTCAAGGAGAACGAACACATGACGTGAAGTTACAGTAGCAATCGATATCATCCCTTTCATGTCCCCTGCTGGGGTACGGATCTCTTCCTGCATCGCAGAAAGGCCATACTCCACCACGGGGGCCAAGTCCGGGTTGGTGGAGCATTGTAAGACAGTAGCAGACCTTACTGTTAGAAGTTATCAAGCCACCCATAAGGCCTCTGACATGGCTTAACGACTGCCATTACATGACAGCCGGCACCAACGGCTTAGCGTGCCATGCGAAGCACGGAAGCGCTCGGAAAAAATACCACTAGCGGACGTCGCGGGACGGTCTCCCATCCCGCACCTGACCACCCTGTTGTTGCTAGCATGTGATTGATTCCAATCACTCGGTTCAAGTAGGCCACGAGCGCTTCTCTCTACCTATCTATTCATTATCTCTATCTATTTTATTCGTTATATGTGTGAATGTTACCTTAGGAAGTGCAGCTAGGAAAGCGACGCTTTCTCACGATGAAGCCTGATAGCAAAGATGTCGGAATGCTTTGTCACACTTATGTTTCAGTTTAATGTGATACTTTAAATGAGTTTTAAATTGGTAATTCTTGCCTCACAGAGCAGAGACGGCTGCTCTATAAAGCCTTTATGTAAAGTGTTGTGGGCCGCCGCCGCCGAGACCCAAATTTGATTCCCAGTGTGGGCATGTACACTAGCGGTCTGAAAATATTTACCACCTTAAGGTTGGTAATTGGCACAAATCTATGCCACATGGTCAATGATATTATGTGATTTATCATTGACCATGTGGCATAGATTGCATAAAGCATAGATTAGGCATAGAGCATAGAAGAAGCAATAGAGATTCACTCAAGCGAGGTTGCCATGGTTTTACAATCAATTTCTATTATTTCAATCCTAGTATTTTTGATAAATGTCATTGTAAAAAATTCAATTATAATTACACTATTTTTATTTTTAATGCACTAAATTTGTTCCCTAGCACGGGTTAGTGCATTAAAAATAAAAATAGTGTAATCATGTGAGTACAGTGATATCGTTCCGATGTTAAACCTAACTGCAAAGTAGGTGGTCGGGGCTCTAAGTAATGCAATTTGCTTAAGTCAGATGTCGCTGCCTGTACGTAATACAGAGAATATTGTAAAGAGGTTCGAAATTTCACTGATGCCGTGAGTCGCCCATTGGCTCAATTGGTAGAGCGCTGGTACGGATAGCCAGAGGTTGCGGGTTCGAATCCCGGCATGGGTGAAATTTTTAGCCTCTAAATAGGTTTTTAAATTCAATTATGTCAACTTTTAAATAAAAAAAAGAGTTTCATCATCAAAACGTCATGAATACTCTTTTTGTTAGAATCGATGCTACAACTATTAAAAAGTAATACGTACCTAGATACGTACCATTTTAGACTTTACTGCACACAGTGTGCTAAAGAATCTTATTTGAAAACTGATAAACATTTTTAGACCACGACCGTACCAATGGTTTTGGTTTCTAAGTTATGTACCTCTGTGAAGTTTTCCTTCACCGATAGCGAGGGCTTGCTACTATACAGCACCACTCGCTAACTGTGAAGGAAAACATCGTGAGGAAACCTTAGTGTCTGAGCTGTTCATAAGCCTCAGGGCTCCAAATTGCCAATCCGCGGCACGCGTGCTATAAAGGCATTTGCTCTCTCCCTTTATCTCTCTATCTCTCTCTCTGTATATCTCTCTCTCTCTCTGAGAGAAGGCCCGTACCCTGCTTTGGGACGTTTATAGGCCACATACAAAATAATGTATATAGATAATCTATATAATATTGTAAAGAGGTTCGAAATTTCACTGATGCCGGTGAGTCGGCCATTAGCTCAGTTGGAAGAGCGCTGGCACGAATAGCCAGAGGTCGCGGGTTCGAATCCCGGCATGGGTGGAATTTTTAGCCTCTAAATAATATTGGCCTTTTTCGCATCTACTTAATGAGATGATTTATGCAGCATCCAGTGGCATCCTCACTCACACTAGATGGGTGAAGGGACCACTTCGACGCTATAGCCTCTAAATAGGTTTTTAAAAATATAGATAATCTATTTTGTACTGTCGGGACATACAAAGGTATCGATAAAGTGATAGTTTTCGTTTTATCGATACCTTTGTATGTCCCGACTGCTAGGGCACGGGTCTCTTCCTGCATCGCAAGAACGTTAGTTAGGCCGTACTTCAAAACGGGGGCCAAGTCTGTGTTGGTTAAGGATTGTAAGACAGTGGCGAGCCTTACTGTCTGAAGTTATCAAGCCGCTCATAAGGCCTCTGACATGGCTTAAGTGCTGTCATTACATGGCACCAACGACATAAGATGCCTTGCGAAGCACGGAAGCGCTCGGAAAAATGCCATAGGTGGTAGTCAGGGGACGGTCACCCATCCTGCACCCGACCGCGCTTGGTGTTGACTAACTCAAGTGATTAATTCCAATTACTCGGTTTACCTAGGCTACGAACGGTTCTAGCGTGCTTGAGCGTAGGCGTAGGATTATAGTTCTACATGTTAAAACGTCACAGACAAGTAAACAAACTTTACCAAACTTGTGTAAACTGGTGTCCTTTACCGCTAACTTTTTAGTTTCTTTTTCACACCCATTGCGCAAGAGAGGTGCAGGTATCAAACTTGACACTGTTTAGGTGATGTTATTCAATAACCGTTAAGTAGAGACTTGAGGCTGCGCTTGCGCCGCATTACGACAGACGGTGATCGGTCAACAGTCCTCTGGCGCTTTGTTTGTACTGCGTATTGTTTCATTAAAGTATAATTTATTTTAAACTTTCGCGACTTGTACACATAGTTAGAGTATTTCAAACTGTCAAACTGTGTGGTTTCAAACTGTCGCAAACGTGGGATCCGGTCATCAAGATGTGTTCGAGTGGAAAAAAGTCGCATGGCCTATCGTCCAACATTGTCAGTGTAGTGTGTCGCAACCCTAATAGTGCTTTGTGATAGCTGATTGAGGGTAGTCTGAAACCTCATCAGCCGAAGATGCGAACGGATGCCAGCCATCAGTCTTCTCGTGACCGCGATGACTGTAACGTTCGTCGAAACGTCGAGGTAAAATAGCAATAAATTACTACGCGATTAAGCCCCGAAAATATTCTAACAAAAGTATAATTGTAGAATTTAAAAACCTATTTAGAGGCTAAAAATTTCACCCATGCCGGGATCCGGCGCTCTACCAATTGAGCTCATTTTGCACTATTAGAGCTTGATTACACTATTTTTATTTTTAATGCACTGGCCCATTGGTTCAATTGGTAGAGCGCTGGCACGGATAGCCAGAGGTTGCGGTTTCGAATCCCGGCATGGGTGAAATTATAAATAGGTTTTTAAATTTGTTCCTTAGCACGGGTTAGTGCATTAAATAAAAAATAAATAGTATAATTATAATTGTAGAAGAAAAACATTCTTCATCTTAACTTAACTATGTAACCTTTACCTTGAATAAACAAAAATTTAAAATTTAATACTAGTCCACTGCTGGACATAGCCCTCCCCTAAAGAGCGCCGCGTTGTGCTATCATAGGGGGTAATGACCATAATCCCCCCGCTGGGCATCCGAATTGTACTGCAGGGGGCGCTGCTGCCCACCCCCCGGTTTGTGTCGCCTTTTACGACACCCGCGGGAAGAATTGGGTTGGTGCTATTCTCTAGGCCGACACCAAACAGCCATTAAAATGTGAAAATTACTTTGCTAAATTCCGCCAAAAATCCTATTATGATTTTTATGCTATTATGGATTTCCGCAAAGTAACGCCTGATTCCAGATAATAGTAGTAGAAGAAGAAACAACATTTACTGCACAAAACAATAACTAAGAATTTTTGCATTTTGGCAAAAATTGCTTTTGCCAAGCTCTTACTTGCTTGGAATAAAAATTGCTAAAAGTAATTTAGTATCTAAGTTAATGAGTGTATGATATCCTTTGTTCTTGGCAATAATTCATTCGCGAAAGTTTCTGAGTGTGTATGTTTGTTACATCTTCACGTCTAAATGGCTGGAGCGATTTTAATAAAATTTATTATGGAGTTAGCTGACATCCTGAATTAACACATAAGCTACGTTTCACTGCGGGAAAATATCTTATTCCCATGGGAAAATCGATATACCGTGGGTAACACCGCGGGGCATAGGTAGTAACTTCATAAATGCTTTTGCGTGTCTGTGATTTTTTTTTAATATCGCTGTAACATCGTTAAAGAAGACAGCTGGGGGATCCATTCAGCACGCATCCTATTGCGCACATAACCGAGACAAATGGAGAACTATTGTATATGAATTGAGGTACCGATTAAAAAGAAGAACATCCTTATTGCCATGCGAAACTGAATCAGAGACTGTATTAAAAACGCAGATGATCAAATTTTATTACAATTTTAAAACAAGTTAACCTTTGGGACACACTCGTAGAAGTCAGATAAAAAGGGTTTATCATAATTATTACATGTGTATGCAAGAATGTTTAAAATGTTAAATCGATTGTTTATTTTGCTAATTCTATTCTATTCAAACTAGGAAAATCAGAGAGCACACGAATAAAAACAAAACAAGTCGATTAAATAATGCATGAATTAGATTTACAGTTTTAGAAGTAACATTTTCTTATGCACTTATCAGGATAAACATGATCAGCTTCTGTCAGTCCACAAGCCTCTCCCAAGACACGCCACTGAACCCGATCTTCGGCTCTCCTCGTCCATTCATTACCCACAGCTTTACGAATGTCGTCTCTTCACCTGGTCACAGCGCGTTCAACGCTATGTTCTTAAGCACTACACATTATAGATACATAAATAACACTCTGTAATTTTTATTTTAAATGAAAACTCCAGGGAAAAAGACGAATTTGTCACTTTATTTCGAAACTAATCTGTGAACTGTGAAATTATAAGGAATTTCCATTATTCTAAGATAGTACCGAACAGGGTAAAAAACAAATTAGTCCCGGAGTTATTGACGCTTAAAAAATCGCATGTGGCATAAGTCAAACTTTCAAAATGCAATATCTCCAAATGTTTGTTGCTTGACTAGTTTATCATTTTCCCTGGGGTCTTCAAATACTAAGTAGGTAGGTGATTAATAAAAACCTAAACTGAAATAAATTAAAGCGCGGTCGGGACAACCGTCCGTGATGCGAGCGATCACACAATCAATTGGTCAAGTAGTCAAGTTAGTAATGGCGGCGAGAAGTTTGGACAGGATAGGAAATGAAAGACTTTCATTCTGTCATTTTCTTATTTGATTATTGTCATAAGAGTCCGAACAGTTCCGCTCTGATTTGCAGAGCTTAATCACGGTGAGCAGAGACGGATAATTACGTGAATCTGGAATAAGTCAAAAAGATTTAACATAACATTAACATTTACATACAAGCACATACATTGATTCTGGCCCCACACTAGGATACCCTGTGTCGTGGGAACCAGAAACAAAGACATCACAAACATGTAAACATGCAAGACCTGGGCTTTTTTTTTGTTCCCAGCCGGGATTCGAAACCGGGATCTCTTGCATGGTATGCACACGCGCTACCGCTACGCCACAGAGGTCGTAGTCGTCGATTTACACTGTTACACAATAAGACACTTAACAATTTATCACCGATACACACCTCACATCTTTTCCCACAGTTAGTATCGTACGTCTTAATATTTAGCAACCTTAAACACTCCCTCAGGCGTGTTCGCTTGTTTACACGAATGCGGTTGCTAGGCCATCGGATTACTCAGTCGACCTTTATGGCACCAAAGAGGTAAAGACTGGCGATTACCATACAAACGCAGTTTGATTTTGATTTAAGCGACATACGGGATTGGAGGACACAGTGGACGAATGAGGATAGCCGGGGCGAGAAAGAAGTTGTGACGAAAAAAGCTTCTTACTCAATTTTTATATTTCTTTCAATCTGGCCTTTTTTTATGCTTGTATTCTTTTTTTTTTTATGCACCAACCCGTGTTAAGGACAATTTTAAAAACCTATTTAGAGGCTGAAAATTCCACCCATGCCGGGATTCGTACCCGCAACCTCTGGCTATCCGTGCCAGTGCTCTTTCCAACTAAGCCAATGGGCGACTCACCGGCATCAGTGAAATTTCGAACCTCTTTACAATACTCTCGTATTACGTAATTCGCAACACTTGCAGCCCCGAGCACCCACTTTGCATTTAGGTTTTACATCGAAATGATATCACTGTACCCATTTTTTTATGCTGCCTATAAACGTTCCCTTGAAGGGCACATGCCTTCTCTCAGAGAGAGAGAGAGTATGTGTTTAATTACCACGCGTTTCCTGCCGTGGATTAGCGATTTCAAGAGCTGAGGTGTTTAGACACATCAGACGAAGGCAGCGGCTTATATTGACACTCCGCAAACAGAGTGTAAATTCTTTACGTTGAAAGAAAAAATGTTTCCTGGTTAAGGACAAGGGTTGGTTTCCAAATTGAGAATTTCACTAAGTAAATACTTAAGTACAGTGAAAGACAAGAAATAAGTCTCGCGGATGTACCTGCGCAGATGACCAAATTTCGGATGTGCGGCAAGTTGATCGACCAATCAGATAGTTTCATTTTATGGCAGGCCGCGCGCGTTTGTTGCTATTGGTTGATTCAACGTCATCGATGCAGGTGACTATTAGTTTGGCAATATTAGCGTGAGCGAAATAGGTAGCGCTACTGCGGCAATCAATTCTGCACCTTAACCGTATCGGTTAGAGATCATGTTGAATGTACTTATAGCTTCGGGTACTTTCGTTACACTTCTTCCTAGTCTGCGCGAACGAAGATTCCCGAAGGGACTTTTATGATGTGTAGTACTGTAACGTTCTGCCCCGTTCTCTGCTGAGAAATTCGAAGAGACAGCGCTACTGTTAAGTATCTACTTAGAAAAATTCTCAATCAGAAACTGGCCCTTTGTTTCCCAAGTTAAGTAGGAAACGAACTTTTCTAATCTGTCTCGGGTCTAGAATGTTATCTATGTATTTATTGTATTAAATCTGTCGTCGAGTAACACAATTCATTTAGTTGTACTTAGTATAGGGCTAGTAAACTCTGTGTAATATGTCCATGAATATTTGTTATTATTATTCGTGATGATCACATAAGATTTTTACATCCTTCTAATTTGAAAGATGACATTGAGATATCAAATTCGCGGGACAAAAGTAACTAGCGCTGCTTTACATAACTTAGCATACCACAGACCAATTAAATTAGAAAATAATATCGAAAATATCTTCAAGTAAGTATAAGCATCTTAATAATATCATAAAGTTAAGTTATTTATTACAAACACATTGATTTTTATTACGAATATGTTGATTAATAATTTGAAGGTTAAATGCGGGCTTGAACGTGGTAGCTATTGAGAAATATTTAGATTTTAGTCTTTTGTGATCAAAACAGTAAACATTATTGACTGTCAAGGTCTTGGTAACAGCAAATCGATTTAATTTAACCGTACTTAACTTTCATTCACAGTTGTACACTCTTAAAAACCTATTTAGAGGATAAAAATTCCGCCCATGCCGGGACTCGAACCCGCGACCTCTGGGTAACCGTACTAGCACTCTCCCAACTGAGCTAATGGGCAAGTGTCGGCATCAGCGAAATTTCGAACCGTCAATGACTAACGCTAGTGCCATTTTTCCGAGCGGCTCCGTGCTTAGTTGGTGCCGGCTGCCGTCGATAGATGGCAGTCGTTAAGCCAAGTCAGAGGCCTCAGGACGGCTTAAAAACTTCTGACAGTAAGACCAGCCACTAGTCTTGCAAGCCTTCACCAATCCGGACTTGGCCACCGTGTAGTATAGCCTATACTACCTTCCTTAGGGAAGAGACCCGTCCCCCTCTTCGTCTTCTTCAGGCTATATTATGTAGTCCACTGCTGGACATAGCCCTCCCCTAATGAGCGCCACAGCGCCCTGTCTTCAGCTTGCCGCATCCAGCATGTGCCGGCAGTTTTTTGCAGATCGTCGTCCCACCTGGTCGGAGGGCATCCTACACTACGTTTGCCGAGTTGCGGTCTCCACTCAAGAACAGGTTTACTTCAAGGGTTGTCGGTTCTTCGCGAGATATGGCCAGCCCCGTGCCCCTCGGTAGAACGTAATGGGCGGATGATGATGAACGTTAGTTCAAGAGCTACAGTTGGATGAATAAAGTCTGTTTACGCTTGTGTCCCTTTGATAACATACAATTTCACAACACGTCGTGTGAGAATCCGATGGTTCTATTGTAAAAAAAGAACTTTATGAAACGCCGTACATTGCCCAATAAGTGCTATTGTTTTTATATTTTCCCGTATACACAGAGTTGAGCTTGCCCTTGGCAAAGACTTGGGTTTAACTGCAATTAATTTGATATCAGACGAATATAATTGGAACGTGAGATAGGCGATGATTCCATGGAATTTATTTGGATCTCGTCTATTAATAGTGAAACTAACAACTTTGAAGTTCATTAAACACGCGTTTCGTGGCAGTAAAATGTCACAAATTGACAAATAAGATACTTACATTCTTTTTGTTGCACTAACCCGTGCTAAGGACAATTTTAAAAACCTATTTTCGACTATTTTCGACTCGACCCAAATTCTTCCCGCGAGTGTCCTAAAAGGCTACTAAGGGACACAGACCGGGGGTTGGGCAGCAGCGCCCCCTGCAGTACAATTCCACCAAACTGCAATCCCCAACCCGCATGCCCAGCGTGTGGATTATGGGCATTACCCTCCAATGATGGCACAACCTTGCGCTATGGCGCTCATTAGGGGAGGGTTGTGTCCAGCAGTGGACTAATATAGCCTGAAGAAGAAGATTTAGAGACTAAAAACTCCACCCATGCCGGGACTCGAATCCGCGACCTCTGGGTAACCGTGCCAGCTCAGTTGGGACGTCTAATTTGGTTTTTTAAAATTAATATACTGGAAAGTCGCGACTTTTGATATTCAAAACGCGGGTCTAGCGTCGTCGCCCTACCCAGGCTGGTCAACCTTTACGTTTTTGTTGCAGTGTCGCCCTTAACTTAATTGACTTGAGTGCATGTGTGTAAGTGTTGAAGTGCTGTAACAATAATATTTTATTATTTTACTTAATTACTTAACACGAAACATTTAAATAGAACATAAGAAATAACTTGTACAAAGACGAGCTTATCTCCGAAAGATCATCCAGCAAACCTTAGAGTCGGAAAGGCATTAAGAAGCCGGTCTATATACGTGTGCAAAATAACGCTTAATTCTGCACTCGGTTTCACGGTCTAAGTGTAGATTTTATTGTAAAACGTCATTAAGAAGTATTTTAATTCGTATTATATGTACACTGTTGCATAATAAGTGTAAACGCGTACGTAAACACATTTGCGGGTGATTTCAAGACGATGCAACGGTGCATCGAGATCATGCAAGGTTATTACTGTTAAAAAAAAAGAGAAAAGTGACCCTTAAGAGATTTTATGATTACGAGTGCCATTTTTAAACGAAAAAAAATATCAAGAGTACGGTCGCGGTCTAAAAATGTTCATCAGTTTTCAAATTAGAATCTTTAGCACACTGTGTGCAGTAAAGTCTAAAATGCTATATCTAGGTACGTATTACTTTTTAATAGTTGTAGCATCGCTTCTAACAAAATTATAGTATTCATGACGTTTTGATGATGAAACTTTTTTCTTTATTTAACAATGACATTTATTAAAAATACTAGGATTGAAATAAAAGAAATTGATTGTAAAACCATGGCAACCTCGCTTGGGTGAATCTCTATTGCTTCTTCTATGCTCTATGCCTAATCAAATCACATAATATCATCGACCATGTGGCATAGATTTGTGCATGCAATTACCAACCTTAAGGTGGTAAACATTTTCAGACTACGAGTGTATGTATTCAATAATAATAAAATGTAAACAATAATAAGGAAAACATCGCTCATCGAAGGAAGTGCTTGTGGCCTAGTCGAACCGAGTGATTGGAATCAATTACTTGAGTTAAGCAACAACAGGCGCGGTCAGGTGCAGGATTGGTGACCGTCCCGTGACTACCGCTAGTGGCATTTTTTCCGAGCGCTTCCGTGCTTTGCAAGGCACGCTAAGCCGTTGGTGCCGGCTGTCAAGTAATGGCAGTCGCTAAGCCATGTCAGAGGCCTTATGGGCGGCTTGATAATAACTGACAGTAAGGTTCGCCACTGTCTTACAATCCTTTTTTTTTTTTTTTTTTTTCCACCCAGGAGAAACCCCAATTACGGGTACCACCGGCTCGGGGGAGCACAGTGGTTATGTCGGACTCCCCGCCCTGAAAAGGGCGGTATACCGACTAAAACTCCTGGGGTGTTCCTCCGCACCGCAAAGGACGGGGCCACGGGGACGCTTGCGCACACTTCCGCGACCCCGTCTGCGGGTGCCCTTGCGGGCACTCCTCCGGGGGGATGGCTTTGTCCCCCCTACTCCGCTGAAGGTACTCCGGAACACGCAGAGCGCCTTCCAGCACGGGACCTCTTAGTCGAGCGGGGGGCCCCCCGACCCCCCGCCCGAAGGCCCCCGTTATGGCGGCAGACGGTCGGCATACGCCCGCCGTCTGCGCCCGGTTCTCCGACGGCGGAGAGGGAGCGCAAGGGGATCATCCTCTCGCGCCCTCTCCGCCGCCTCCTTCCTCGCCATGACGGCCTCGCAGAACGCGAGGACCGCCCCCCAGGCCTCCTCGCTGCCGACCATCGCACTGACGATCGCCGGCAGCGAGAGATCCGCCCCAATAGCCGCGGCCAGCTCGGCACGCGGCTCCGCCCATGCGGGGCACACGGCGCGCGTGTGCTGCGCCGTGTCCTCCGCCGCGTCGCAGTGGTGGCACGCCGTCGACGGCTCCCGACCCGCTATCCGGCACAGGTACACACCAAAGCATCCATGCCCGGTGAGGACCTGCGCCAGACGGTAGGTCAGGGCGCCGTGCCTGCGGTCGGCCCAGTCCCGAAGGACGGGCCGAACGGCGGCCACCACCTCGAGGCCGGCGGTAGGTCGCGCCAACCTCTCCTCCCACTCCCGGAACAGACCGTCACGGGCTCCCTCTCTCCACCGCACGATCTGCTCCGGAAGAGGCATCCCGCCGTTGGCGCGAACCTCCGCGCCGCGCCAGTAGACCTCCGCAAGTACCTCGGCTTCGAGGTCCCACGGAGGGCTACCGGCCAGCACCGTCGCCGCCTCGTACGAGGTGGTGCGGTACGCTCGAGTCAGCCGGGTCGCCATGACCCGCTGCGGACGCCGCAGCAGGGTCCGGTTCGCGGACCCTAGGGCGTCCACCCATATTGGCGCTCCGTAGAGCGCCATAGAGCGCACCACACCATCGTACAGGCGGCGACAGCTCCCTCCAGGCCCCCCGATATTGGGGAGCAGCCCCGAGAGCGCTCCGGCCGAGGCCACCAGCCTGGTGGCCAAGCGCCGGAAGTGCTCCGTGAACCTCCATCGGCCGTCGAGCACGATGCCCAAATAGCGCATGTGCGGTGCGACGGCGATGGAGGTTCCACCCACCACAATGCTCATTCCTGGAGGCGGCGCATTCCGAGGGCCGTGGAAGACCACGGCCTCGGACTTGTCGAGCGCCACCTCCAGACCGAGGCTGCGAATCCTCCGCACGGCGTGGGCCACGCCCGCCGTGCCGAGGAGAGCCGCCTCCCTGTGGGTGCTGCCCTGGGCCGTCACGAGGGTATCGTCGGCGTAACATGTTACGCCGACCCCCCGCAAGTTGGCTCCGCGCAGCACCCAGTCGTAGCCGATGTTCCACAGGAGCGGTCCGAGGACCGACCCCTGCGGAACACCGCACGACATCGCGAAGGCGGACCACTCGTCTCGGGCCGGATACGTGATGGTCCGGTCGACGAAGTAGTCCGCCATCACCCTCCTCAAACTGTCTTACAATCCTCCACCAACCCGGACTTGGCCCCCGTGGTGGAGCATGGCCTAATCTTCCTGCGATGCAGGAATTGACCCGAGCCCCAGCAGTGGGGACATACAAGGGTTGATATCGATATCGAAGGAAAACCTCGTGAGGAGACCTGAAAAACTGAGGTGTTCAAGTACTTCTTGTCTTTATATCGTTAAAAAAATCCTGATGCTGCCAGCGCTAGTCATCTACACATCTGAACTAAAAAGCCGGCGTCTGAACTAAAAAAAAAACTAACCACCATGGATAAACTTGGCGACGTATCCGGCAGAGCTACTAGGAATGAGCAGATGCTATTACTTCCTAAGCACCGACTAACTAAAACTGTTAAGTACAAAGGTCTTTGGAGCTAAGGTATTTAATAAGTTGCCGCGCGATTCAATTGAAAATTCAAATTCAAATCAATTTATTTCAACGTAAAGAATTTACATTCTGTTTGCTGAATGGCAATGTAAAATGTAAGCCGCTGCCTTCGGGCCGTATTGTAGTGGAGAAAGAGTATTTCTGAAACCGAAAGTATTAGTATATTTATAGAGCAAAATTGAAGCGTAAGTAGCCTTCTTGAGGTGGCACCATACGACATTAATGATTTTTTTTACCCAGTCAATTGCCTATCCTCCACTGTCTCACGTCCTCGCCACGTCTCTTCTGTACATTTGTATATTTGTCGTAATACATTGACACTGAAGTAAGATGAAGGGATACAAATGTATATAACTTCGAAAACAAATTTTAAAAACTTATTTAGAGGCTAAAAATTCCACCCATGCCGGGATTTGAACCCGTAACCTCTGGCTATCCGTGCGAGCGCTCTTTCCAACTGACCTAATGGGCGACTCACCGGCATAGGTGAAATTTCGAACCTCTTTACAATATTCCCTTTATTACGTACAACAAAGCCATAGGCTTCAAGCCCAACACCTTCCGATTGAAAAGCCGACGTTTAACCGCTTCGCTACCACTGCTTTGCACTTAGAGGGGTTCGCCAAGGGATTGCCAAACTGCCACCTACGGTTTTTCGCAACGGATCATAAAGCTCGGAGAAGATTCTAGGCTCTAGGCTCTGAAACGTACAATCAGCTGCAACGTCGGCCGTTGTTTCCGTAATCAATGGGCAGAGGCGCAAAGCTTCTCGTGAACATAAATATGTAGGCAACAGCGATCTGGTGCTAATATTTTCGAACTAAAACTTTCGTAAGAACTATACACATTATTAAATAAATATTCATGGACATATTACACAGATATCTTTAGCCCCATACTAAGTACAACTGAATGACTTGTGTTATAGGTGCTAACTCGACACAATTTAATACAATAAATACATAGATAACATCCAAGACCCGAGACAAACTAGAAAAGTTCGTTTCCTAGTTTAACCCGGTCGGGGATCGAACCCGAGACCTTCGGTTTTACAGTCAGCGTGCCAAACCACTGCGCCACCGAGGCCGTCAATATTAACTTAATTCCGGATTCACTTACCCAATTGCTTTTTTGCCGGAAGACATTTTACAGCTAATTATTGCTTTGTAGACAACCCAATTGAGGCAAATAACAACCATTGTCGTGCTTATATCATTCTATTGACTAACTATGTAAGTGTTGGACTCTAAGGCCTGGTCTTAAAGTACTCAGCAAACTTAGCAAAATAAAACTTATATTCTTTTTAATGCACTAACCCGTGCTAAGGACAAATTTTTAAAAACTTATTTAGAGGCTAAAAATTCCACCCATGCCGGGACTTGAACCCGCGACCTCTGGCTATCCGTGCCAGCGCTCTACCAACTGAGCTAATGGGCGACTCACCAGCATCAGTGAAATTTCGAACCTCTTTACAATATTCTCTGTAATACGTACAGGCAGCGAGCCTTTAGCCTCTAAATAGGTTTTTAAAAATATACCTTTTCAAGTGCAATACTGTTACAGTAAAGAATGTAACTATTGACCTTCAACCAAGCTTAGACCTACAAAAAAACGACGCCCAAATATCATAAAATCAGCGCAAAATTACCTCAAAAACAATTCGATATAAATCGCGTTGACCTACTTCACTAATATTTTACCCAGCAATAAAACAAAGATGAGTTTAACATTACGCTATTTGTAAACAAAGTTCTTCAGCGTTCGTTCAAGGAAATCTAGACCTTAAGTCGTTGGCTTAAGAGCTGAGAAAGTGTACGAAGTAAACGTGCTGTGGTAGATAAAAAACCGCACTAATGAATGAAACATCGTGAGAACTGCGATCTGCTACTGGCAAACGATGTAAGGGTGTTGGCACATTGTAGAGGCATGCGTGGAATTTCGAAATCATCAGCGTTCGAGTATTGACAAATTTTAGTGTAGGGGCTTCCAATCCCGGTATTCCGAAAGCCTTGTCTATTTCTCTATTTATCAACCTTATATAACATACACACTTTCTGTTACTACTATTCTATGTTACTAGAGTTAAGCAAAATCTTTGAACAAATTGAAAATGTAAATTGTGTCTAAAACAAACCATAAACGGTAAGCGCCAACTAATCTTAATGTTAAGCCTTTCTCTGATTACCACCGCACAGACTTACATCTCGTGTGGTAACCAACGTAAAACAACCTTGTAATCTTTTTCTTTTAAATAAAACATTTTGTATTTTTGTATTTTGTATTTGTATTTTCCAATCCCGGTTATAAATGAGAGTTAGTACATTGTTGAGCTATACGTGGAATTTTAATGTTAAAAACCTATTTACAAATTCCGCCCATGCTGGGACTCGAAGAATATAATTTTAATGTTGTTAGCGTTTGAGTATTGACACATTTTTAGGATTGCGCTTCCTATCCCGGTATCCCGATACCCCTGACTATTTGCGATCCCGCTTGTTGCGCGATTAAGTGCGCAGGATACAGCGAGGATACCGGACAACTTTTCAGCAGTAGAGTTAACTGTAGTCGTCAGAATTTAATTTAATTTAATTTAATATGCCCGTCACAATGTCGCCACATGGGTCGATCATAAGCGTGCTTCTTGGTAAAAATCTGCTGGATTAATCCAGCAATAAACAAGTTAATCCAGCGTTAATCCAGCCATAAACAAGTTTGGAAAATAGTTCAGCATACCGATATATTGCAATACCGTTGGTATAGGAAGTAAAAATGTGAAAGTTTGTGAAGATGTTTGTTACGCAATCACGCAATAACAGCTTAACAGATTTACATGAAACTTGGCGTGCGGATAGGCAAAGATCCAAGTTAAGATACAGGATACCTTACATCCCGATAATGCGTTCCCGTGCAATAACTTCTAACGCGGACGTAACCTGCAAAAGCAATCAAGTGGTTCAAATTAAACCAGAACTCTTTTTGCTTAAATATCATAAGTATCGATATACAAAAGTTAAAAAAATATGATTTTTTTTGTAGAATTTTCAAATCCTCTTATGCCCCAAAGTAGATCACTGACGGCATTTAACCAAACAGTATTTCCTGTTACTATTTTAATGCCTAATAAATTGCCATGCGTTTATGATAATATGCTTCTCCATAAAATAAGTTTTTTGTCGCAAAGATTGTAGGTATACCAGTTGCCAGCCGAATACCAGCTGTTAATTAAGTTATAATATAATTAAAACTGTTTTTATTAGCATTTATGGTCGTTTATTACATTTTTACAATTTTCCGACGTTTCGGCACTTTTACAGGTGCCGTGGTCTCGGATGACTGAGGTGACAGGCGTCTTTTAGAAAGCATTAACGGTTAGTTTACTACTCTCGGCTAAAATTACAAAATTTAATTATGAAGTTACGTTCCAAAATAGGCAAACCAATTATTGTTTTATATAAAGTCAACAATATCGATTATTAGTAATTGAAGTTAAAATTAAATTTATGAACTAATTATTTTACATTAACCTAAAAATTCTGATTGTTAATTGAAATAAAAAAAAAAAACTCTACAGCCACACTTCTAGCAAGGGGATCTCATGCACTTAAGCACTGGTTCCCAAGCTTCCGGTAAGTTCCAACCACGATCTCTATTAAAATTTGGATGCCGGCGGATCTCTATTGCCTCGCGTATCATTCTAGGGAAGTAACGGTCTTCTCGGGCTAGAACTTTAACTTTATCGAAATGTATAAGTTATAATATGTTTTGAAAAGAATAAATGTAGAGTTTCTTTGTCAGTCTCTTCTCCACATAATCTATTAATTGTGAAACAAACAGGTTTCACGTTCATTGAGTAAGCATTATGTTTTTGTAGAGAATAATGTTTTATGACCTTTGACCTAGGCTGATTCCACATCAAAATGTTAAAGTAATTTCGCACGCAGTGTAAACGCAGCTCTACAACAACGTATGCACGTCGATTTACAAGATGAACTTTTGCGTCTGACCGCTCACCAACACCGGTTTGACCTGCGCTGCCGAGCCATTATGGCCCCTACACTCTTCTCAATAAGCGCTAAGTGGTGTAGAAAGATTAACTATCAAAATAAAGGTTACTCAGTCCATTTCAGACGGCGAAGATTGCAAGAGTTATTACATTATTATTGAAATAAAATGTCTTGGTAACGTTAAGCCGACGCGTCGTCGGTTGGGAGACCGATGGTATCTAACCAGGCGAAAAGTTCCTGGTTTGATTCATAGTGAGACAATTACAGGCTAAGTATTAACAAAGTAATAAGATAAGATATTTGTTTATTTTCTGTCCACAAATTATATTCGTATACCAAACAACACTGAGTAAATAATACATACATAGATAGATAACCTCACGCCTGTATACCAGAGGGGCAGGCAGAGACCAGGGATTGCCACTTGCCACGATTCTGACAGATCACCTTCGTTTCATCAACGTTCATAAGTCGTTCCGGGTACTTTTTATCTTTTCCTTTGCTAATACATTTCCTGTTTGGTCGATGTATGTCCGTCTGGGACGTCCCTTACCAGGCCTTCCACTCACATGGTCGGGATCGTGGCAATTGGCAGTTCCTGGACTTTGCCTACCCCTCTGGGACACAGGCGCGAGGTTATGTATGCATTATATGTATTTCTGTGATTCATTAAACCTAAAGCTCTCATTGTAATCAGCACTTCACCCTTAGTGTAAATGAATAGAGTGCTCATATGTGCTGTCGTATGTACGAAGGAATTTTTAACAATGTACTTTGTCCATTATGATAATACATTTAAATTTTTGTTTTTTAAATTTCTGTTTGTTTCATGGCTGTAAAATGTTTATATCATGTTTGAGTATTGTGCCGGTAAATAAATGTTTTTATCTATTTATCATAGTGTTACTGGCTAAGAAACCAATTAAGTAAGCATATCCTTTTCAACAACCGTCCATTTAAAGTGTATAAGGTATAATAGGTCATAGTGATTTATCGTTTCATAAAAGAAATCCAATCATAGACTAGTTATATCGCTAATGACTCGCGGACCATTTGTTGTCTTACAAGATCCCACGATGTAAACTATGCACGGTTAAATGCAGCGTATATTGTATGTGCACATCACAATTTATCTGATTCATTCCCATGAGAGGAGTGGAGAGCTAAAAGGGAAGCCTTGCCCAGCAGTGAGACACAAAATCGGCTTAAGAAAACGTTTTTTTAAGTGCATCACTTAAAATAATAATTATTATTATTATTAATACTTTATTGCACCATAAAATCGTACAATGCGGCAAACTTAATGCCATATGTATATATATTATATACTAGCTGACCCAGCGAACTTCGTACCGCCTAACATTAGATTCCTTAATTTTTATTTATTTTTCTCTCCGTAAGAACCATCCTCGTACTTCGAGGAATATTCTAAAAAAAGAATCAACGAAATCGGTTCAGGTGCTCTCGAGATTTGCGCATACCAACACAACACAACATTAGTTTGCCAAACTGCTAATGCAGTTTATCGGCAAGCTCTTGGTACCTAACAGTTCTTGGTAACTAACTTAACTAACATTACTTTCTAAACAACTAACATTATCGATAATATTTTATGTCTACAAACTACTTAACACAAACTGCTTAATACTTTTAAACCTATAAACGTCGCTCTGCAGGGCTCAAGCCTTTTATCAGAGGGAGTATAGGTATACTCCATCTCGGGTCGCCAATTTTAAGCGCTGGGGTTAGTTAGTCAGACCTGAGATTTCCGCACTTAGCCTCATAGTTGGGCCATTGTACGTAGCAAGCGCTGAGGTACGCTAACACCTCAGACACTAGGGTTTCCTTACGATGTTTTCCTTCACGGTTAGCGAGTGTTATTATAATTTCACAAATGTACATAACTTAGAAAACAAAGCGCATTGGTACATGCCGGGGTTCGAACGACCTCCCGATTGAGAAGCCGGCGTTCTACACCGCTCCGCTACCACCGCTCAAGCGCTGGGGTATTACAACAGGTTTCCTTCACTGCTAGCGAGTGGTATTTCTACTATAACTTCAGAAATGTACGTAATCATATTATTTTTATTGCACTAACCCGTGATAAGGACTATTAAAAAAAAATACTCATAAACATTATTTTATTAAAATTAATTCTGTACGCAATACAGAGAGATAGATAAATAGATAGACAGAGAACACTTTTATTGTACCTAAAAAAGGAAATTACACAGATATTTCTTAACCTAAGAGTTCAGACGGCGGCCTTATCACTAAAAGTGATCTCTTCCAGACAGCCTTTGGATGGACTGGAGCAATATATTAGCAATATATTGGAGAAGCCGGTAGAGAGTATGGCAAAGGGGTTCGAAATTTTACTGATGCCGGTGAGCGCCCTTTGGCTCAGTTGGGAGAGCCTTATGGGCGGTTTGATAATTTCTGACAGTAATGCCCGCCGCTGTCTTACAATCCTTCACCAACCCGGACTTTCCCACGGGAAAATCCACGCGACTCTGTCCGCGTGGACTTTCATTTGTAACCCCGTTTACTTCCTTAAGGGTTAAATTTAGAAAAACGGCGAAACACGTATTCAATCAAATTGTGTTAAAGAGTATTTATTAAAATAATTACTCTTCAACACAACAGTTTCAAGAAAATTAGATAACATTTTTTATACCTCCCATACAAATTTTGGCAACCCTTTCCACCCCCTTAGGGGTTGAATTTCACAAAATCCAGTCTTATTCCTTGCCTTCATTATATATAGACCCTCTGTGTGGTTCTGCGGGCTCTGTGGGCTGGGCGTTGACGAGTGAGTCAGTCAGTCAGGACTTTGAATTTTATTTATATAGATAAATTAAAAACTAACTTAGATGTCAACGTAACATGTGCTTTAGAATACTAATTACAGACAGTTAGTCGGTTGACAGACTCATAAATAACAGATACTTAATTATAATGTGACATCCATTAGTTTTACCGTAAAAGTGCTAATTGCACCGACGACTTAATTTGAGCAGTCGGTGTTCTAACCGCTCCGTTGCCAACGCTCGTCAATGTATTATGTTAACAATTTTATAAATATATTTTTGATCAAATTAAAAAAAAAACCTTTTTAATATTTCAGGGGAATTTCAATATACTTATTTCTTATCAATTGACATTGTAATTGGTAATAAATAACCTTATAATTGACTTTTTTAACTTTTATTAACTATCAGGGATATTAGAATTGTGTGAATCAATCTGTGAAATGTATTATTTTGTATCTTAATTACTGATGTACATTTATATGGATATGTAGGATATAAATATATATTGAAATTCTTTCAGGTGATTTGGGAGTTTATTATAATTTTGTTTTGTATTAATATTGAGTAATAGTTTCACTAATTTGTTTCTTTAACTTGTTTCAGGTAATTATTACAGCATCTACATATTTTCTGGCCTCTACTAAGCTGGCCTCTACCAAGAAAGGTACACAAAAAAAACACCTGAGTTCGCAAGCAAGGAAGGTGAGCTGACTAGGTTCAGTCTGATCAGCCAGCTAGGTACCTCGAAAGTTGGTGAGTCAATGCAGGGTGAGTCAAAGACAAATGGTCCTTTTCAAAAGCATATTTCGATTAAAATACTCCTCAGAGACAGTTTTTCTAGTCTGCGGTGAAGGGAACAACTTAACAACAGATTATTGTTTAGTATTTTTACAAATAAGACAACCTAAAACATTCTAAACAGCACAGAAAATGCGACTTAATGAAGGTTAGCACTTAAAGTTATGTGAAAGTTACCAGTTAAAATCCGACTTAATGAAATTTACAACTTAAGTTGATGTGGAAGTTACCAGTTAAAATCCGACTTAATGAAAGTTACAAAATAAATTTCTGTGTAAGTTACCATTTAAAAGGCGACTAAATGAAAGTTACAAGTTAAAATAGGACTTAATGAAATTTACAAGTTAAACCTATGAGTTCATTTCTTACGCTAGATAGTTGTGAAGAAAAAAACTAAATTTTTTGGACTTTTCATTTTCAAAATTGATTCTTAATTAACGGATGTTAAATTATTATTACTCTTTAACACTAAGAGCTTAAATTATCGTCCTAAAACCCAAAACTCATCCATTGAACTGAATTTAATTCTAAAAATCTTTGTCATCTAAATAATCTTTCATTTATAATAGCATTATAAAATTTTTTGAGCAGCGTTGCTTTCAAGCCTATTATATCTACAGAGATTTTATTGAAGAAACATTATATTCCCATAAAGGATTTCGATAAATAACCTTTGCCATCGTAAATTTTGGGAACGAAAGTATGAAGTTCTAGTATTGTTTATGGAACCAGCTACGGGAAGATTCCATGCATATCCAAAATACCTTAACAGTTAATTTACTTAAATTAATTACACTTTATTGCACACAAACATTTCACAGGTTAAGAAATAACATGTCTTGTACAACGGCGAGCTTATGAAAGACATTTCTTCCAGCAACCATTAGAAAACAGTTCGATCAACAAAATAAACACGCCCTTATCTCCTTTCTAAACTCTACTAATTACCGTATTACTGTTTTGTAATGGCAAGGCCCATACTATGACCACAAAGAGAAGATTCCACCAAGCCATGTCATCCCATAAAGTTCATAGAAGTATAATTGAGCACAGGTGTTATGTAAGGAGCGCGGCATGACCCTTCATTATGTACGTGATAGCGAGGTGAACGGACGACGGTATTGGCTCAGAGCTAAACAACTCTACTCGAGATTCTAATTTAGCCAATTTGAGTTACCATGAGTGTATTGTCGATTGAAGATTGACGAAACAAATATATATTGCGAATGTAAGTGGAAGGGCTAGTAAGGGGCGTCCCAGGCGGACATACATCGACCAAATAGGGGATATATTAGCAAAAGGACTTTTGAACGTTGATGAAGCGAAGGTGATCTGTCAGGATCGTGGCAAGTTGCAGTCCCTGGTCTCTGCCAACCCCTCTGGGATACAGGCGTTAGGTTATATATGTACGTATGCATGCACGTGTGCATTTATTAGGCCACAAGGAGGGTAGACCTGATCACCACATTCTGAAGGTGGCTCTTGACTGAAAACCCGCCGGAGGCTCACGACGACCCGGAAGAACGTCTCAGACGTGGAAAAGACCCGTTATCTCTGAGACCAAGGAGAAAGGAATAACTTGGCTGGAGCTACCATCCCTAGCCATGAACAGAGATAAATGGAAAGCTGGTATTAAATGGAAAAGAGATATATTCAACCTAGTTTAAGCTTTATAAACCAATTTCTCGACAATCTTAAAAACCTATTTAGAGGCTAAAAATTCGACAAAATTATTTATTAAAAAATTAAAAACCTATTTAGAGGCGAAAAATTAAAATCGTCCTTAGCACGGGTTAGTGCATTAAAGAGATATAATTTTTCGACAGTTCAGTCAGTCACCATTGCACTCCCTACATCCTGGCAATCGCCATTCAGGGTGGAGATCAAACTAGGTTACGTACGTTTTTCACTACAATATTGAGTCCTACAAAAAAATCACTAAAAGAACAAAAATAAAATATATATATTTTTTTATGTAACCCATAAATGTCTCACTGCAGGGCACAGGCCTTCTCTCAGAGAGAGATGGGCTTAATTACTACGCGTGCCCACCACGGAGTGGCAATTTCAAGCGCTGAGGTATTTGAACACCTAAAACACTTAAATAAAACCTTGTCATTTCATTTCCTCGGGTTTCCTCACGATGTTTTTCTTCATGTTAGCGAGTGGTATTGCTACTATAACTTCGTCGTCAGTCGTCAGGCTATACAATTCCTCAGCTGGACATAGCCCTCCCCTAAAGAGCGCCACGTTGTGCTATCATAGGGGGTAATGCCCATAATCCCACCGCTGGGCACGCGGGTTAGAGATCGCAGTTCGGTGGAATTGTACTGCAGGGGGCGCTGCTACCCACCCCCCGGTTTGTGTTCCTTAGTCGCCTTTTACGACACCCGCTGGAAGAATTGGGTTGGTGCTATTCTCTAGGCCGACACCACACAGCAGTATAACTTCATATAACATTTTTTTTATTGAAGTGTTTTTGTTATCAGTAAACAATATCAGTGGGCATTTTCTGCTTCAGCTGCAAGGTGAGTTCATTACGAAAAGACATTACTTATTCGTTGTAATTTGTCAAAAATACGCAGTTCGTGAGCACGTGACGCAATCCTGACGAGCGTGACCAGTTAACCTACCTAAATCGTGCCTTTTTAACATAATTTGTCAATAGTTTTCCACCGAAAGAAAACATGTATTGTTATAGGGCAAAATAAAACTATCCGTAACCAGTGAGATTGCATGCAACGATGTTGAAAATGGTAAGATTGGAAAATATATGTATCTGAGTAAAGGCACAACCTTACGCTATGGCGCTCATTAGGGGAGGGCTATGTCCAACAGTTGACTAATATAGCCTGGAGAAGAGAGAAGAGAAGCTTAAATGATAAATCCATCGATCGATCGATATCAACCCTTGTATTTCCTCACTGCCGGGGCACGGGTTTCAATACTCAATACTTTATTGCATTCCATAAGTTTTAAGGTTGGTACATTATAACTCAACAGTTATTTGATAAGATTTTTGTGGACCCTGTAGGGCACGCAACATTTCAAAGTGCTATATAAAAAGTGGGTCTCTTTCTGCATAACAGGAAAGTTAGGCCACATTCCACCACTGGGGCAAAGTCTGGATTGGTGGAGACTTGCAAGACCAGTGGCTGGTCTTACTCTCAGAAGTTTTCAAGCCGCCCTAAGGCCTCTGACTTGGCTTAACGGTTACCATCTATAGACGGCAGCCGGTATCAACTGCTTAACGTTCCTTGCGAAGCACGGAACCGCTCGAAAAAATGCCACTAGCGTTAGTCATAGACGGTCATCCATCCATGCACTGAACGCGCCCTGCGTTCCTTTACCTTCGTGATCGTTTGAGATCACTCAGGCAGCCGGGGCTACGACCGATTCTAAAAGTATCCGCAACCAGTGAGCTTGCATGCAACGATGTATAAAAAGGTTAGAGTGAAAAATATAAGTTTGACGGCCTCGGTGGCGCAGCGGTTTGGCACGCTGACTGTACAACCGAAGGTCCCGGGTTCGATCCCCGGCCGGGTCAAACTAGGAAACGAACTTTTCTAGTTTGCCTCGGGTCTTGAATGTTATCTATGTATTTATTTTATTAAATCTATCGTCGAGTTAGCACCTATAACACAAGTCATTTAGTTGTACTTAGTATAGGGCTAACGAGAATCTGTGTAATATTTCCATAAATATTTATTATTATTTATCTGAGTAAATTATATCAGCCCATGTATGTCCCCACTGCAGGGGCACGGGTCTCTTCCTGCATCGCAGGAAGGTTAGGCCACACTCCACCACGGGGGCCAAGTCTGGGTTGGTGAAGGATTGTAAGAAAGTGGCAGCTCTTACTGTCAGAAGTTATCAAGCCGCCCATAAGACCTCTGACATGGCTTAACGACTGCCATTACATGGCAGCTGGCTTAACGTGCCTTGCAAAGCACGGATGCGCTCGGAAAAACTGCCGCTAGTGATAGTCATGGGATGGGCAGCCATCCAGCACCTGACCGCGCCTGTTGTTGCTTAACCTTAGTGATTGATTCCAATCACTCGGTTCCACTTCGCCACGAGAGACTTAATTATTTAATTATTATAATAATACTGTTGCAAAGAAGAACCGTCCTGTGACCGATCTGATCCACAACCACTCGGTAAAACACTCGTCTGTTTCACAAAATTTGTTAATTTACTTATATTTTATCCGAGGTTATAGATATTGAAATACACAAAAATTGTTCAAGTTTCGCCACTGCTTAGTTGCATCAGTTTCAAAAGAACGGAACTCATTCGGATCCCGAAGATTTTACCTTAATTTTCCTTAATTAGTGTATAATAGTAACGAATAAGATGGTCATAAAATTGTTTAAGTTAATTAAGTATTATTTATTAATGCTGTCTCTATCGATCTAACGAACAATTACGACAAAATTTAAAGGGTATAAGGGTAAAGGGTAATTTGAAAATCTTTCGTCATGCCTATTTCGCGTCGTCGATCTCGATGGCTTCTGAATCGCTCGAGATGAACCGGTCGACAAAGGGCCTGTCCGATGATGTCACAGAGCCGGCAGCCCTGACACACTTACATACAAACGCGAGACCATCCCATAACTTGAACCGAAAGTTATCAAGGTTCGCCGAAAAATTACGAGTTGATTGTTATCTCTGGCTGAGCGCTTAAAATACCTGGTAGGGGTTGTAAAGAGATCGATCAAAGTGGTTGATTACTGGAGCGTTTTGAAGCTGCTTACTGGACAAGGATGGCTGAGGTGAGGATTAAAATGTGGATTGGAGGACGCCTATATTGAGCTAAGGAATGTGGGATACCTACTCGGATTGCATCTGTTATACAGGGTGTTTCAAAGAGATTCGATAAAAATTAAGTAGGTTATTCTACTCATCAATGCAATCAACTTTTATTATGAGGGCAACCATAGGATATAAAAAAAATCAGATGTTTTCCAAATGTGAAAGATAGAAAGACATCTATATGGACAATTAGGGATGCAAAGTTTTTTTTATGATCGGATTTTATTTTATATTCTGATAGTAGACGTAATTTTAAGAAAATAATTTCATTTTTTTCGTGATTAATCGAGTTTATCATTGTTATTTAATTAAAATGAATATTATTCGGCGTGACGTCATATGTTACATACTCTGTGTGTAGGTAGAGCTCGCGATTGGATTTGTCTGTGGTTTAGTGTGACATGTGAATGACATCGATGTGTTTGACAGATGAAAATGACAGGCTATTGGTAGTTTTTCAACAGAATAACTACTACCACAGACGATGTGACGTCATCATAGAGGTCCTCAGGGGTCATATGAAGGGCGTTAAAATATTATTATTTACTCAAAATAAGGCTCATCTTTTATGATAAAAATCTCTTACATTAAAAATACTGTAGTTTGAATGCTAAGCTCGAAATGGTATTCGATTCAGGCAGTTCACTTTATTTTTTGCATCCCGTATTGCTTCGTTGGTCTAGCGGTGTCACGTCTGATCGCCGTGCTGGAGGTCGTGGGGTCGATTTCCACTAGCGTTTCCAAACATTTTTACAAATGGCCTCAGTCTGGGTGTATTGCTATGTCTGTGATGTACTTGCCTGGCTACCACAGCACAGGGTATCTTAGTTTGGGACCAGGACATGTGATGGTATACTGTGGAAGTGGAAAGGATTTTCAATGGGGATTAGTGGAACAACCCAAGAAATGCAAGCGGTTCCAATTTTCTTTGTTAAAAGTTAATAATTCAAAATTAAAAGTTAAAATGAGGCTTTTTCGCAGGAGTGGTATTTAAACACTGTTGACTTAAAAAAAATTACAAACATAGGTATCGATATCGCCGCCGTCAGAACTCTTAGGTTAAAAAATACCTGTGTAGTTTCCATTTTTGTGTACATTAAAGTGTTCTCTATCTATTTTTTTTATCTAAAACATATCGATTGACATTTCAAAACCTAGCTAAAATCAAAATAAAAATGCATTTTCTGTGCATTATACAGAATAATCTATCCATCTAGATAGACACACCAGACGCGGAACTGACCGTAACATGTTTAAAAAAAAACACGATGCATCAGTCGTTTCTATGCAAACAAAGGAGGATCCTAAAAGCACGATTAAACTTCTGCTCGACCATGTCAGAGGTCACCAGCGTATCACAAACACACTAATTAGCCGATTGAATTAAATTATTCAAATGTCAAAGACATTGGGAGTGGTTGGTAGGAGACTAAGGCTCGCGCGCAGCTAGTTGGCTGTCGTTGACCTATAGAGCAAACAGTCATTGCTATAATGGTTTTAGGTATTTTATTGACATGTGTGACTTACATTTAGTTTTCATTTGAATGATTTTATTGATTTTAATTTATAATGTAATTAATTTTAATATATTCTAATTAATTTATACAGTATGTATTTCGTACTTCACTATCGCAATAGGGCATCCTCTAATGATATTTTTATGTGTTATGAATAAATTGCAATGGTATCACCCGTGCTACTTAACTTGGCGCCTCTGGCGATTCGATCTTCTTCGCGAGAGATGCCTATTTAATTTGCGCGGGTTGTACCCCAGGAATGACACTGTACTGCTATTGCTTTGTAGACTACCACAAACGAGGCAAATATCAACCATTGTCGTTCTTATTTAATGAAATATTTTTTGGATATATGGTATCCATAGTTTTTGGATACAATGGTATCCAAAAACTATGCATGTATTAGACTCTAGGGCCGGGTTCTTAGTCAGTCTCGTCCAATGTTTCCCAGCAGCTTTTACAATGTCGTCGGTCCAACGGGCTGGTGGTCTGCCCACAGATGTCAACCCGTTCTTGGCCAGCACTCAGTGGCTCCCTTACTGCATAATAATAATTTGATGAAAATTGTTTTCCCATCGACACGCTAAGAGTACATCACTGTCATTGACCGGATCCGTTGCCAAATAGGTCCGCGCAAACCGTAGACCCATCGTACAGTATGACATATGGTCGTAAAATGTAAATGAAGTGAGGATCCTAAGCGATATACTTGTAATATTACGTGGTTATTATACACGGCGAAGGCTCGGTAGGAAAACCTGGTGGGGTTTGGAATAATTACCAAGTATTTACTTTGAAAGGAAAAGCTCTTGAGGTTTGTTTGTTTGCACATTAAAACATTGAAAAAATAAGATTTAAATAACCGGCATGATACAACTTACGTGCGAAGGCGGACCTATATAATACTTCTTCTTCAGGCTATATGTAGCCCACTCCATATAATACCTATGTAGCCAATAATCGTCCTGCAGTGTACAGGCCTTCAAACATCACACATCCAGTGTAGATTAGTACAATTTTTTTTTTATATTTCCTTGTTTTTATGTAGCCTATAAACGTCCCACTACAGGGCACAGGGCTCCTCTCGGGGAGAGAGTATGGGCTTAATTACTACGCATCCCCACCGCCGCTTGGCCATTCCAAGAGTTAAGGTTCCTCTGTCACTCAGATTTCCTCGCGACGTTTTTCTTCACAGTGAGCCAGTGGCATTGCCACTATAAATTAACTAACGTAGGTAACTTACAAAGCAAAGTCGTGAGCTTAATTACTAGGCGTGCCCACTGCGGATTGGCAATTTCAAGCGCTGAGGTATTTGAGCACGTCAGACACTCAGGTATCCTCACGATGTGTTCCTTCACCGCTAGCGAGTATTGCTACCATAACTTCACATATGTACATAACTCGTAGAAAACAAAGTCTTTCGTACATGCTTGCACTGGGAATCGAACCTGGCTCTCGCTTCCGAGTCCCTGTACTTAAGCTTTAATAAAGAAGAAAGAAGAAAATTTTGGTACCAAAATTATTTATTTTAGTATCAAATTGTCTCAATCAATAACCGAGGTACTAGATAAGAGAAAATATGGCGTAAATATTCTTAATTTAATTATCTATTAAATTCTCAGATTTTGGCTATTTTTGGAACCCCCATTTTAAGACAATCCTAAAAGTGTTAGAATGAGCAACCGAGATAGTATATCGATGTCGATATCGATCGATATCAACCCTTCTATGTCCCCACTGTTGGGGCACGGGTCTCTTCTTGCATCGCAGGAAGGTTAGGCCATGCTCCACCACGGGGGCCAAGTCCGGGTTGGTGGAGGGTTGTAAGACAGTGGCGGGTCTCACTGTCAGAAGTTAACAAGCCGCCCATGAGGCCTCACATGGCTTAACGACTGCCATTACATGACAGCCGGCACCAACGGCTTAGCGTGATTTGCGAAGCATGAAGCGTTCGGAAAAACGCCACTAGCGGTAGTCACAGGGCGGTCACACATCCTGCACCTGACCGCGGCTGTTGTTGCTTAACTCAAGTGATTGATTCCAATCACTCGGTTCGACTAGACCACGAACGCTTCGTTAGTACAATAGTATATAAATTGATCGAATCAGCAACCTGAACGTAACTGCAGCCTCAAGTCCAGCTCTTTCTGTTTCTGAGAGAAAACTACTGCGTGTCGTACATATTCTTACCTTTTCCTACTACAATTTTCCATTTATGATAGATAGAAAGAGATACTAAATGGCATAATTCGAAAAACTTGTTATGCAAAGCTAAGAGTCAAGGTGACATTTGAGGTGATATTAGACAAAAAAAAATCATGTCACCGGCCAGGAATGTCCATAAATTATACAGTTTCATTTCATTGAATTTATTCATTTTAAAGGAACCTTTAGCAAAAAATCGTGGGTTGTTTCAAGAAAAATATTTAAATTGATCTAGGTGGAACAAAATGCAATTTATAGAATGCTATTCGATGAGAATCTTGAAGCCGCGGTTGCGGTGTCAAATTCTTAATCAAACTTTTTATTCCCTTTATTCCCTTTGGCAACGTGTATACAGGGTTATCTCAGAAATGCGCAATTCGCGAACCATGTCAATCAATATTTCTCAATAGTTCGCGATGCTCATAATAAAAATATTGGCCTTTTTGCATCTACTTAATGAGATGATTTATACAGCGTCCTGTGGTATCTTCACTCACACTAGATGGGACCACTCCGACACTGTAGTGCCTGGGACATGGTTTTATAGATGGTGTAGGCTTGCCCAGCACCTATACCATCCTAACAGCTTAGTCGGCCTAGCCCACAGGAAAGACTAGTCAATACGTGCGGAGCCATCCAAGTCACGGGTTTCCTCACGATGTTTTCCTTAGCGTGTGGTATTGCGACTACAAAATTTGTAGTTGCGAATTCAATTCGCAAATGTACGTAACTTTGAAATTATACAAAGTCATTGGTACATGCCCGCACTCGGGATCGAACCTGGGGCTCTCGCTTGCCAGTCCATGGTTCTACCCACTGAGCTACTATCGCGATGCTCATACATAGTTACATATTTAACAGGTTTAATCGTCGGGAAATTGTGGTAATTTAACCCATACTCTCTGTCTGAGAAAGGGCCTATACACTACAATGAGACTTATTTAGGCCTATATAGGCTACAGAAAAAGTTTTCGGGAAGTAAGATTATTACGTTTTAGCACATAAATAATCGCGATTTGACACGTCAAAAAAACGTTACACTTTCAACAATTTTTACGCATTATTATTTTTCTCTGATATACTCATATTATACTTTTTTCTCATTCGAAAAAGACAGAAAATAACACGTAAGAAAATACATGGAATATGGCGTGCTTATCCCTATGTGAGTTTTCTTCCAGCAAACCAGCAAAATTTTTACATCTTCTCCAGGTTATATTATGTACTCCACTGATGGACATAACCCTCCACTAATAAGCGCCATAGCGCCCTGTCTTCAGCTTGTCGCATCCAGCAACTGCCGGCAGTTTTTCAAGACACAGCATAAATAAAGCGTCCGACAAACAACAGTCTGACTGGCCACGGCCGTCCACAGGCATATGTTCTGCCTGGCGGGAAATTTCCCTTTATAGTGGAAGAGCACAATCACCCGCTCTTCCCTATGGGATGTTTCGGACATGCGCATTTTTGGGGTAACCTTGTATAGTGCTCAATGCTCAACACATATAATTGATTGATCACTGTATGGCACACCTACTCGCCACATTGTATCGGCGCTAACAAAAACCTGGGAACAGTTTTTCCTATTGCAATTAGATACATTATTGTGTGTAAACATTGAATTCTTCGAAATGATTGATCGATAATTGGTGATTGTGTTGGGGAAGACAATCGTATACCACCTTAATAATTATGTCAAACGATAGGAGTATGGTAATGAATGAACGTGCGAGTGATATGAACATATGCTTGAGAATTATTGGCTTTACACTAGAATAAACTGTAGTCCTGTAACACAACATAACATTTACATACAAGCACATACTTTGTATGACTGTATTCACATGTTTTTTTTTATGTTTTAACGTTCATTGCAAAGTTGGTCTGTTAGCTTTTAGAATATACCTCGGCTATTATCGGATAGATTCGGATATATTCGTGTAATAGAAATATCGGAACTAATATGACACTCAATAACAGACTAGAGTCTGTTAGCTTTTAGAATATACCTCGGGCTCTAGAGTAGGCTTCGATTTTTGCCAATTTCAGCCGGTTTTCGTACTGATGATCGAGTTCTGATTTCGAAATTAAGTGTCATATTAGTTCTGATTTCGAAATTAAGTGTCATATTAGTTCCGATATTTCTATTACACGAATAAGAGTATGTCCGATTCTATCCGGTAGTAGCCGATTCTTAAAGCTAACAGACTAGTTTTCAAGCTCATAATTCCAATGAATTGTTAAATCTGATGAAGAGAGATGGTCTAAGCTCTGCAAAACCTCTCCTGTTTGGAGTAGACTTCACACCGCATTATATAACATAAACTCACGCCTGTATCCCAGAGGGCTTGGCAGGGACTGCCACTTGCCACGAAATTTTAACCTCTATCCACATTCGTTAGTCGTTGCATACAAGCACGCCCGTAAGATAACACTAAAATATAAATACCTATAATTTAAATAAAAATAGTTAATGATGTTACTTTTATTTTATTTCAGATTCCTTTTAACTTTTTTGGCGTTAGTTTTACTTCTTTTGTTGATTTCATGCTGATTTCAAATTTATAACCTATGATAAAATACCACAAGTTGATTGGGATCTTATTTGTCACAATCTGACGATTAATTTATTAAGCACAAACCCTCCTTTTTTGCTGCGCCGCATTCGGAAAATAAAATTATTTAAAAATATCGCCCCTCGAGACACTCGATCCAAAGAAACCCATGACGCTCATCCCATACTCGGTCCATACTCAGGGGGTGCGTTCGCTGCGTCCATGGAATCTTCAATAAATACGTAATAATAATAAACATTTATTTCGGAAAAACAGAAATCCATATTGTTGTTAGTAGCCTTAAAAACTTAAACTAGAGATACAAACTATATGTTGTATCTCTAGTGTAGGCTTAATAGATACTTAATTTAAAACTGGCACAAAATAAACAACGCCTATTAATTGAACACCAATAAAATAAGACACTAAGCAGCCAGCAGGCATTTCGTAAACGCGGAAACACCGCCTCAGCTCGGGTTCACCGGCTTGACCTCACGAGCCATCTGACAATTATACGCATCTCGTGAGCTGCCAGTTAGCCCGATTAAACCTTTGCATAGCACCTTCATCTAGCAGAAGCGCTCGTGGCCTAGTCGAACTGAGTGATTGAAATCAATCACTTCCGTTAAGCAACAACAGGCGCAGTCAGGTGCAGGATGTGTGGCCGTCCCGTGACTACCGCTAGTGGCATTTTCCGAGCGCTTCGTTAAGCCGTTGGTGCCGGCTGTCATGTAATGACAGTCGCTAAGCTTTGTCAGGCGGCTTGATAACTTCTGACAGTAAGGTCCGCCACTGACCTTACAATCCTCCACCAACCCGGACTTGGCCCCCGCGGTGGAGTATGGCCTAACCTTCCTACGATGCAGGAAAAGACCCGTGTCCCAGAAGTGGGGACATACAAGGGTTGATATCGATCGATAAGTCCCACTGCAGAGTACTGGCCTTCTCTTACAGAGAGAGTGTATGGTCTTAACTACCACGCTTGCCTGCCGCGGCAATTTTAAGCGCTGATTGTATGCAAACACCTCAGACATTCAGGTTTTCTTACTATGTTTTTCTTCACAGTTAGTTCTGTCCTTCCGGAGACATATAACATGGGTATCTTTAAAAGTAGAGCTGACCGGCGTTTAACATGGGTTGATATGGATATTGATCGATAGCCCATTCGCGGCACAAGCTTGTGTAGCGCGGTCGGTAAAACGCTTGAGAGACTTAAAGACCAAAGACCAAGATATCTATTTGTGAAGGACGAGTATTAGCTTTTAGAATATACCTCGGGCTCTAGTAGGCTTCGGTTTTCGCCGAAACCACACGAGTGTAATACTACTTCCTGCTCTGTATAAAACTTTTCTTCACTATTTTGCAAAGTTACAGTTATATTAGTTTCGATAATTCTATTACACGAATATAATCCTATAATAATATTTGACGGCCTCGGTGGCGCAGCGGTTTGGCACGCTGACTGTAAAGCCGAAGGTCTCGGGTTCGAACCCCGGCCGGGTCAAACTAGGAAACGAACTTTTCTATATCGTCTCTTGTCGTGGATGTTACCTATGTATTTATGGTATTAAATCTATCGTCGGTTTAGCACCTATAACACAAGTCATTTAGTTGTACGTACTCGTAGTATAGGGCTAACGAGATCTATGTATTTATTTATACGATAGTACCCGATATTTATTTATTTATCTGATAGTACCCGAGGTAATATTCTAAACACACTTGTACATGATCTACCTCTTCTAGCGCTTTATTTTAAGCACCTTGTAAACGTATGATATGCTTCAAATTCAGAAAGTCCTATCAATACTATTGATTATGTAGATTTTTTAAGTTTACAATTTGGCAAATGATGTAAGTGTGGCCTTTTTATGTGTTCTTTGGAATAATTAAATCGTACTTCTGATCACATCACATCACACCAATACGTATTATAAAGGAGAAAGTTTGTGAGTGTGTATTATTATTGTTACTTTTTCAAGTCTAAACGGCTGGAGCGATTTTAATAAAAAATATGTGGAGTTAACTGACAGCCTGGATTAACACACAGGCTACGTTTTACTGCGAGAAAATATATTTTACTATTTTCTAAGGTGAACACGAGCAGTACCACGAGCGGGACCACGGCACCTGAAAAAGTGCCGAAACGTCGGAAAATTGTAAAAATGTAATAAACGAGCATAAATCCGTACAAAAACAGTTTTAATTATATATTTTACAGTTAATACAAAACTTATTTTCCCTAATAAACCGCGGGTAACACCGCGCAGCACAGCTAGTCGCTTTTAATCGCTTTTTGACGGTATTTCATTAAAATTGGTATTAAATTCTCTTCAAAGCGCTGCAAGAAGCTCTCAGGGTGTTAGTTGTACTCTATTGCATTGTCTATAATTTAGTTACGGTTTTTATTGTGTTTGTTTGTTTATCTAGGCAGAATGCGTGATTTGGGTGAGCGGAAGTGGTTATGAGTGCTTGATTTTGGCATGTTCTTGATTGATTTCATGTGCGTAATTAAAACTTGAAGGTTTTTATGCAAGTACAATCGGCAGCACTGGCTGTAAGAGTCTCAGTAAAAATAAATCTTTGTATGTTCACGGTTTGAATTTGCAGTAGCAATACTACTAGAATCTCTCGTAGCCCCGGCTGCCTAAGTGATCTTAAACGGTCACGAACGAAGGTTACAGGGCGCGTTAAGTGCATGATGGGTAAACCGTCTAAGAATAGCGCTAGTGGAATTTTTCCGAACGGTTCCGTGCTTCGCAAGGCACGTTTAGCAGTTGATGCCGGCTGCCGTCGATAGATGGCAGTCGTTAAGCCAAATCAGAGGCCTTAGGGCGGCTTGAAAACTTCTGACAGCAAGACCAGCCACTAGTTTTGCAAGCCTCCACCAATCCAGACTTGGCCCCCGTGGTTGAGTATAGCCTATACCTTGCTCAGGGAAGAGACACTTGCCCCTTGGTGGGGATATAATGGTTGATGATGAACACTACAAGTGAAGGAAAGCATCGTAAGGAAGCCTGAGTGCATAGGGTGTTCACAAACCTCAAGGCTTGAAAAAATATTAAAGGCAAAAAAATGTTTTGCGTTACTGTGTTTGTGGGTCATAGACGGCTTACCCATTCATGCACTGAACGCGCCCTATGTTGCTTAACCTTCGTGATCGTTTAAGATCACTTAGGCAGCCGGGGTTACGAGCGCTTCGCCTCTACTGCGAACCCTTCACAAAATTTTGAGAAATATCCCCTAATATCGTATGAAAGTAATATTAAAGTCTCCGTAAAAAGTTTCTTAACAGCATGTCTGTCGTTTTGAAATGAAACTAAATGACATGAAAAGGTTTTATTCAAAGTAGCGCAGAAACTGCGGCCTAATGAACGAAACATTTCAAACTAGGTGTCCATTTCAAAATCTAGATAATTTTGGAGAAAAAATGGACAAAAAAACACTCCAAACTGAGTTTTTTCAAAGTCCTTAATTAACATAGTTTGTTTCATTTGTTTCAGAGCCCCATGAAGCGGCTGTCATGCGCATAGCGGCACTGATTGCACTCGTGCAGGTAAGGGTCCGTCATCGTCATTAATCCTCGTACTGCTACTGAAGACAAACAAGGGTTAACTGGTCAGCTAGACCTGAGATTTCCGCACATGCTACGTACAATGGCCCAGATATGAGACTAACCCCTGGTTTCTGAGACACTAACAAGCCGTTAATCTACTGTTAACAGCTGTCAAGTAGCCAAAGTGCATATAGAAAAACATTTGACAGCTGTTAACAGTAGATTAACAGATTGTTAGTGTACGAGAAACTAGGGGTAAGCCCCTGTTTCACAATGTTCAAATAAAGTTCCAGATAAGCTATCCGCAACCAGGGCTGCCGTTTGTTCTAAATTTAAATAAATATTCCTATATTGCGTGTGTTTATGGCTTCAAATTTAGAACAAACGCCAGCCCTGGTTGCGGATAGCATATCCGGAACTTTATCTGCAGATTGTGAAACAGACTCTATTGCTGAAACCACAGGACGAACTAACTAATCCAATCGATAATCGGTTTCGAGTTCAGATTGCTAATCTGATAGGCTGTCAGTCACCTTAGTTCTTTAATGGACATAAATAAATAAAATAAATAAATTTTTGAACTAAAACTTTCGTAAGCACAACACATTGTAGACTTTTAGTCCGGATTTACTTACGGGTGTTGTTATATCGGAAAAGTCCGACCAGGTTTCGCTCCGATTCGCAGAGCTTAATCATGGTGAGCAGAGACGGAGCTCGCGACGTCGGTTGCTTGTCTCACACTACAAGTGAGTGTGAGACAAGTTGTTATATCGGAAAAGTCCGACCAGGTTTCGCTCCGATTCGCAGAGCTTAATCATGGTGAGCAGAGACGGAGCTCGCGTCGTCGGTTGCTTGTCTCATTTGTAGTGTGAGACAAGCAACCGACGTCTCACTTGTAGTGTGAGACAAGCAACCGACGACGCGAGCTCCGTCTCTGCTCACCATGATTAAGCTCTGCAAATCGGAGCGAAACCTGGTCGGACTTTTCCGATATAACAACATCCGTAAGTAAATCCGGACTAAAAGTCTACAAATAAATAAATAATACGTCCAAGGCACGTCCAAGCAAAGGGAGAAAATAAAAATCACCCGGAACCGGCGTGCGTTCCTGCAACGACTTATGAACGTTGATGAAGCAAAGGCGATCTGTCAGGATCGTGGCTAGAGGCAGTCCCTGGTCTCTGTCTACCCCTTCGGAATACAGGCGTGAGGTTATGTATGTATTTAAATTAATAATAATAATTGGGCTGCAAACAATTTGTATAATATTGGACAAATCGTCAGCATGAGCCCAGACACGGGGCGAGTCACGCAAGTCTAGTGTTGCCAGATGAGACACCAAAAACAATCAGTTATAATAATAATAAATAAACTTATCAAAAATAGTTTTGAACAATGAAGCTAATGTGTTCTGTAATAATAATTATGTTAATTAATAATAATGTGTAATAACAATATTCACACTAATATTGTAAAGGCGAAAGTTTGTGAGTGTGTATGTTTGTTACTTCTTCGCGTCTAAAAGACTGGAGCCATTTTAATAAAATTTGGTATGTAGTTAGCTGACACCCTGGATTAACCTATAGGCTATGTTTTACGGCGGGAAAATATCTGATTCACATGGGAAAATCGATAAGCCGCGGGTAACACCGCGGGGCATAGCTAGTAATTAATAAATCAAACTCTTGTTACCCAAAAAACGCTACAATGTCCCCATATATAGGCCACAACAATTTAGGCCCAACCTAGTAACAGCTAAACGTGTTTGTTAATAGAAAAATATAATTTTTAATGTAATATTTGGAAAACTAGCAGCATATGAAAAAGAGTAACAAAAACATTAAACATACTGAAGGCAAAGAAGAAAAAAATTAAGCACATAATTAAGCTCTTAAAGCAAAACTCCAGTGAAAACTTGAAAACTCAGTCTAGGTGTGTTTGTGACTTACAGTATAAAGTACTACGTAATTTCACTATTTTTATTTTTAATGCACTAACCCGTGCTAAAGAACAAATTTAAAAACCTATTTAGAGGCTAAAAATTTCACCCATGCCGGGATTCGAACCCGCAACCTCTGGCTATCCGTACTACGTAATTTGTGACGCCTTAGCCCGGTTACTATAGCACAGGGTATTCTGGTTCGATGTCAAAGCAAGATCAGTGATTGTGCTGTTAGTTAGTTAGTAAGTTAGACCTGAGATTTCCGCACTTAGCCTCATAGTTGGGCCATTGTACGTAGAGTGATTGTGTTGTGTGGATACTGTTTCTTTTTTAAAAACCTATTTAGAGGCTAAAAATTTCACCCATGACGGGATTCGAACCCGCTACCTCTGGCTATCCGTGCCAGCGCTCTTTCCAACTGAGCTAATGTGCGACTCACCGGCATCAGTGAAATTTCGAACCTCTTTACAATACTCTCTGTATTACGTAGTACAGGCAGCGATATCTGGCTGAAGTAATTTGCATCACTTGCAGCCCCGAGTACCTACTTTGCAGTTAGGTTCTACATCGGAAAGATGTACCCACTACATATTACTTAAAAAAATCAATTCTGGCAACCCTACGCAAGTCCAATCTTCGGATTCGTGTCACCCCGACAGTGTGGACGACCTCAGATGAAACGGTGCACTCTGACATTTGAGAGGGCTTACAGCGACGATTATTGAGTCATTACACCATCGATTGGCTTTAACTATTAGCTGCTTCTTTCAAAAACGCTCGTAATCGTTAAATTGCTGTTACCTAGTTGCTAAACGAAATTTGGAGGCTTTCTGACGTATTTTTTAGGTATTTGATGGCACGCGCTACTCGTGACGTCTGATTTATTTTATTTTATTTTTCTTTATTAGGAAAACCAACCAGTACGACATATTTACATTGGTAATTAAACAGAACACTTGAATAACGAATTACAGGTTTTCAACTTAAATACCTAAATCAATAGAGCAGTCGTTTGGCCCTGAAACAGAGATTTCCCCAAAAAATATATATATATACATATATACCTACATATATAGTGTTAATATAAATAGATATTAGATGTGTTGGCATACATAAAATAAAAATAAAAATAAGTTCAAGCTTTACGTACGTGTTCTGTGATCAGTTACGTTAAAGACGACTTTGCATCAAAAGTTTAAAGGTTGAACTGCTGTCGTCTGTGCCCATGGCTAATGGGGAAAGAATGTTCTCAGACATTAAGCGTGACGACAGGATCAAATAATAAAAGATTTCACGATATTAGGGGTTAATACTCGTACATATCAAATAATTATGTCTCACCGGAGGGGCACGGGTTTCTTCCTTGAGGAAGGTATAGGCCATACTCCACCACGGGGGCCAAGCCCGGATTGGTTGGTCAATTACGGTACCGCTCCGAAAAATGCCACTAGCGTTAGTCATAGACGGTCACCCATCCATGCACAGAACGCGCCCTATGTTGCTTAACCTTTGTGATCGTGATCACTCAGGTAGCCGGGGTTACGAGCGATTAGTTTATTACTGATATATACCATTTTTTAAATCATAACCTTCCAATTGGGTGGCAAAACCTAAAAAAATTGGGAATAAGTAAAAATTTTTTTTGTGTGTAAGATTTTCACTAAGGACAGAAAAATAAAATTTTACATAATTTAAAATTTCACATTAGGAACTTTTAAATGTTTTGAAGACTGATTTACTATTTATGGGTTACAGTAAATAATGAATTAGTTACCTTGCCTTCTAAGAAGCTTCTCGAGGCTATCAAGTTAGAACTCTACGATTCAATGCATTTGGGTAGGAAAATTTTAACCGACTTTTAACCGAGGTATTTGTTTTCAGCAATCATTCTTATCAGAATTTTTTTTTTTTGTTACATAGGGTGTACCTTAGGAGTGGCCCCATAAATACTAAATAAATAAATATATAAAATATTGTTCAATTGTCATGATGTAATCGACTAATGAACATTGATGAAGCAAAGATGATTTGTCAGGATCGTGGCAAGTGGCAGTCCCTGGTCTCTGCCTACTCCTCTGGGATACAGGCGTGCGGTTATGTTGTGTTTGCATAATATTATTCTTATTCAATTCAATTTTATTTCGACGTAAATGCATTTACATTCTGTGCTAAATGTCAGCGTAAATTGAAAGTGAAAAACGCTGCCTTCGGGCCGTATTGTGTGGATAAAAAGGCAACGGGAAAAATACTCCACTCTGATCATCTTTTTCCAAGTCATCTTAACCTATATAACACATCAATAGTCACCAAAACGTGTGATAAGATTCCTATTGGAAAGTACTGTGGAGGCCTATGCTGTAAGTCTATTAGCAGAGTATGGATGATAGTAAAATACTAGATATAAGTTGCTCGGTTGATATATTTTTTGCAAGTGTCACACATCATAACAAACTATAGTGAACTAGCGATATTTAAATCGGCATCAGTCATGTATCGGGATTGAATTATAACCGGCCAATATATCACCTCCATTAATTCCATCGTTGCCATCAATAACTTTAAATGCCAAAGCATTGGTTAATTGTGTTACAAAGTTATTGTTATTTAATAATAACTGTATTTACACGGATTTTACTCGTTTATTTTATATTTTTACAATTTCCAATGTAAATTGGAAAATTTACATTTCCAATTTACAGTTCGTACACTGGGGGAGGCTTATGTCCAGCAGTGGACTGCAATAGGCTGAAACAACAACAACACTTGTAAATTGGAATTGGTGGCATTTTTAGCCTCTAATTAGGTTTTTAAATTTGTACAATGTCTTCCGAGAAAACAAAAAGTGCCGAAACGGCGGAAAATTGTAATAATGTAAAATAAACGAGTAAAATCCGTGAAAATACAGTTCTTATTATGTCTAGTGCTCGTGTTAACCTTAGAAAATTATTATTCTTTGTTGCAGAAAAACAATAATATTTGGTAGAAACACCAATGTTCAAATAAAGTTCCAGATAAGCTATCCGCATTCAAGGCTGCCGTTTGTTCTAAATTTAAATAAATATTTCTATATTGCGTGTGTTCGTTCATGGCTTCAAATTTAGAACAAACCGCATCCCTGGTTGCGGATAGCTTAGCCGGAAGTTTAAATGCAGATTTTGAAACAGGCCCTAAGTAACATTAAATAGATAAAGAAAGACATCAATACACGTTCTTGCACAAGCTTCCCATCACATGAAGTCATAAGTCACAATGTAATGGATAAAACGCAACGGCTGTCATAATTTGAATTTAGAATTGACATATTCAATTAACTACATTGTATTCAGTTGATTTGACAGCCTTTCGTTAATGGAACTTCTGACACCTGTATTGCGTTCGGTTATGTCAGTAACAAGAAATTATCATTAATTTGTAATAGAATAGTTGACATATTTGTGGCGGCTTGATAACTTCTGACAGTAAGGCTTTTGTCTTACAATCCTCCAACGACCCGGACTAAGCCCCCGTGGTGGAGTATGGCCTAACTTTTCTGCGATGCAGGAAGAGACTCGTGCCACAATAGTGAGGGCATAGGGCATAGGGCATATGTATGTATGTATGTATGTATGTATGTATGTATGTATGTATGTATGTATGTATGTATGTATGTATGTATGTATGTATGTATGTATGTATGTATGTATGTATGTATGTATGTATGTATGTATGTATGTATGTATGTATGTATGTATGTATGTATGTATGTATGTATGTATGTATGTATGTATGTAAGGGTGTATGTATGTATGTATGTATGTATGTAATTTTCTTCTCCCCATCACTGAAAGTAATATAATAAAATGTCATATATGTACACAACTTCACAAAGTTAAAGTAGCCTGGTAATTACCTCAGAACTAGGGTTTCTCCGCGACATTTTCCTTCACAGTTGGCGAGTGGCATTGTTCCTATAACTTCACAAATTTGTGAGAATCCGGTATTCTATGGCTCGGCTGCGACCGCTTAGCGCTGACGTATGTAATCACCTTAGACTCTCAGGTTTCCTCACTATGTTTTCCTTAGACGTTAGCGAGTGTGTGTGTGTGTGTTTTTCGTCGACGGCCTCGATGGCGCAGCGGTTTGGCACGCTGCTGTAAAATCGAAGGTCTCGGGTTCGATCCCCGGCCGGGTCAAACTAGGAAACGAACTTTTCTAGTTTGTCTCAAGTCTTGGATGTTATCTATGTATTTATTGTATAAAATCTATCGTCGAGTTAGCAACTATAACACAAGTCATAGATAGAGATAGATAGAGAACACTTTATTATACATAAAAAAGGAAATTACACATGTATTTCTTAACCTAAGAGTACAGACGGCGGCCTTATCACTAAAAGTGATAAGTCATTTAGTTGTACTTAGTATAGGGCTAACGAGATCTGTGTAATATGTCCATGAATATTTATTATTTATTATTTTATTTTACAAGTCGTAAGGTGGGCGCAAAACGCACCAACCAATGTTTTTGTGTGGCTGTAGTGTCCATCTAATAACAAGAGCACAGGCGAAGCCTCAGTTGGTCTCACAAAGTTGACAAAATGCTCAAACCACTGGGTGAACAAATACGTCTGCATCCATCCTGAGGGATGCGCACTCCCAATGGATCCGAGCGGAGCACCTCTAATCAGGTTTTCGGACATATTTTTTCGTGGAAAAATTATCATGGGAGGCACAAATATTCCTGCGGGACTCATACAAGTCACTATAGTTATCAGTGAACCTCTTTCTGCTGATGATATAGCACCGATTTGTTTCTTGCTACGCTGGCCAATCACTTTTGGAATCTTGCTTTGGACAATAGATAATCCCGTTTCATCAACATTGTATATTCTGTCTGCACTGATTTTTTTCTCTTCATATATCTTCTCCAAGGTGTCATAAAACTTATCCATACTTCCCTTATTAAATCTACGAGCCCTAGCAAACGAGGTACCCGTAGGCTGCCTCATGGAAAGTCGATCTTTGTTGCTCTTTAAAAATCCTTTGAACCAATACCGGCCTGCCATTTCATTTTTGAAAGGGTTTGGTAAATTGTTTTTTTTCGCAAGCTGATAGGCCAATCGACGCATGTCAGTTTGAGTTAAACCATACAGTGTGCTTTCTATTTCCAAAGCGCAATCTGTTAGCTCATTTTCAAATAGTTCATCAAAAACTGGTTTTCGACCAATTTTTTTTGATAACAGGGCTTCAATAGTTGAATCTTTTTCAGAAGCCAGGCGGAACAATGTAGTCCTCGGAACGTTAAATGTTTTTGATGCTTTCAAGTATCCCATATTTTTTTGGCGTACTGCCATTATTGCAGCTTTCATGTCTTCCATTTGATATAATTTTCTTTTTTTGTACGCCATATTCTGAAACAACACCAATATATACAGAAGAGGAATATAAATACAAATCGTCATTTACTTACTAATGTGACATGATGTATGATATATTAATTTGGAATAGTAATGGTGAACATTAATTGGAATACCGAATTCCAAATTACCATCACCCCAAGTATTCTAAATTAGCAACACGGCATGATTCGACATAACCTCAATTTGTTGATTAATGAACAGGCATACGATTAAACTTCCACCTAATTTGCGCAATTCAATTGTTATTTGATAATACTGCCAAACAGTGAAAAAAATAATACACAGGATTACAGCGAAAAAACCGGATACAATTACATACCTTATTTTTTCTTAATTGCTGCCTGCACTTTTCGGTGTCTGGACGCCATATCGCCATATTAGAATAATGGCAGCTCGCTGTCAAAACTTAATCGTAAACTGCCAATGTCGGCTAAGAGTTAACATCAATACAATGGAGATGGCGCTACTAGTTTCTCTGATACCTTGCTATTCCGAATTGCCAGCAGTATTCCAAATATGCTTCCTTTCCTCTAATGGATGACACAGGATAATTAAGTATCTATTATTTATGTTCGTGTGAAACGGCAAATTGTCTTTTATTAGCATTCCAAAGCTCATCTTACGTTGACAACTTAGTTAGGTTAAATAGTTTATTTTTTTATTTAAATGTCTTTACTGAGGTGTCTAGACCGAGTTGAATTAATAGTAGGAGCATTTATATAATTCTCGTTAGATCCTTTTTTACATTCTTGCTACATCCTTGACACTTTATAACATGTATTGCAACTGGAAGCTAAGAAGCTGATTTGCCAGTCAAATACGCTGGTATTCTGTCGGCTACTAATATGTAAAACTATTTAAAAAAATATTAAGCCAGCATCAGACCATGTTGATAGTAAAATATTTTGTTGATGTACCATTTTCGTTGCTCTCAAGTATGGTTTAACCAACCAGGCGAAAATAAAAGTCACGTGTAACCACATAAATAAAGAAACTACATTGTTCAACAACATAGAACAATGATGACGATAGTGTCATGATAACAATTCGTGTATACAGGGTGTGGGGATTCGTAAAATCACGGCATAATATTTATCAGTCCATACGAAACACGTCTCAGTATTTTACGTAGGCTTTGAATGTCCTACTTTAGAGTACATGCGTGCTCTCAGCGAGTTTGGGCTTAATACTACGCGTGCCCACCGCGAATTAGCAATGACAAGCGCCGAGTTATGTGAACACCTCAGACACTCAGGTTTCTCCAAGATTTTTTCCTTCACAGTATAGCATAGCCAATGGCAGTGCTACATTTCTGAAGTTATACTATCTTAGTACCTATCTTAGAAAACAAAGTCAATGGTAGGTACTTGCTGGGATTCAAACCCGTGACCTCTGACTATGAAGCCGGCGTTCTACAGCTAATCGATAATTAACAATGAAACACGCGGCTATACTCAGAAAAAAGATGGTAAGAATGTGGTTTTTTTCCCGCTGCCTTTTTCTCCACTACAATACTGCCCGAAGGCAGCGGCTTACATTGTACATTGACATTCAGCAACAGAATGTAAATTATTTACGTTGAAATAAATTGATTTGAATGGATTTGACTCTTATGCTAGATTATATATATTACTTGGAGTAAAATTTTCAATAAATAACATTAAAGCTTTATAAGGGAAAGAGGAAGTGATTGGAATCAATCACTTGGCTAAGCAACAACAGGAGCGGTCAGGTACAGGATGGGTGAGCGTCCCGTGACTACCGCTAGTGGCATTTTTCCGAGCGCTTCCGTGCTTCGCAAGGCCCGCTAAGCCATCGGTGCCGGCTGTCACATAATGGCAGTCGTTAAGCCATGTCAGAGGCCTTATGGGCGGCTTGATAACTTCTGACAGTTAGGCCCACCACTGTCTTACAATCCTCCACCAACCCGGACTTGGCCCCCGTGGTGGAGTATGGCCTAAACTTCCTGCGATGCAGGAAGAGACCCGTGCCCCAGTGAACATACAAGTGTTGATAACGAAGGGAAAGAGCCTTGGGTGTCACAAAAAATGCAACCGCTCGCAGTAAAACATGTGCTGTGTGGTGTCGGCCTAGAGAATAGCACCAACCCAATTCTTCCCGCGGGTGTCGTACAAGGCGACTAAAGGGTCACAAACCGGGGGGTGTCGCTTTATTCGCCTTAACTGCGATCCCCAACCCGCATGCCCTGCGTGGGGATTATGGGCATTACCCCCTATGACAGCACACCGTGGCGCTCTTTAGGGGAGGGCTATGTCCAGCAGTGGGCTAGTATAGCCTGACGACGACGACGACTATAAAACATTCTGAAACGCCAGAAAGCGGTTAATTACGATCAAAATCCACTTGATATCACTTGACACGTGTATTGTCAGATTTTTTTTAAATTAATTAATTGCCTTCACACCATGATAGATCGTTATTACGATCACGTGTGACCTACCTTAGTGTGAGAACGGAGTGAGCATTGTGACGGGTATTGTCCAAACTTATGTTTAAGCAAATTCTAGAAATAGTTTGGTGAAATAGATAGATAGATAGAGAACACTCTATTGCACAACCAGAAAAATATTACAACCATGATTGTTAAATAGCTTGATGGGTGTCGGGCATTTATAATAAGGGGCTCGATATGAGGAAGAATATATGCCCTTCCAAATAGTAAAAAGTTCAAGTGTACTTTTAGTGAATTTCAAGTTAAACTGAAATGCACTGAAAGTATACAATGTTTAAAATTGTTTAAAATAATAATATATTAATCTGTTTAGTTATATTGCCTAATTCAGAAGTTAGCTTTCTCTGAATAATTCTCCTTTCTTTTTCTCTAATTCGTAGTAAGCGATGCTGGTTGTACAATTACTTAAAATACTTCAATGTTACTTAGGATGCTGTTACCACTCATTGTACAATTGTTTGTTAACCCTAATAAAATAAAATATTTGTTTACTGCTTGGGGGTGGGGGGGCATAGCGGAGCGGTGTAGAACTCCGGATTCATAACTGGGAAGTCGTAGGTTCGAACCCCGGCATGTACCAATGACTTTGTTTTCTAAGTTATGTACACTTGGAAATTATAGATAGTAGCAATACCACTAGGTAAAGTATTTCTTAATGATTCGCGATACTCAGACATAGCCCTCCCCTAATGAGCGCCATAGCGCCCTGTCTTCAGCTTGCCGCATCCAGAATCCACCGGCAGTTTTTCGCAGATCGTCATCCCACCTGGTCGGAGGGCGTCCTACACTACGTTTGCCGAGTCCATTTATTATCTAACAGCCTTTTTTCCCCTTTCCAGCTGTCGCTAGCAACAGCTGCAGCGGACGTCGATGGCACCCTTACGGCCCGCGAGCTGAACCTCCAGCTCTCCGGCGACAATGCTCTCTCCCCGTTCTACGAGAGCTCCGAAGAGTCAGGAGTCACCTTCATCAGGGGAGCTCGAGCGATAGACTCCCCCCTGACGCCCGAAATTGACGTGCTATGCTCGGCGGACTGGATCGACGTGACGGTGGAATTCGCCGACGTTTACGAGGGGATCATCTACAGCAAGGGCCATTTGAACGACCCGAAATGCAAGTGAGTCACATTCAAATCCGTTTCATAAATATTTTATTTGACGACCTCTGTGGCGTAGCGGTAGAGCATCTACCTACCATGCAAGAGGTTCGAATCCAGGCTGGGAACAAAAAAAACGCCAGGTCTTGGATGTTTACATGTTTGTGATGTCGTTGTTACTGGTTCCCATGACACAGGGTATCCTAGTATGGGGCCAGAAGTAATGTATGCGCCTGTATGTAAATGTCACGTCAATTTCACGAGGCAAGACCACAACTCCCCACCGGCCAGCCCAACCTTGCGCACAGATTAGCCGGCGACCCTCACACCTATTTACTTAATCTGCGGGCTCTAATCTAGAAGGTTCTCCGGTCCGCCCAATTAACACGGCGTCTCTCCCGCCCGCCCAGCGACCGGCCAATGGCGGCCTCGCTGGGATTAATTAAGGAACTTCCACCGCTACCCCCACCCTTTTATTCAAAGTATAGCACAGAAAGTTGACGTAACTATCTATTTTAAAACCTAGATAATGTTACCCGCCGTCTTCTTGCCTCGCCAGGTGTCTTTATTTTATATAATTATTTATGTAAACTCTGTTAATTCCTCGTACTTTGAACTGGCTTAAATCTCATACGTCATTGTCATCTAAATACCTAATCTATAATGTTGTAGTAGCTCTTTCTGCAAAATGTGTGCTTTACATATTTTTAGAACCGTGTTTCTGGCTAGTTAATTATATCTTATCGTAAAAATGTAGTATAATTCCCGCAAGGAACTACCGCATCATCACAAGCAATTCGATACAAGAATTCCAGAAAGTTTTAGAATAAGAATTTGAACCCAATTAATTAAGAACCAAATTTGTATAAACATGCCGACTTATATCAATTCTTAAATGTCACATAACCATTACATTAGCGTTTCACTCCTATTGTGAGTGATTTTTTTCACTTTAATGCGACTTAAGACACATTTAAGAAAGAATGTATACATTTTGTCATTTTTTTTTCTGTAAAAATCTAGATCGTGTTTGAAATAGACGCCTGTATTTAAATGTAAAATTCTAAACTCATAGTTTCTGCGCTGGATTGAACAACTAGATTTCATTTGATTTGATCCGGTCAATTCCTCACCCAACATCCCAAGCCCTCTTCTTGCTAAGCCTGTTCAACAACCATCCTTATTTAGAATTCACGTATTTTCACTGAACATCTCGATGGTTCATCGCCCTTAACTTGATTTTCACTTTTCTCATCGCGTACACGACACCTTTGACCTTCAGTGCTGTTGCTTTAAGAGCCATCTTAGTCAGAGTATGCCATTAGGCCTCGGGCCTGTCTCGAAACCAAGCGATATTAGCGATAGAAACCAGTAAAGCTGGTATCATGCTGATTATCGAATCAGCATGATACCAACTCGGGGTTGTATATCTTCAACAAAATACGCGTCTATAACACGACCAAGTCATAAAATGAAAACTTCATTCAAATAATGTAGCCTATAACGTCCCACTGTAAGGCACAGGGCTTCTCTCAGAGAGAGAGTATGGGCTTAATCACTACGCATGCCCACCGCCGCTTGGCCATTCCAAGAGCTAAGGTTCCTCTGTCATTAAGATTTCCTCGCGACGTTTTTCTTCACACTTAGCCAGTGGCATTGCCGCTATACAGGGCGTCCCAAAGTTATGGGCCATGAAGGGAAAGTACCTTAAATATCGTAGATAGGGTATTTTGCTGAAAGAAAACTTTATGTTATTTTTAAAAGTTAGTAATTCTGCATTCAAAGTTTTTCTAAAAATTACTTGCCTTGTCTGGGAACCGCACCGACTTAAATGTAAAAAAAATACACTTCTAATTTTATGATGCCAATCGAAAGAATAGCCAAAAGATAATAACTCTTCTTAAATAACATAGTATTTTAAAATAAAGGAACAGCATGAAATTAATCATTTTAATCAAATTAAAAACATACATGAAGCTGTCGTTGTCAATTAAGTGGGTATTTTTTTGTAAATTAATTAATTAAATGCTCAAAATGTGATCCCTCTTGTCTAACGCAAATCGCCAATGTTTTAATGAGTACGCTGCCTATTGATTTTAATCTTTCATTTTCAACTTAATTGACTACGGCACTTTCATGCATGTTTTTAGTTTTATTAAAATGATTAATTTCACGCTGTTCCTTTCTTCTAAAATACTATGTTACTTAAGAAGAGTTATTAGTTTTTGTCCATTATTTTGATTGGACTCATAAAGGTAGGGGTGTTTTTTTTTGGTGTTTTTCCCGCGGGTGTCGTAAAAGGCGACTAAGGGACACAAACTGGGGGGTGGGCGCCAGCGCCCCCGCAGTACAATTCCACTGTACTGCGATCCCCAACCCGCATGCCCAGCGTGGGGATTATGGGCATTACCCCCTATGATAGCACAACGTGGCGCTCTTTAGGGGAGGGGATGTCCAGTAGTGGGCTAGTATAGCCTGACGACGGCGACGTACCAATGACGGTTTCTTGTTCTTCTTGTCAGATACGTGACCCTCGGTGGCAGCCAGTCTCGGTACTCGTTCCGAGTGCCGCTGACCGGGTGCGGGTCCCGCCCGCTGTGCAACGCTTGCGGCACCATCGACAACGTGTTGGTCTTCCAGGCTGACGACTTCGTGCAGGGGCCCCAGGACTTCGCCAGGAAGGTCAGTTGGATTTTTAAAACAATAAGCTGCATGTCGATTTATTCCTTACTTGCCCAATTAAGTAAACAAGATTCTAACCTCAAAATCAAACCTCAAAAAAGTGATGCCAAAATTAGATTTTTCTATACTATTTTTTTTTTTATTATTTCTAATGCTCTAACCCGCGCTAAGGACAAATTTAAAAACCTATTTAGATTTTTCTCCCTAGATTACGAAGTTGGTTTATAAAATTAACAGCGTGTTATCTAAAATGGTGTTGCAGGTTACTTCATTTATGGAAGTCGCGCGTCAGTCTCTTTACACTATGTACGATAGTCAATATTAATTCAAACAATCAATATGAAGATAGGCTCGTAGTGTAGAGTAGGACGCCCTCCGGCCTGGTAGGATGACGAACTACAAAAAACTGCAGGCAGGTCCTGGATGTGCTAAGCTGAAGACAAGGCGCTATGCCTGACGACGTCGACGATAGCGACAAAGATATGCCTCCTCCAACACACACTAATTCTGTGATGATCACCCATGATCAATAGATGGCGTTACTGGTTTTTTATTGTCGTGGCGTTATGTTACCAATATTTGTCCAAGACACAATCTTGTCATTAGAGGGTAAGGGGAGAAAAACGAAAAACGCTCACTGGATCTCAGTGATTGCAATTCATGAAACCTACTTTACTTACGATAAATGTGATATCACACATTTTGTGTCGTGTTTAATTAGTGCCGTGATCATAGGAAACGGGGTAAGTTATTTACTTTTACCGATTTGCATTTGCTCAAGCAGATCTGCGAATAAAGTCGGTAACAGATATTTTGTCATTGTCCACAGCCTAGCGATACGCCCTTAACGCTTCCTTCCATAATTACTTTCTCTGTTGAGAACTGGAGACTACGGGGTTTTTATCTCACTGTATACCCAACCCTGCTTATGCCAATTGCCGCATTAGCCGCCTTATCACAACCGCCGGAGTATCCACATTTTCACTCGAGCTCAATAAATTGGGCTGTTTATATCGTCTATTTCTTGTGTATACGAGTTGATCTAGTAGTAGTTTAGTGTTGTTCATTTAGTATTTAATGCATGCCTAGTGTTAAGTTCCCTGTTGCGACAACTTGATTGCTTATTTACCGTCACAGGGGTTCCGAGAACCACCAACATTTTGGTGAAGGTTAGATTTGGGTATTTACCCACATATAAGTTTATGTCATTGTATGTATTCTTAAGATTGAAGCAGGACCTAGGTTATTCACATTATTCCGAATAATTTGGCTTCACGCAGTTGGGTATTTACCCACTTATAAGTTTATGTCATTGTTTGTATTCTTAAGATTGAAGCAGGATCTAGGCTATTCATTTTATTCCGAATAAGTTAGCTTCACGAAGTTGGGTATTTACCCATAATTAGATTTATAACACGCGACTTCGAGTCCCTATTGTGATTGTAAGATATGGGACACGTCTAAGGATCTTATCCGACTCCAACTCTTAATGTTTGTGTGGGTATTTACCCCTCAGCTAAATTAATTTAAGTTTTTTTAATTTTAAGAATTTATACTCTTGGCACATGGTACAATCTTGGTCAATATTCAATAAATAAGTTAGCGTGAACCGAGCCTTTCAATTCTTATTCGAACCTTAACTTTAATATTCAGAAAGGGACATCACAATGGCGCCCAACGTGACTAAGTTTTGAAGGGCTCTACTTTAGTATTAAGGGTTCATTGATTTTCACTTAGTTGAAGCCATAAATATGGATGTAAATCACCTGCTCAAGGATGAACTGGAGTTTGAATTAGCTTGTAGGGGGATTCTGAATTTAACAAACGTGCAGAGTATGAAAAAAATTCTAAAGCAATTGATGTCTGAAGAGTACAGAGGAGATTTTTCAAATAGGTTTGTTACTCCGGTGGCATGTGTAGATGACGTTGGTCCCCAGCTCACAATCTGTGAGAATAAGTTAAAAGTAATATCGTTGAATCTGAAAGAAATCTTGCATAAACCAGATCCAACCACCGTGAAACGTTTAATATCAAGGTTATTACACCTTAAAGGTCGAGCTAGACTCATTACTTTAAAAAACGAAGAAGAAACATCACGCCATGCCAAAATAGTAAGTGACATTGAGGAGGGCTTCATCACATTATCGTCATTGCAAGATAAACCAATTACAGATGAAGAAGATAACGTATTAACAGAATCAGATAAAAAGATACTGCATGAATCACTAGGAGAATTAGCCACTAGTTTAATACAAAAGATTGAGCAAAAGGAAGAAACACAGCTTCGACAGGACACTCTTTCGAATCCTTTTGTAGATCAGAACACTCAGAATGTATCTACAGATCTCCAAGAAATGGCACCAGCCCGTAAAATGAATCTTGCAAGGTCATCAACATTTGATAGAGGATTGGCTAAGCACAAACTGGTTCCAGTAAAAGATTGGAACATTAAATTTACTGGAGAATCGAACATCAGCATTAATGCTTTCTTGGAGAGAATTAACGAAATAAAAGAAGCTCGTAATGCGGATGACGAAGACTTATGGAGGTATGCTATAGATCTTTTTGAGGGAGATGCCCTTATTTGGTTCAGAGCAAACAGACACACTGTAAATAACTGGAGTGAACTGGTGGAGCTGCTCCTCGTAACTTTTCAAAGCCCTTACTATCAGGATGAACTGTTAGAAGAAATTAAGAAAAGGACACAGGGAAAACAAGAAATTGTTACAATTTACATTGCAGTAATGCAAAATATGTTCAACCGTTTGCCGCAGAAGTTATCGGAATCTCAGAAACTGAACATATTACTACGCAACATTCAACCATATCTGCAACAAGCTGTCTGTAGAGACAAATTTGATAGCATTACCGAACTGACACACGTCTTAAGGGTTTTAGAACGCTCAAAACTGAGTTGCGTCCACTTTCAAGAACCAAGCTCAGCCAACGCCTTGGAACCGGATTTAGCCTACCAGGGTTGTTTTAAAAGTGCTAGGGAATTAAATGTCATAAATTCCTCATTTACACCTAAACGGGACAATGATATGCGCAGTAACATGAAATGTTGGAACTGTAGGGCCATGGGACATACTTTTAGGAGTTGCCTCTTGCCACGCCAGCGGCTTTTTTGTTTCAAATGTGGAAAGTTTGGGCAATCCACTAAGACTTGCGACTGTAACGTGGCGGGAAACGCCAAACTGGAAGTCATTCCTCCTGCCACATGTCTTCCAGAATAGAAAATGATAAATTCAACAATAATGAATGGCAGAACTGGTTAAGCATAGTTTCCAATTATTTTGAAACTGGAACCTTATGCACTATTCAGCAAAAAGCCAACGATAATAGATATCATGCTGTTGTGACTATCCTGGGAAGAAAATTTGCTGGCTTGTTGGACTCCGGAGCAACATCGTCAATAATTTCACACACCTTATGTACCAGACTTTTGACACTGGGATTTACCACACAGTCTGTCCCCGTAGTAACCTTTGCAACAGCAGATGGTACACAACACGAGATAGGAACCGTTTTATATCTACCCATCCAGTTCTCAAATCAGTACAAGGTTGTGCAATTCTATGTCATGCATAATGTTAAACATCATATGCTCTTTGGTATAAATTTCTTTGAAGCTTTTGATTTATCAATCAGCAATAATCATGTAAACACTAAGGACATCAAATCAAGTAATTTTTCGGAAATTGCGACTTTAGAGATTAATAACTTTACATCCGTCATAGCACGCAACGAATTATCGGAAAGTCAAAGGTACGAATTAGATAAAGTTATTGAAGAAATGAAATTGAAGATAGGTCAAGGGCTGGGAAGGACTGATCTCATAGAACATCGCATAGATACGGCAGATCACCTCCCAGTCAACCAAAGGCAATACCCCTTTTCACCACCTATTATGAGAGAGTTGGAATTGGAGATTGATGACATGTTGGCCAAAGATGTTATCGAACCATCATACAGCTCATGGCGGTCACCAGTACTCTTAGTAAAGAAACCTTCGGGACAAAACCGTTTATGCCTTGACAGTAGACAATTGAACAAATACACCAAACGCGACACATACCCACTACCAAGAGTGACGACAGTCTTGGACAGTCTAAAAAATGCGCAATTTTTGTCTACGATTGACTTAAGGTCGGCATTTTGGCAGATTCCACTCGAAGAAGCAAGCAAGGAAAAAACCGCTTTTGGTTTGCCTGGTAAGGGGCTGTACCAATTTAAAGTAATGCCTTTCGGATTGAGCAATGCCAGCCAAACACAACAGAGGCTTATGGACAGACTTTTCCCTCCTGAATATGAAGGAAAGATTTTTTCCTATTTAGATGACATAGTCATCTGTAATGAAACGTTTCAGGATCATATTTCTTCGCTAAATTGGGTCATAAAACAATTAGACGCAGCAAGATTGACAATAAACTTGGACAAGTGTCAGTTTGCACGCTCATCCCTTAAATACTTGGGGTACATAGTGGACAAAGAGGGGCTACGGACTGACCCAGATAAGGTTAACGCAATTCTTAGTTATCCCAGGCCGAATACATTCACTGAATTGAAACGTTTTATTGGCTTAGCTAGCTGGTATAGACGTTTTGTCGAAAATTTTGCCATAGTAGCAGCACCGCTACATGATTTGACCAAAGGGGGAAAAAAAGCTCACCGTGTTCAGTGGAATAAAGAGGCAGAAATTGCATTCACAAACCTTAAGACTGCTCTAACCACCACACCAGTTCTCAGTTGTCCGGACTTCTCTAAAGAGTTTGTAATACAGTGCGACGCCTCAAATCAGGGAGTAGGTGGCATTTTAGTTCAAAATATTGATGGAATAGAGAAACCAGTTGCATACACAAGTAGAAAACTAACAGACAGGGAAACAAAATACTCGACCTCTGAAAGAGAGTTGTTGAGTGTGCTACACGCCATAGAAAACTTTAGACCATATGTAGAGGGCACACATTTCAAAGTCATAACAGATCACAGCGCCCTTCAGTGGTTAAACAGATCAAAGGATCCTCATGGTAGATTCGCCAGATGGGCCATGAAGTTACAGCAATTTGATTATGAAGTGGTATTTCGGAAGGGCAAAGATCATGTGGTCCCTGATGCATTGTCAAGAGCAGTTTTGAAAGAGGTCTCCCTTTTGGAAATTAATGATAGTGATAAAGACACTTGGTATCAAACAATCGAAGAAAACGTAAGTAAGGGTGAAAATGATGGCACTTGGACCATAAATCAGGGAATATTATGGAAATACTTAAAATGGGATAAATTCCCAGATGAAAATGATTCCTGGAAAATTGTAATACCAGAGAAATTGAGACAAGTAGTTTTGAAGGAATGTCATGACGATCCTGTTGCTGGTCATTTTGGTATAAAAAAGACTGTGAATAGAGTAAGACAACGATATTTTTGGCCATCGTTAATAAAAGATGTGAAAAGCTATGTTCGGCAGTGTGAAACTTGTGCTAAATACAAAAACGCTCAAAACCCCCCATCTGGGTTAATGGGTAAACATAAAGATGTCTCAGAACCCTTCCAAATAGTATCTATGGATTTAATGGGCCCTTTTCCGAGATCGAAATCAGGTAACACCATGCTGCTGGTAATTTCGTGCTGGTTTAGCAAGTTCTGTCTATTATTTCCACTGAGAAATGGTAAAGCTTCTAATGTGACAAAAATCATTGAAGAACAAGTATTTCTAGTATTTGGAGTGCCTAAAGTAATAATTTGTGATAATGGCAAGCAATTTACCGCATCGATATTTAAAGATTTGATATCAAATTACAAGTCGGAGATTTGGTATACACCTTATTACCACCCTCAGGCAAATCCCACTGAGAGAGTAAATAAGGTCATAGGCACAGCGATATCATCATACATTGAAGATAACCACAAGGATTGGGACAAATATATTCACCATATTGGTCACGCGATTCGCACAGCAGTTCATGAAGTCACTGCCAAAACACCATCATACCTTTTTTTTGGGCGAGAGACTTCTACACAGGGCATGGCAAGAGGTGTAGAAGTAAATAAGAATGACTCGCTAAAATTTGATAGGGACAAATACGACGAGAATGTAAAATTTCGAAACGAGATCTATAAAGATGTAAGAAATAGACTAAAAAAAGCATATGAAATAAATAGCAGACATTATAATTTACGAAGAAGAGCGGTGCATTGGCAGTTAGGAGATCTAGTATGGAAGAAGACAAAGTACCTATCTAAAGGTGACAAGAACTTTATGGCTAAGCTAGCCCCCAAATTTGAAAAAGCCGTGATAGCTGAGAAGTTGTCTCCGGATGTTTTCATTCTAAAAAACTTAAAAGGCAAGAATATTGGTAAGTGGCACTCAGCAGACCTCAAGAAAGTCTTGCAATAGGAGCATAAACTTATCTACTCTGACTGGAATCCTTGTCAGATCCCATTTGTGGAGAGGGGATAATGTGATGATCACCCATGATCAATAGATGGCGTTACTGGTTTTTTATTGTCGTGGCGTTATGTTACCAATATTTGTCCAAGACACAATCTTGTCATTAGAGGGTAAGGGGAGAAAAACGAAAAACGCTCACTGGATCTCAGTGATTGCAATTCATGAAACCTACTTTACTTACGATAAATGTGATATCACACATTTTGTGTCGTGTTTAATTAGTGCCGTGATCATAGGAAACGGGGTAAGTTATTTACTTTTACCGATTTGCATTTGCTCAAGCAGATCTGCGAATAAAGTCGGTAACAGATATTTTGTCATTGTCCACAGCCTAGCGATACGCCCTTAACGCTTCCTTCCATAATTACTTTCTCTGTTGAGAACTGGAGACTACGGGGTTTTTATCTCACTGTATACCCAACCCTGCTTATGCCAATTGCCGCATTAGCCGCCTTATCACAACCGCCGGAGTATCCACATTTTCACTCGAGCTCAATAAATTGGGCTGTTTATATCGTCTATTTCTTGTGTATACGAGTTGATCTAGTAGTAGTTTAGTGTTGTTCATTTAGTATTTAATGCATGCCTAGTGTTAAGTTCCCTGTTGCGACAACTTGATTGCTTATTTACCGTCACAGGGGTTCCGAGAACCACCAACATTTTGGTGAAGGTTAGATTTGGGTATTTACCCACATATAAGTTTATGTCATTGTATGTATTCTTAAGATTGAAGCAGGACCTAGGTTATTCACATTATTCCGAATAATTTGGCTTCACGCAGTTGGGTATTTACCCACTTATAAGTTTATGTCATTGTTTGTATTCTTAAGATTGAAGCAGGATCTAGGCTATTCATTTTATTCCGAATAAGTTAGCTTCACGAAGTTGGGTATTTACCCATAATTAGATTTATAACACGCGACTTCGAGTCCCTATTGTGATTGTAAGATATGGGACACGTCTAAGGATCTTATCCGACTCCAACTCTTAATGTTTGTGTGGGTATTTACCCCTCAGCTAAATTAATTTAAGTTTTTTTAATTTTAAGAATTTATACTCTTGGCACATGGTACAATCTTGGTCAATATTCAATAAATAAGTTAGCGTGAACCGAGCCTTTCAATTCTTATTCGAACCTTAACTTTAATATTCAGAAAGGGACATCACAATTCTTTTTCGATCAATGCTTTTTTCATCCAATCCAGCTACTGTCTTCAGCTTGCCGCATCCAGCATCTGCCTGCATTTTTTGGCAGATAGTCATCCCACCTGGACGGAGGGCGTGCTACACTACGTTTACGGAGTCGCGGTTTCTCGCGATATATTAGGACCTACCCAAGAACGTTTTGGTTACAAGATCCTTGTATCTACCTCATAATTGTAGCCACAAGCTAATTTAATCCCCATCCTACAAAAAAAATCTTGTAACCCACCATTTGTAACCGCTAGTTGAAACCATTTCCAGGTGTCCTGCGCGCGCAGCACGCTGGAAGTCTCAGCAGGCAGCGGAGTGGTTCAACGCAATGACGAGACACATACCCTGAAGCTGAAGCCTTTCATGGTCGACATGCTTGACGTGGTCGCCGTGCAGGGCCCGGCTGGAGGCGTGGAGTGCTGGATGGACATACAGCGGGGCGTTTACCCCAATGTAAGTGGGGTCATCCAGTTTTATAAGCTTTCAAGGGAATCCTGGATCGCACAAGCTGAATTTTTTAGGACTCATATAAATTATATTGAAATCTAGACACTGTTTATAGTGAGAATAGTATTTTCTTCTATCGGTTCATATAAATGGGCTCTTGATGGTCTAAATGATTTAGTCATGGAGCACAACGCTATCTCAGCTGAAAGTCTAAACGATGTTATTACAAATGTTCGGGCGTCCCTACATTTTATCCAGTTTTTTTCGGCAGGAATTCTAGACATATACGTTTATATCAACAAGTTTAACATTACAACATTTAAATGATTTGCAAATCCAACACATTTACTGAAGAGTGGCGGAGTATGGTTCTGACAGTAAGGCCCGCCACTGTCTTACAATCCTCCACCAACCCGGACTTGGCCCACGTGGTGGAGTATGGCCCAAACTTCCTGCGCTGCAGGAAGATACCCCTGCCCCAACAGTGGGGGCATACAAGGGTTGACATCGATAATTACACAAATCTTTCACAAGAGCATATGATGAAAGATTTAGATACAAAGTAACATAGACAATAATTAAAAATTCATTTACAAAAATTTCGTCCACAAAGTCCGAGAAAAATAATACAAAAATTATATAAAAAAATAATAATAATAATAATGTCAATCAAATGAACCGCCCCGAGACATTTCCGACCCAAAGGTGCCCATGACACTGGCAGCATTACCGCGCTGCACAGCAAGGGATATCCTTTGCATCAAAAATGCCCCTGAGCGGTAGTCAAAGCCACGGTTGCTAAGACGACGCCCTACCTCTTTAATAAAAGCTTTTCCCTGGGCACCCCAAACTCCAGTAGTTTCCAGGGCAAGTGGCACAAATAGGTAGCTGCGCATCAGCTGGCTGTATTTCGCACACTTAAGTCTAGCGGCAGCCTCAGCAGCAGACCCAGGGACACCAACCGTCGAAACAATGTGAGAAGGTGCGAAGGTGCACACGCAGGTGGCATCCCAGAGTAGACACCGACCCCTCTCCCACGGTATTAAAGTGAGACCGTCCGGACGCCTCCCATCAGTGCGGATCAACCCTGGCGGCTCAAGAACCGTAGGGACGTCTGCCGAAATAAGAGCCCTCCGAACGATATCATTAATAGAATGATGCCGTGAGAGTCTACCTGCACTCCGAACACAATAAAGCCCATGACGACCCCGCGAATCCACCTCCGCACCGCAAACACAGCGATGCGGTTGACATATGTCACAACCCAAACGCAGCGCCACCGCTACACGCAAGGAATTGTCATCTAAGAGGGTTCCCAAAAAGGGTGAAGGCAAAGCATGAAGCCATACCCCGGAGTCAGGCTGAGAAACTGCCTGCAAACGCGCGAGTTCAGCACCAGAGCTCTGCTCCACAAGTTTTTCCAGCGCTACTCGACACATCTCCTCATCCCAAGCCGGCAGCGGCCGATCAGGCTGCTCCGGCAAATCACTGTTTGGACAACAAGCCCGCCATAACCCCAAAGCCTCATCTGCAAAAGGGATGCGGAACCCGTCACCATTAGCTCGTAAAATGCGAGTAACCAAGTCCAACACCCCCCGCGACGACGCCAAAAAAGCTGGCAGTTCTGTGTCCTGTAGACGACGGATGCCCAGTCCGCCATGTCTAATCGGCAGCGCAGCCTGGGACCACTGGAAAGCAGTCATTTCAATATTCATAACACACTCCAACAACTCCTTGAGCATGTTATCGTACATCAGTGACTCCCTCAGATCATAGAAAGAAGGAGATATGCCCTAGCCGCGAAATAAGTCCGGTACCGCTGTCGCCACTTTTGAATATGTGTGCGTTTTCATCACATGCACAATATTGTAAATATAAGGTTCACGCACACGTCTGTCCAGTCATTTACTAGCGTTCTAATCTTTTAATTGGTTCGCACCACAGAACATAAAAAAAGAGTAGAAGTCGTAAGTGGGCGGTGCCCGCGTGCCTCACATTAGCAATGTATTGCCTATGCGTAGTCGGTGACAGTTTTGTTTACTTCATTTGCCGTGCGCTTCTAGTAAAGAAAAAAATGGTGAAAACTTGATTAAAATGCCTTGTTGTGCTGTGTTAGAGAGCAAACATAAAAGCTGGCGACCAAAATATACCAATCATGCCGTAATATTTCATCGGTAAGACGTATTTCATTGTATTTTTAATTAAATTTGTAATGACATGAACACGGAAACCAATCCGAAAATGAAAAAGTGAAACCACCTTTATTTACTGGTTAGTAAAGTTAAATTTTCATCGAAGAAAGTGTACCTTCTCTAGAAATTTCTGTCATAATTTGAATTCTACTCAATTACGGATGGGGGCACACATGACAAAAATCTATCGAATTATCGATACTAAGTCATAGACAATTATGTCTATGACTTAGTAGGCATACATACTTAATGGTACTTAGGTATTGTAAATTCCAATTCGTCTAAGTAGGTAAAATAATTGTTGGTGCCTTTTCACATGCACCCGGTCGCCGTCCGGTCGCCGGGCCGGGTATAGTAGTAATGTATGAGCTCCGGTCGCCGGCTGGTCATTGTGCATGTGAAAACTCTCATTAGAGCTCATACATTACTACTTTTCATACAAGACATGACATGAGCACATAGGTCGCGATATAGTTTTTCTTCACCAGTTTATCAGTGACCGAAATATCTAAGAAACTATCGAAGTAATTTTCATCTTACCCCTTTGACAACAGAAAACCGAGGTTCAAAACGACGATGAACACAATAGGTATATTCAAAGCATTTTCATGAACACTTCATAAACACTAAAAATGGCGGAAGGTGGCACTTATATGATGCAGCAATACCAGAAAAAATGTGCTTCACTTCCAGGTTAGACATATATTAGTACCATCATCAATAAAATTAGTATAACGTATGAAACATGGCGTACAGATAGACAAAGATCTGAATTGAGTCGTAGAATACATGATATATTTTCCCGTGTTATAATTTCTAACGCCCGCGAAGCAGCGGGTTAAAGCTAGTTTTAAATAAGAGATAACATTTTAAAATATGAAATCTACCACATTGTTTTATTTGTGCGTCTATCTACCCTATTAGCGTTAATTCTTTTATGCAACACCTGGCAATAAAGTGGCTTTTTCCGCACGCTGCGCGTACGGATAAAGCCGCTTTCTGGCCAAGTGTAGACATAAAAAGATGTACACAACACGGGAGGTAATAAAGAAAGCTCTCGATCGCATATTTACGTCCCTCGCTTGCAGCTTGGGCCGCTAACTTCTGCGATCGCGGCCTTTCTTTGTATTACCACCCTAGTTGTGTTATGTATGTACTATTTTAATACAGTTGCTCAAAAAGTGGCGTATTACACGGACGTATAGCATACGGGATTTGGGCTATTACACACTCGTGCTTTTTTTTTACCTTTCCCGCACTCGTGCCAACTGTTCTTTCCCAACTGTCAAAATAATGTCTATTAAAAAGAAAAACCAACCATGAAGTTTTTACTAAAATAATCATAGAAGTTTTTATAAGCTACTAATTTGTTTCAATATCAGATTTAATGATTTGATTGAATGAGTTAAGTTAGGTTCAATTTCATCTCGTCAAATTTCATTTTCATTTCATATCAATAAAAAAATTCTTCTGAAGACTTGGCTGTATGGGCATAGTTCCCTTTGCCTTCTAGAATGGGTTAAGAAAAAAAATCTCTGCTTATATTTTTTACGGTTGGCGCCATTTTCTAAATATTTTTTCTTTATTAAATTGCCTATTTTTTTCGCAACTGTAATAAAAATAGTCGTTCAGTACACGTGCGGAACCGTCATTGCAACTTGTCGGAACTCTTTGCAATGACAGCCTTTCCGCACTTGCAATGAAATATACTATATTGCACAAAAGATAATGTATAAAAGATGCATTTTCTACCAGTCAACCTCTAAGTACCAGTACTTAGAAGTATTTCTAGCTATTTCTTTTTTGCCTGCGGGTTGACATTCTCAGTTTGGGATGGGACAGTGTGAGTTCTAGTTTGTCGATAGGGGGAACCTATCGACAAATTATACTCGTTATATAACGTTAATGTGTAAACTGTAAAAAAAAACTAATTATAACGTTAATGTGTAAACTGTTTGTACGAGTATAATTTGTCGATAGGTTCCCCCTATCGACAAACTAGAACTCACATTGTCTCATCCCAAACTGAGAATGTACACGTTTTTCAATTTTGAACTTTATGCCTTACTAGGCAAAAGTTCTTTTCAGTCCGACGCGGCGGTAGTTCCATCTAGTGTAGAGTAGCGTTACTACAAAATGTCAACCTTAATTTCATCATTGTCATTTGACTTTGATCATTGTTAACATTACAAAAAGGTGCATATTTTAAATGAAACTTTTATGATGTACACCTTTTCGGCATTGACTTTATTTACCAATGGCAGGTTGGCATTCGTAGTGTGCGTTTGGTTTGTAAGTATCAGTTTGGTTACACTGGTTTTCGTACTAATGTGTCATGTCGCTACTTCTACTCTTTTTTTATGTTCTGTGGTTCGCACACTATGAAAAACAATTGTACGAATACACTCGTACACGTAAACAACAGCGTCGGTGAACTCCTTAGGGATGGAACACTTGTATCAAATAATACATCTATCGATAAAATTATCCGATGTTGGGATGATACAAAAAACAGAGCATGTTAAATTTACAAAAACAATATTATTAAAACAAATAATCCTATTTTAATTTACTGTCCTGTGAAATGTAAATATTTATTAAATACATGTCTTTTTGACAGTATTTGTGGCTTCAGTATATGATAAAGACGCAAACTTGGCTTTCTACTGATATAGAATTTGATTGTTTTGATAATGATGATGACCCCTGTACTGTATACTAATACGATATGTTAAATTTGTTGGACAGAACACCACTGAAACATACTTGGTAGTGACTCTGTCCGGAAAGCTAGGTCTTCTGGGTTTAAATCCTGGTAATGGAAAGAACTAATATTTGTGTGAAGAGCATGTCCACGGTCAGGGACGCATTTGTACCTGGATCTTGGATATTTCTTTGTATTTTATTTAGTATAATAATCCCAATGTAACGTGAAATGCACTTAAATTACCATTTACAAATTGGCTTTAAATATTGGTAACTCTGTTAGGACTCTGTAAATTAACAGCAGTTTTTGTTGGGTGAAAGTATGAAGTGCTGACTTTTTAAGAATACAATAGCAATTACTTTCTCATTCTCTGAAAATAATTCACCCAGCTATATAAAAAATAGAATAAACACATGTATAAACTCGAAAAACAACCATTTTTCTGAAGAAATTGCCACTTGTCTGAGTAACAGCGATATATTGGAAATCAGTAGCCACGCTTGGATTATAAGGATTAAGTAAAGAATATGTATATGGCTGTGATTGAAATGTATCATGGGCCTGTAAATAAAGTAACTTCGTAATTAAAAATACAGTAAATAGGAAGAACTTTTGTAAGCTTGTCAAAAAAAAATTCAATGAAACTTTCGAAACATATATAGATTAAAAAAATAAAATCAGCATCCGACTGAAATCCTACAGAGAATATTTTCATTATCGTCATCATTCAGCCACAAGATATCCACTGCTGGACATAGGCCTCCTCCATGGATTTCCAAAAAGACCAGTTGTAAGCGGCTTACATCCAGCGTCTTCCTTCGACTAGGATGAGATCTTCTCTCCATATTGTCGTCCGACGCTGCACTTGCCGATATGACATATAAGCAAGTACCGACATACCATATTGTGGTCTCCATTCGAAAACTTGTCGGATCTAAAATGGTAAATAAATTATTAAAATACTGAAAATGCTTTATTTAACTTGTTTTTCATTACATAATCGAATTTCATTTATAACATAACGCTCATAAAAAAATTAAATATATAAGACTATGATTTAGTACCACAACCACATCACGTGATTTGTTTCTTTAGAAACACTTTCTTTTGGAAAGTTATACGTCGTCCATATGAAATGAAGATTAGAATAAAGTGATAATTGAATATTCTAAACCATGTAAAATTTAATCGTGATTTTAAATATACAGGTACCTCAACCTTTATGGAACTCGTTATTACTGGTATTTTCAAAGTAGGAACTGCCCACGGAAATATTTTTTCCCCCACTTTAGCATCTGGAAAAACTTCTCTGTAAAATAGATGGAGCAAATGGTACTTTATTTGAGAGGAAATCAGTTATACCCACTGTATTTTGATCCATTTTTCTTTCGTATTTTTCTTTATCTTTATTAGAAACTTTTTGAAATACATGATCGAAGCTAGGCCTGTTTTTAATAAGACAAAATCCTTCTACTAAAATAAAAGCTTCCTTAGCAACGCAAGCTGAAGTCTACGCAGATGGAGTCGCGGGCAATAGTCGACGACAAGACTAGATACCTAGTCTTACAATAATTGGTTCTAGTAATTTTGGAAGTCTGGACGAACGATTATAAATGCCTCAATAATATCGATACTTAATCAGTCTGAAAAGAAGGGAACTACCCCATCACTATGTCTCCAGCTGACCTACTGGTGAATTTGACATTTCGCGGCAAATACATGCGGCCGTATCTCGAAACATCGCATTGAACAATGATCAGTTTTGCGTGACGGTTCACTGCGGGCTGGCTTTTCCTAGTTAGCAAACCTCCATGAAAATCCTATATAGAAACAGCAGTGGAGTAACTACAATGTAATAAATACGTCCCATTTATGTTCTTAGTAATGTGATGCACATTGCACATAAAATTATTATAATTATGATTTTTCGTAGTTTATAAGACAAATATAGTGAGTAAAATAGGTTTACCGGTGAAAAGACACTCCCCTGTTTTTGAATAGCATGTATCACAGCGATTTCTGCAGGTAATCACTGCGCAATTAGGCATTTTTCTCAGATGTTACTACGACGGCTGGCGCGAAGCGATTGACGGCCATATTTTAAAGTTTCGCAGAGGTTAGCCCAAATGGGCTAACGTTGGGCGACAGTGCCACGCCCACAAGGCACTTCTCCTTATTTTTGTGTTCTGAGGTGACTCCTCTTTGTACAACCAGATTGGAGAAGTTCGCAAGGTGTACGTTAGCCTCGGGATGGACAGGCAACTACGCAAAATTACTAGTGCCACATGCGCAGAAAGCTGTTTAAGATGCGGTTTGGTATCTGCCAGAACTTTTAATTTTGATTTTAGTACCCCCGGCACCCCCCCTGGAAAAACTGGGGCACCCAAAAGGGTAAACCCTGCCCTGTCCAATAGCTTTATCCCCGGTATTAAAGCATCTAATTGTAACTGCACAGCCTGAGTAAGATGACCTGAGCATGAAAACAATTCACACTTTTGCGTGTTCAAGTGAAGTCTTAATGTCCTGAAGCCCCGAACCAGCGTCCCAATGTCGTCCATGACCACTTCCGGACTACCCTCCAAAGTGCCATCGTCCAAGTACCACGTGTTTAATGAAGACCTCAAAGAGGTTACCACCTCCTGGATTGCCAGGCTAAAAAGCAAGGGCCCCAAAGGGTCACCCTGTTGCGCACCCACTTGTGACTCAACCAGTTTATGACCGTAAAATAGGTCACTCGGTCTCGCATAACACTGGTGGAGGAAAGGATAAAGTGATGGAATGTGATCCCTAACTTTGCTCAAAATAACATCCCGCTCAACAGCATTAAAAGCGTTCCTCAGATCAACTTTTTTGATGAAAGATTCGTTTCATGTCATGAAAGAAAGTGTGCTTGCTATATTTTCTAGTCTAACATATATGTTAGAAACTTCATGCGTAATGGCCCATAGATAAGTTGTAATGGTCTAGTAATATTAGCATTATATCTGACGTTATATAGACGCAAACCGCAAAAAGCAATACTGCGATATAAAACATACACAGCACCATCTAGTGGGCCGACCATCAAACAATTTGTCTATTCTAGGTAAGCCCGCTGCAGACCTCGATCAAGATCGGCGAGTACCTGACAATCTCCGTGTACCTGAAAGACCTGCGCAACCAGTTCAACCTGAAGATCCACGACTGCTGGGCCTACGACAGTGACAGCTACGATGGTCCGAACACCAACAAGATTCAGCTTACTGACAAGGAAGGATGCCCCAAGTAAGTCCTATAAACAACTTCACCGATAAACTAATTCGAATACTTCTTCATGCAATATTAGTCCACTATGGACATAGCCTTCCCCAAATGAGCGCCATAGCGCCCTGTTTTCAGCTTGCCGTATCCAGCCTCTGCCTGCAGTTTTTCGCAGATCGTCATCCCACCTGGTAGGAGGGCATCCTACACTACGTTTACCGAGTCGCGGTCTCCATTCAAGAACACGTTTACTCCAGCGGTTGTCGTTTCTTCGCGAGATATGGCCAGCGCACTGCCACTTCAGCTCGCTAACTCTGTGAGCTACGTCGATAACTTTGGTTCTCTGTCAGATGCATTCGTTACGAATCCTTTCCTTCAAAGACAAGGTTGTTCAACTACAACATACACTGTAATACTAGTTAATCGCCTATAAATAATTCACATAATTAGAAATTATTTACAAAATCAAACACTTCACAAACTGACCAATTTAAAACTTACAAGATTTTTGTGTTAAGTAGATTATTATGATTGGTTTACAGTAAAGAATATTCTTATCTTATGATTATTACGTCGAGAAAAAGCAGATTAAAGAAATGGGTGAATTTCCCGGAACTAAAAATTGCGTGGCACCAATGAAATTGGTAATAAAAAAGAAAGTGTTAATGTTCTAACATTTTTTTACGGTTAGATGACATGGTAATCTATGTGTAGCACTAAACATTTTGTTAATAAGAATAATGGATACTCCAAAAAAAAATATTAAATCCCGAAATCTTTCATTTCCATGTTTGTCCGCACGTCACCTTGTTGTGTATTATTCTTCATTGATAAACATCTATTGGTTCTTTGTACTAAAAACTAATTTTTTTTGATACATTATTAGTCAAAGTATTGTTACGAAATACATTTATTGAAATATTTACACAGTACAACGAATGGTTAATAAAAATGTATCTGTCCCAGAACTACCGTTAATCGCCGTGTCCTAATCATGTTCAAGTATATTGTTTTACCTAACGACTTGTTTCCCATCCCCGGTGCGCGAAACGTTTGTGTTTAATGCCGCCTAAGTGCTCGTCGCAGAAGGACGTACGCACGTGCCTGCGTTTTCGTGATATTCGTTAAGTCAATTTTTTTTTTGTTGCTGGACATTTTTTCTTTCATTGCCGTGGATAGGTATAACTTCTATTTAAATTAAGATTGTCATCTTAAGTAAACATTCGATAGAACGCTATTTCTCTTATGATTATTTGTCAAGTGTTTATTTTGTCGAATGGTTAATAGATTTTTTGTTATTTCTATTTATGGCCTCGATTTTCATGACCATGTTTTCATTGCTGTGGTTTCCGTGGGCGAAATTTGCTATGGTAATGAAAAAAAAGACACATCAATGAAAGAAAATTAATTGCCATGCTTTAAAAAACAAATTATTTTCATTGCCGTGGCCAAGTATTTCATTTCCGTGACTTTTGTTTTCATCGCCATGTTATGATTAGGTAAAGAAAATGTATTTTATCATCTTTTAGTAACATTTAGTACTTTATCAATCGTATAATACACCCTCACAAACGAACGCACCAGCACATACTGCAGTCTGATTTTAATAATGGATTGCCGTGCACTCATGTTTCATCGCCGTGGCACGAAATTTTTAGACCAGTTTATCTTGCTAGTTTTTTAAGTTATCATATAGATATTAAGCAAGAGTACATACATTAGCAAAAACAACAATAAAAGAGTTTGGTTTTGTAAAAAAACCTTCAGATAAAAAAGTACATGGAAATGAAGATTTTATAAGACCTGTTGAAATTCACTCAAATACAATATCGCCTTCACATTTCTTCTCAAAATATAACTTTTCCACTTTTAGTGCACGCTTTTCCCGTGCCAAATATGCTCCGATCTTTACATTTATTTGGAAAGCGTACTACAAGAAACGCTTTCTTTGACAACTTCTCTCTGAAACTCACTCACTAGTCTCTTTCAGAAGATGAAAATGTACAGTGGTCTCACTCCTCTTTACACTTCATCTTTACTTGGGAGGAGCCCATAAAGATACGCACTCTCTGACATTCACTATCTGTAACTCACTCACTTCCTCCCACACTTATTCACTCACCTCTTTCAGAAAAAAGAAGCTGATCGACTTCTGGCAGAAGACACGGGACACCGGCAGGAGCGGCGCCACCCTCATCGCATACAGCAGAGTCAGCGCCTTCCGATTCCCTGAAACCGACCAAGTGTACCTCACTTGCAATGTTGAGGTAAGATATGATAGACCACTCTACTGTTATTTAGGCATGTATTTATATAGGTACCTCTGAAATTATCATTTTCTATGTCTCGTACATCTACTTCCTTCTCTAATGTCCAGTCCAGTTCATTGAAAGGTTGTCTGGAAAAGATCACTTTTAGTGATAAGGCCGCCGTCTGTACTCTTGAGGCGTAATTTCCATTTTTATGTACAATAAAGTGTTCTCTATTTATCTATCTATCAACCTATCCATCTGTCAGTAAACATTCGTCCGCTGCGAGTGTGCTGGTAGAGCATCCGTAGAACTGTAGGTATTGTATAGGGTTGTAGTTTTGAAGTCAGTTTCTATTCTACTAATATTATAAACGCGAAAGTTTGTAAGTATGGATGGATGTTTGTTACTCTTTCAAGTAAAAACTACTGAAGAGATTTTAATGAAACTTAATAACTTAGCAATAATATAGCTTAGCTTACACATCAGAATAACGCATAGGCTACAATTTACGAAGATATTGTGTGTATTGTCCAAAATATGACGATAAGTAAGCGGGAAAAAAACTACCATCTGCGATCTATCCAGTCGTGCGCTGCCAAAACCGCTAGAGTTACACATGTATAATAGAAATGTTTAAAAAAATCGTTGAATATAGTTTATAGGAGCACACTGCAGTAGCCACCTGTAAGCCTATGATTAGGGCTCCGCACTGCTTAGTTACCGTATTTTTATGTTGACAATATTGTGTAATTTACTGTGTGGTGTCGGCCTAGAGAATAGCACCAACCCAAATTCTTCCCGCGGGTGTCGTAAAAGGCGACTAAGGGCAGAAACCGGGGTGTGGCGAGCAGCGCCCCCTGCAGTTCAATTCCACCAAACTGCGATCCCCAACCCGCATGCCCAGCGTGGGGATTATGGGCATTACCCCCCAATGATGGCACAACCTTGCGCTATGGAGCTCATTAGGGGAGGGCTATGTCCAGCAGTGGACTAATATGGCCTGAAAAAGAAGAAGAAGAATATTGTGTAATTATAGTGCGACTGTAACATCTCAACACTGTTAAATTTTTCAAATGCGACCCAATCTCGACCTCGAGATTGGCTAGGGACCGGGAGAGTTGGCGTGAAATGGAAGAGGCCTATACCCAGTAGTGGGCTTCATTTATGGGCTGGATAGATAGATAGATAGAGATAGACCCAAAAATGATTTATGTTAGTTTTTTTCTACGCCACGCTATTATAATATAAGCTACTCGAAATATTAATCTTGCGCAGACGAAGTCGCGGGTACCAGCCAGTATTGTATAAAATTATAATAATGGCCTCGCGGGTGCAGCGGCCTTCGCACGCTCTGTAAAACTGAAGGTCTCGGGTTCGATCCCCGGCCGGGCAACGAACCATTTTAGTTTGTCTCAGGTCGAGTTATCGTCGAGTTAACACCTGTAACGCAAGTCATTTAGTTGTCGGTTATTTTCTTTTTAAATGTACTAGATATCAATATTGAGCATGTTTAGTAAAAATCAGATAAACACTATTTAATTTTGTTAGAGGGACATAGCTAAATAAATTAATTTTACTAAATAAATTTTAATTTTGTTAGAGGGACACAAAACCAAAATAGTGACTAAGCTATTAAAAAAAAGTTCTTCTTGTCCAATTACAGCTCTGCACCAATAACTGCGAAGCTAACTGTGGGGAAAAAACCGAGATCACGTCTACTTTCAGACCCTCGCAATGCTACCCAGGGTCAAATGACCCCAACTGTAAGACCGTCACAGGTCCACCCCAAGTCAAGTGCTACCCAGGCAGTACGGACCCTAGCTGTCCTCAACCGACCCCAGATGGTCCTAGATGCTACCCTGGATCAACTGACCCCAGATGCCCAAAGGCCATCACTGAAAACCCTAGATGCTACCCTGGATCAAATGATCCCAGATGCCCACAGCCTACTGAGGCGCCTAGGTGCTACCCTGGCAGTCAAGATTCGAGGTGTCCAAAACCTACTACCCCAGAGGCCCCCAAATGTTACCCTGGATCAACTGATCCTAGATGCCCTAAGCCTACCACTCCTGAGGCTCCCAGATGTTACCCCGGCTCAAACGATCCCAGATGCCCTAAACCTACAACCCCTGAAGCACCCAGATGTTATCCAGGATCACCTGATCCCAGATGCCCTAAGACAACCACACCTGAGGCACCAAGATGTTATCCTGGTAGCCAAGATCTTAGATGTCCCCAACCAACGACGACGGAAGCTCCCAGATGTTATCTAGGTTCAACTGATCCTAGATGCCCTAAGCCTACAACGCCCGAAACCCCAAGGTGCTATCCTGGATCAAATGATCCAAGATGTCCCCAACCCCCTCGGCCTACTACCGGAGAGCCAGCAACCTATCTGCCGCCGTCAACGACTCAACGAACTACACCAGCGCCACCCAGATGCTTCCCAGGCACCCAAGATCCAAGATGCCCCAAACCAACAACACCTGAAGCACTCAGGTGCTACCCCGGATCAACTGACCCGAGATGTCCACAACCGACAACTCCGGCCCCACCTAGATGCTACCCTGGTTCCACGGATCCACGGTGCCCCAAACCAATAACGCCTGAAGCACCCAGGTGCTATCCTGGATCAACTGACCCCAGATGTCCACAACCCACAACTCCGGCCCCACCTAGATGCTACCCTGGTTCAACGGATCCGCGTTGCCCCAAACCGACAACGCCTGAAGCACCCAGGTGCTATCCCGGATCAATTGACCCAAGATGTCCAAAACCGACTACACCTGAAGCTCCGAGGTGTTACCCTGGATCTTCAGATTCCAGGTGTCCCAAATCAACTTCACCAAAACCGGTCTGCTATCCTGGCTCCCCAGATCCTGCCTGCCCTCAACCACCAAGACCATCAACTGAACCTGCGACTTACTTACCACCTACAACTACCACTCCAACCACACCGTCCCCACCTAGATGCTTCCCCGGTTCAACGGATCCACGTTGCCCCAAACCGACAACGCCTGAAGCACCCAGGTGCTATCCCGGGTCAAATGACCCAAGATGTCCACAACCCACAACTCCGGCCCCACCTAAATGCTACCCTGGTTCCACGGATCCACGGTGCCCCAAACCAACAACGCCTGAAGCACCCAGGTGCTATCCCGGATCAACTGACCCGAGATGTCCACAACCCACAACTCCAGCCCCACCTAGATGCTACCCTGGTTCAACGGATCCGCGTTGCCCCAAGCCAACAACACCTGAAGCACCCAGGTGCTATCCCGGATCAAATGACCCGAGGTGTCCACAACCCACAACTCCGGCCCCACCTAGATGCTACCCTGGTTCCACGGATCCACGGTGCCCCAAACCAACAACGCCTGAAGCACCCAGGTGCTATCCCGGATCAACAGACCCGAGATGTCCACAACCCACAACTCCGGCCCCACCTAGATGCTACCCTGGTTCAACGGATCCGCGTTGCCCCAAACCGACAACGCCTGAAGCACCCAGGTGCTATCCCGGATCAACTGATCCGAGATGTCCACAACCCACAACTCCAGCCCCACCTAGATGCTTCCCTGGTTCTACGGATCCACGGTGCCCTAAACCGACAACGCCTGAAGCACCCAGGTGCTATCCTGGATCCCTTGACTCTAGATGCCCCCAGCCAACTACTCCAGCTCCTCCAAGGTGTTTCCCAGGAAGCCAAGACCCAAGGTGTCCCAAGCCAACTACACCTGCACCTCCTATTTGTTATCCCGGATCAACTGACCCCAGATGTCCGAAACTAACTACGCCGGAGCCAGAAACACCAAAATGCTTCCTTGGCAGCCAAGATCCGAGATGTCCAAGACCAACGACACCTGAGCAACCTAGGTGCTTCCCAGGATCAAGTGACCCAAGATGTCCAAAACCGACCACTCCTGAAGCTCCAAGGTGTTACCCTGGATCTTCAGATTCCAGATGTCCCAAACCAACTTCACCAAAACCGGTCTGCTATCCTGGCTCCCCAGATCCTGCCTGCCCTCAACCACCAAGACCATCAACTGAACCAGCGACTTACTTACCACCTACAACTACCACTCCGACCACACCGTACCCACCTAGATGCTTCCCCAGTTCAACGGATCCACGTTGCCCCAAACCAACAACGCCTGAAGCACCCAGGTGCTATCCCGGATCAACTGACCTGAGATGTCCACAACCCACAACTCCGGCCCCACCTAGATGCTACCCTGGTTCAACGGATCCGCGTTGCCCCAAACCAACAACACCTGATGCACCCAAGTGCTATCCCGGATCAAATGACCCGAGGTGTCCACAACCCACAACTCCGGCCCCACCTAGATGCTACCCTGGTTCAACGGATCCGCGTTGCCCCAAACCAACAACGCCTGAAGCACCCAGGTGCTATCCCGGATCAACTGACCCGAGTTGTCCACAACCCACAACTCCGGCCCCACCTAGATGCTACCCTGGTTCAACGGATCTACGATGCCCCAAACCAACAACACCTAAAGCACCCAGGTGCTATCCCGGATCAAATGACCCGAGGTGTCCACAACCCACAACTCCGGCCCCACCTAGATGCTACCCTGGTTCCACGGATCCACGGTGCCCGAAACCAACAACGCCTGAAGCACTCAGGTGCTATCCCGGATCAAATGACCCGAGGTGTCCACAACCCACAACTCCGGCCCCACCTAGATGCTACCCTGGTTCAACGGATCCGCGTTGCCCCAAACCAACAACGCCTGAAGCACCGAGGTGCTATCCCGGATCAACTGACCCGAGTTGTCCACAACCCACAACTCCGGCCCCACCTAGATGCTACCCTGGTTCCACGGATCCACGATGCCCGAAACCAACAACTCCTGAAGCCCCTAGATGTTTCCCTGGAAGTGCAGACCCTAGATGCCCCCAGCCTACTACCCCCACACCACTTCGTTGCTACCCTGGTTCAAATGATCCAAGATGCCCGAAGCCAACAACGCAGACGCCTGTCTGTTATCCTGGTTCTCCTGACCGTGCATGCCCTCAACCAGTTCGTCCTTCAACAAAGGAACCGGCTACTTATTTACCCCCAACCACATCTCCTACTACTCCAGCACCACCTAGATGCTTCAGTGGATCCCAAGATCCTAGATGCCCAAAACCTACAACACCTGCACCACCTCGGTGTTTCCCAGGAAGCCAAGACCCTCGTTGCCCCAAACCTACAACTCCAGAAGCTCCTAGATGCTATCCTGGATCAACTGACAGTAGGTGTCCTCAACCGACTACCCCTGCACAACCTAGGTGCTTCCCTGGATCTACTGATCCCAGATGCCCTCAGCCGACTACCCCTACGTCACCTACATGTTATCCTGGTTCCAACGATCCTAGATGTCCCCAACCTACTCGTCCAACTACGAGGGAGCCAGCTACTTACTTGCCTCCCTCCACAACTAAAGCAACCACTTCAGCACCTAGATGCTATCCTGGATCTACTGATCCCAGATGTCCTCAGCCTACGACGCCTGCTCCTCCAAGATGTTACCCAGGCTCCACTAACCCTAGATGTCCCAAACCTACAACACCTGAGGCTCCCAGATGCTACCCAGGGTCTACTGACCTCAGATGTCCTCAGCCTACCTCCCCTGCTCCTCCAAGATGTTACCCAGGCTCCACTGACCCTAGATGTCCCAAACCTACAACACCTGATGCTCCCAGATGTTACCCAGGGTCTACTGACCTCAGATGTCCTCAGCCTACTACCCCTGCTCCTGCAAGATGTTACCCAGGCTCCACTGACCCTATATGTCCCAAACCTACAACACCTGAGGCTCCCAGATGTTACCCAGGGTCTACTGACCTCAGATGTCCTCAGCCTACTACCCCTGCTCCTCCAAGATGTTACCCAGGCTCCACTGACCCTAGATGTCCCAAACCTACAACACCTGAGGCTCCCAGATGTTACCCAGGGTCTACTGACCTCAGATGTCCTCAGCCTACTACCCCTGCTGCTCCAAGATGTTACCCAGGCTCCACTGACCCTAGATGTCCCAAACCTACAACACCTGAGGCTCCCAGGTGTTACCCAGGGTCTACTGACCTCAGATGTCCTCAGCCTACTACGCCTGCTCCTCCAAGATGTTACCCAGGCTCCACTGACCCTAGATGTCCCAAACCTACAACGCCTGAGGCTCCTAGATGCTACCCAGGGTCTACTGACCTCAGATGTCCTCAGCCTACTACGCCTGCTCCACCAAGATGTTACCTAGGCTCCACTGACCCTAGATGTCCCAAACCTACAACGCCTGATGCTCCTAGATGCTACCCAGGGTCTACGGACGTCAGATGTCCTCAGCCTACTACGCCTGCTCCTCCAAGATGTTACCCAGGCGCCACTGACCCTAGATGTCCCAAACCTACAACGCCTGAGGCTCCTAGATGCTACCCAGGGTCTACGGACCTCAGATGTCCTCAGCCTACTACGCCTGCTCCTCCAAGATGTTACCCTGGCTCCACTGACCCGAGATGTCCCAAGCCAACAACACCCAAACCCGTCTGCTATCCTGGATCACCGGACCCAGCCTGTCCACAACCTGTCCGCCCATCTACCAGGGAACCGGCTACATATCTGCCCCCGACAACGGCCGCTCCCACTACTCCTTCTCCTCCTCGTTGCTACCCAGGGTCAACTGACCCTAGGTGTCCCAAGCCTACCATCCCAGAAAAGCCTAAATGCTACTCTGGAAGTCAAGATCCCAGATGTCCAACGCCAACAACACCAGCCCCGCCAAGATGCTACCCTGGTTCTACTGATCCCACATGCCCGCAGACAACAACAACACAAGCTCCTAGATGTTATCCTGGTTCCACCGACGCTAGATGTCCTAAACCGACTACCCCAGAAGCTCCACGTTGCTACCCAGGGTCGACTGATCTTAGGTGTCCCAAACCCACCACGACTGCACCTCCAAGGTGTTTCCCAGGGTCATCTGACTCACGTTGCCCTAGACCTACAACGCCTGAGGCTCCAAGATGTTTCCCAGGAAGTACCGATCCCAGATGCCCCCAGCCAACCACTCCTGCTCCTCCTCGATGCTTCCCTGGGTCAAATGATCCACGTTGTCCTAAGCCTACAACTCCTGAAGCCCCAAGATGCTATCCTGGCAGTCAAGATCAGAGATGTCCCAAACCAACGACAAGGGAACCTGCCACCTACTTGCCTCCGTCGACTACTCAAGCAACTACTTTGGCTCGTAGATGCTACCCAGGATCAAATGACCCAAGGTGTCCGAAACCAACTACACCTGAGACTCCGAGATGTTATCCGGGATCACCTGATCCCAGATGCTCTCAAACTACAACAACACAGGCTCTCAGTTGCTATCCAGGATCAAATGACCCTAGGTGTCCCAAACCTACAACCCCTGAATCCCCCAGATGTTATCCGGGATCAACTGACTCCAGGTGCCCTCAACCTACAACAACACAAGATCCTAGATGCTATACAGGATCCACTGATCCTAGATGTCCTCAGCCTACAACGCCCGCGCCGCCAAGGTGCTATCCAGGTGCTAATGACCCTAGATGTTCAAAGCCAACCTCGCCAAAACCTGTTTGCTATCCTGGATCACCTAACCCAGCCTGCCCTCAGCCTGTGCGTCCGTCCACGAAGGAGCCGGCGACCTATTTGCCACCAGAGAATCAAATAACAACTCTAACCCCTTCTAAGTGTTACCCTGGAAGCCAAGACCCGAAATGCCCTAAGCCAACGACACCTGAACCACCACGCTGTTTCCTTGGTTCAACAAACCCACGTTGTCCTAAGCCAACTACTCCGGAAGCGCCCAGATGTTATATTGGATCCAGTGACCCTAGATGTCCTCAATTTACTACCACTCAGGCGCCTAGATGCTACGCAGGCTCAAACGATCCGAGATGTCCCAAACCAACCACTCCCGAAGCGCTTAGATGTTATCCAGGATCGACTGACCCTAGATGCCCTAAACCTACAACACCTGAAGCTCCCAGATGTTACCCAGGATCAACAGACCCTCGATGCCCTCAAATCACAACAACACAGGCCCCTAGATGCTACCCAGGCTCAAACGATCCGAGATGCCCCAAACCAACCACTCCCGAAGCGCCTAGATGTTATCCAGGATCGACTGACCCTAGATGCCCTAAACCTACAACACCTGAAGCTCCCAGATGTTACCCAGGATCAACAGACCCTCGATGCCCTCAAATCACAACAACACAGGCCCCTAGATGCTACCCAGGCTCAAACGATCCGAGATGCCCCAAGCCAACCACTCCCGAAGCGCCTAGATGTTATCCAGGATCGACTGACCCTAGATGCCCTAAACCCACAACACCTGAAGCTCCCAGATGTTACCCAGGATCAACAGACCCTCGATGCCCTCAAATCACAACAACACAGGCCCCTAGATGCTACCCAGGATCAAATGACGCGAGGTGTCCTAAACCCACCACCCCTGAGGCTCCCAGATGTTATCCAGGATCAATTGACCCTAGATGTCCTCAACCTACGACAACGCAAGCTCCTAGATGCTACCCAGGATCAAATGATCCTAGATGTCCAAAACCTGTTTGTTACCCTGGTTCTCCCGATCCTAGCTGTCCTCAACCAGTGAGACCTTCAACTAGGGAGCCTGCTACATATTTGCCTCCTACTACAGTTGCGCCAACTACACCTTCACCACCTAGATGCTATCCAGGATCAAACGATCCCAGATGCCCTAAGCCTACGACTCCTGAAGCTCCCAGATGTTACCCCGGCTCAAACGATCCCAGATGCCCTAAGCCTACGACTCCTGAAGCTCCCAGATGTTACCCTGGATCAACAGATCCTAGATGCCCTAAGCCTACCACTCCTGAGGCTCCCAGGTGTTACCTCGGCTCAAACGATCCCAGATGCCCCAAGCCTACGACTCCTGAAGCTCCCAGATGTTACCCTGGATCAACTGACCCCAGATGCCCCAAACCTACAACTAGGGAAACAGCCACGTATTTACCTCCAACTACCGCTAAACCTACCACGCAACTCCCTAACTGCTATCCTGGCTCCAATGACCGAAGATGCCCCAAGCCTACGACCCCTGAAGCCCCCAGATGTTACCCGGGATCAACTGATCCCAGATGCCCTAAGCCTACTACTCCTGAGGTTCCTAGATGTTACCCCGGCTCAAACGATCCCAGATGTCCCAAGCCTACAACTCCTGAAGCTCCCAGATGTTATCTAGAATCAACTGATCCCAGATGCCCTAAGCCTACGACTCCTGAAGCTCCCAGATGTTACCCCGGCTCAAACGATCCCAGATGCCCTAAGCCTACGACTCCCGAAGCTCCCAGATGTTATCCTGGATCAACTGATCCCAGATGCCCTAAGCCTACGACTCCTGAAGCTCCCAGATGTTACCCTGGATCAACTGACCCCAGATGCCCCAAACCTACAACTAGGGAACCAGCCACGTATTTACCTCCCACTACCGCTAAACCTACCACGCAACTTCCTAACTGCTATCCTGGCTCCAATGACCCGAGATGCCCCAAGCCTACGACCCCCGAAGCCCCCAGATGTTACCTAGGATCAACTGATCCTAGATGCCCTAAGCCTACTACTCCTGAGGCTCCCAGATGTTATCCAGGATCAACCGATCCCAGATGCCCCAAGCCCCAAACCCCAGAAGCTCCCAGATGTTACCCAGGATCAACCGATCCCAGATGCCCCAAGCCTACGACCCCAGAAGCTCCCAGATGTTACCCAGGATCCACAGATCCCCGATGCCCCCAACCTTCCCCCACACCCAGCTCTTGCTACCCCGGTTCTAAAGACCCCAAGTGTCCCCAGCCGTTTGCCCCTAGCAGCACGAATCCCCCGTCCACCTACTTGCCTCCCTTCCCAGCTGAGAACGAAGTTAAGACGTCGGGGAAGAGTCTGCCACAGAAAAACTTCGACTACTACGACGAGTCTCAATCCGATATAGGTGACTATGCTTTCTAATACTTTTTGGAATTTCCCATATTATACAGGCTGTAGTTTTGGTAGTTTAACCCCCTGTTGGTCAGTAAGGCCAGTTTCTGACTGGAAAATTTCGCTAAGTAAATACTTAACTGCAGTGCCGTCACTCCGAATTTCTCTGCAAGGAGCGTGACAGAATGTTACTTAAACATTTACTTAGTGAAATTCTCAATTCAGAGCCTGGCCCTAAAGGCCTGCGCAGACCTCCGAGTACTTGTCGTGGACTCAACGCCTACGGTGTGCGGTCATTTTGTTCCCCGGATATTGAGTGAAGCGTACGCTATGGAAGCAAACATTCTGAGATTACATTGTGTTGTAATTTACATGAAGTTGAAAAAGAAAACGCGTTTTAAAAGAAAACACCGAACTTTTGTACAGTCCGGTCTCTTGATGTCCTCGGTAACTAGAGGGACTTTTAATACGGGGAACTTTTAGTCCGTCGTGCGCGTTATTCGATACAATTTATAAGATATCTATATCGACGGACAAAAAAGTACCTGGGGGTAGACCCGAGTATCATAGACTTTATAAAATCAGCATACAGTATCAATCCTTTGTGTCCCCACTGCTGGGGTACGGGTCTCTTCCTGCATCGCAGGAAGGTTCACCACGGGGGTCAAGTCCGGGTTGGTACTGTCAGCAGTTGTCAAGCCGCCCATAAGGCCTCTGACATGGCTTAATGACTGCCAATACATCACAGCCGGCACCAACGGCATAACGTGCCTTGCGATGCACGGAAGCGCTCGGAAAAATTCCACTAGCGGTAGTGACGGAACAGTCGCCCATCCTGCACCTGACCGCGCCTGTTGTTGCTCAACTCAAGTGATTGATTCCAATCACTTGGTTCGACTAGGCCATGAGTGCTTCTGACAAGACTTTACGTCGACAGAAAGTGGTTAAAATGCAACAGCTCTCTGCTCTTTTACGTCAATTTGTTTAATACTTAACCTGTTCTTATGTTTCAGATACGTTTGACTTTGCAAGGACTAAGCCAAGAACCAGAAACGTGAGAGACACAAGCAAGGTCTCTGAACTTTTGACAGCTGCTGGAAATTCCTCTGCCGTCTACATTTCGATAGGGTCAGTTGTATTCATGCTGATCGCGTTAACCCTAGCGGTCCACTTGTACGGGAATAATAGAAATATGAAACATAGAACTATCGAAGTAAGATCTAAAATCGAAAAGCAGAGTCCTTGTTGAAATGTCATTGAGAACGATTAGAATAGGGATGTGATAATTATTATGGTTTTCTTTTTTATTGATTGAAATTGTGTTAAATATTGTTTAAAAGTTAACCAGTGTTAAAAAGATGTTATGGGTTTATTAACTGGATCTTTACAATAGGTACTTAAAAAAATTGTATTTGAATTTGTAGACAATAGGTACTTAAAAACCACAAAATACTTTTTATTTTTTTTAAAGACGAACACTGCCTTTGCTTTATATAAATATCAAGCTCTTGCAGCAGTATATAAATATGGTTATTTTAAGAATATAATTTTGTAAGTTAGTGCCATATAGACACAATATATTTTTCTATGGCATCTTCTAACTCGAGTTACCTATCTATGACCCTAGTCAAATTAATGTATCTATAAAATATTTTTATACTCATTATACATATAACAAGTAAATTTAAAATAAAAATATATATATAAAGACGCGATTTTGCTTGTTACCAATAATTGTTTTGTGATATTTTTGTGAATATAATTATGGCAGTGAAAAATAACCTATGGCCATTCAGTTATTGTAGAAAATATTACTGCCTGAATGTAATTTACCGACATTATAAGGATAATTATGTTTGTGTGTAATCTGCACTGTATATTAATACAAACAACTTTATATAATTTTACGTAAGAAGACGGAAAATACACGTAGAGATACGAAAAATATCTTGATATTCCCGCAATGCAGTTTGCAAACTTATAAAGAAAATTGATTTTGTATAAACTTACGATTCCGAATAAAGACATTCTATGAATGTAAAATTTATTAAACAAGATTTTTATTTACCAAGTATGGAACTGCCTATTTTTATATTAAAAAAGAAAATCTTTTATATTTTACTCATTTTATTTTATTGCAATACAATTCATATTATTTAAAACTTAACATAAACTCACGCCTCTATCCCAGAGAGGTAGGCAGAGACCAGGGACTGCCACTTGCCACGATCCTGACAGATCACTTTCGCTCCATCAATATTCATTAGTTGTTACATGCACGCACGCCTGCTTCATGTACTTTTATATCTTCCTAAGCCCTGGCGTCCTAAAAATAGGACTCAAGAATAACTTTCTTAATTCACACCCAATGACTTCGTAGGAAGGCCGGAAAACTTACTGTTCCAGGTCCGATATTTTCCTCATAATTTTTTGGACAAGAAGAAGAAAATGTACTTCAAAATCTACGTAGTTTTAGAAAACTTGAAGTAAGTGTTACCTCCAGGGCTTAGGAGGCTAAACTTTGTTTTACTTTTATTTATAAAACAGATATAGTAACTTAAATAAAAAATGTCCATCAGTACATTTTTCATACAAATCCTACCTCTTCGTTTCTTATTCACAGTTTTATTTATCGAAAATCGATTTTACTAAAACAATCTTAAGATGAAGGTAATTATTATTTCTTATTGATATGGCAAACAGCCGATGTCGACAAATTCTGCCAAAGTCAAGTCTTGACACGAAATGAGCAATTTTTTTTTTATAACAGAAGTCCAAAAACCATAACTCTGTCTTGTGTGACTGTTTCAGTGGCATCGACTTTTTGAATAAGGCTGGTACGAAACCAAAAGCTGAGAAATAATAATGAAAGATAGGTTTTTATATTTTACACTTATACTTACTTAAGAAATATCTATGTGACTTCCATTTTTATGTACAACTAGCTGACCCAGCGAACTTCATACCGCCTAAGAGTTGATTTTTTAATGTTTTTAATTTTTTCTCTCCGTAAGAACCATCTTCGTACTTCAAGGAATATTCTAAACAAAGAATCAGCGAAATCGGTTCAGCTGCTCTCGAGATTTGCGCTTACCAACACATTCAGCGATTCATTTTTATATTATAGATAAAGTGTTGTCTATCTACTCTGCATAAAATATGATTAAAGTAGTTTATGATACTGTTGCATAACAAGGGTTCTTATAACACGAGTGTGTTTAAAAAAACGAGCCGTAGGCGAGTGTTATAAGACCAAGTTATGCACAGTGTCATACAATACTTTATCTACTCTCATACTATAATACATAAAATTAGGGGTGAGCGTTCCTAAGACGCACCGTTTAAAAATACCATTTCACTGTCAAGAACGGACGTACCGTTTTCCGATTTCGAAAAAAGCAGTCTCGTCACTAAACCAGTGTCTCGACGAGACTTGTATTGTGACGAGACGAAACGACGCGCGACGCCTGGCACGGACTACCTACGCGTCGAGACTAGTTTCGAGACGATACTGGTTCACAGATGAGACTGTTTCGCGGGACGTCATTTTGGCATCATACAAATATGAACTTTATCTCGATACAATAAAGACGACAATTGCATCACACAGAACCAGTCACTGACTAGACTGCTTTGATTACTGTAGGGATCATAGAAATATAAACTGTATCTCCATACAATAAAGACGGCAGTTGCATCACACAAAACCAGTCACTGACAAGACTGCTTTGATGACTAGTTTTCCTGTCGGAAAAACAGGTTTCGACTCGTCATTGAAAAATACAGTGCCGACCCACTCCTACATAAAATAATATTGTACAGAACCATATGTACTTTGTTTAAATATTGAAAAGTTTTTAGAAATGTAAAGTGTTGGCGCCAAGGCGCAAACATCGATTGCGCATGCGCGTTGCGTCGCCGCGGACTCGTTCATTGAAACCTTTTTTTTTAAGTAGAGGTTCAACCTTCTTGGTCCAGCTGGAGGTTGTATAGGTGTATCGTGATGTTTAAAAAGTTATATTTATGATACAGGTGTCCATACAAGACCTGTATCGTAATAAAACTTTTTAATTTTACTTTTGGATTTTTTTTTTTTCAGTTCTATAATATTTGTATTATACTATCAGAGTAGATAAAGTTAAATATTATCTATTAAATAATATTTACCACGTTCTGCATTGAGAACTTCACTAACTGAGTCGTATGACATATTTTTTTATTGTTAGTATTTAGAAAGAAAGAACAGTACTTAAATACCTATTTAGAGGCTCAAAATTCCACCCATGCCAGGATTCGAACCCGCGAACTCTGGCTATCCGTGCCAGCGCTCTTTCCAATTGAGCGAATGGGCGACTCACCGGCATCTGTGAAATTTCGAACCTCTTTACACTATTCTCTGTATTACGTACAGGCAGCGACATCTGGCTGAAGCAAATTGCATCACTTACACGGGTAATTACTACGGGTCCTTAACACGGGTTAGTGCATTAAAATAAAAAATAGTATAGTACTTAAATATTTACATCATACTTACATATTTACGTAGTGAAATTATAAATTCAGAACAGACACACTGTGTTTAGATGCTTGAGTATTTTGTCACACAATCACGCATAATTGGACGCAACCCAAATCACTAACAATGCTGGGCATAGGCCTCTTCCCAGCTTAGGTGTGGGACACGTAGAAAGGGCGCGGGGCGAGGGCGCCCAAATACGCGTCGTCCTTTCTATTAATTTCATACTAAAAGTACTGAAGGGACCGAAGCCACACAGAAGTGAAGGGGCGAGGGCGTGAACTCTGTAAGACGCGCCCGTGCGTCCACCCCACGTCCTTTCTATGTGACTGACGCCATTTAACTTAACACCTATTTTTATGTAGCCCATAAACGTCCCACTGCAGGGCACGGGCTTTCTCTAAGAGAGATAGTATGGGCTTAATAACCACGCGTGCCCACCGCGGATAGGCAATTTCAAGCGGGTATTTTAGAGGTTTAGCACCTCAGACACTTATGTTTCTCACGATGTTTTCCTTCACCGTTAGCGAGTGGTATTGCTACTATACATAGATAGAGAACACTTTATTGTACATAAAAATGGAAATTACACAGATATTTCCTAACCTAAGAGTACAGACGGCGGCCTTATCCCGTCACGCGCTTAGTGTACATACGTCTGTACACTAAACAGCCGCCGCGCGCAATCCCCCAAGCGCTTAGTGTACAGACGTATGTACACTATGCAACACTCAGATTGGACTCTTTTTATCTATGCTCTGTGCATTCTCTATGGAAAATATCTGTTGTTTTATTGGCCAATGGTTAGTAAGGATTACTTTTGCCAACCAATCCAATGACGTGACGTGGAAAAAAATTGAATTATCATCGAAACCACATGAGCTTGCTAGGTCAGACGCCATTTTGCGTTTTCGTCGTGAGTTGCTCCGCTCGCTAAAGTTTTATAAGTTATTTCGAGAAGGCAACGCTGCGTATTTGTTTATGTGTTATATATCAAATTACTGGGAAAAGTGTAGAGATTATGTTTCAAATAATAGTTTCGTTGTAATGATGGAAAATAAAGTGAAAAAAGCCTCGAACTTTTAGCCCGGATTGTGCCGCTTGTATGGGCGGTCAGTGTCATTTTGCCTCTTCCTGTTAATTATTCATTTAATTTCTAAAAGTGATCTCTTCCAGACAATGTTTGGATGAACTGGACTAATATATTAGAGAAGGAAGTAGACGTACAAATAAAACAGATAACGATAATTTCAGAGGTACCTATATAAAAACATGCCTAAATAACAGTTTGAATAAATAAAATTATCAACAGATTATACTATTATCTTTATTATATTTATTAGATTATAGTAATCATATTTTCGCACTCTTTTGCTGTTTGTTATCAATATTTTTTCGATTTAATTATTTATGTACATGCACCACGTACCGACTATATTCTTCGTGCAATCCACTCCATCCAAAGGTTGTCTGGAATAGATCGCTCTTAGCGGTAAGACCGCCAATTGTATAACATTACTTAGATTTAAGAATCATGGTTGTAATATTTTTCTGGTTGTGCAATAAAGTGTTCTCTATCTATCTATTTTTATTTTTAATGCACTAACCCGTGCGAAGGACAATTTGTAATTTATTTGTATGTATCAACAGATACAATTCAATTCAATTCAATTTATTTCAACGTAAAGAATTTACATTCTGTTTGCTGAATGTCAAAGTACAATGTAACATTGCCGATTGGTAGGCCGTTCCGGCCGGATCGCTGTTCGTTTGCTACAGACTTATTTGCTTGGAAGAAATATTTAAAGTAATGTTTTTGAGTGTTACTGTACACCAGTTTGAAGAGAAAGTTTCGCGCTTTGCGCCTGTGAAAACTATTTTGAAATCCATCAGCGGGTTGCGGAGATATCTTCGTTTATTTGTCATCAACGACTATTTTGCGTGGAGCGCAATACAATATCGGCCGGCAGCAGCGGTGACTCATCTCGCACTTCAACTACCTACGCGCGCTATTTGGTCCGTGGCAGGCAACGGTCGTCGAGCGTCCCGCCGCCCGCCGTGTTCTGTGCATGCACTAGCTGCGTGCGCTCCGAGTCATCCATCGCTAACGTAACATCGTAACTCTACTTAGCGCTGGCAGCGCTGCATTGGTGAAGTTTTTTCTGCTTCAGTGGTTTGAAAATATATTTCTTATTTTTTTTTTTTTGCTTTTTTTGCTTACGAACTCTTGATGCGGACCTGTGACTTTGCTATGTTTTTGTGTGTGTTTTGTTATTTTGTTTAATTGTCTAAATGCATGTACTGGTAGCTTCCTTTTGAGCTTATATTAGCTGTAATATGACTACCTACTTTATGTAAATATTTGAGCTACGTTTTTTTTTTTTTTTTAGCTGTAAGTTTGACTTTTGTTTTATAATTTATTGACTCAAGTGTATATGTAGAAGGACCAAACTTTAGATTGTGACAAGGAATGGATGTTCATAGGGCTTCTTGTCCGCACTGTCCCAGATCCTCAAGGCAATATGTAGTTCCTCGCGGGCTCAATGTACACATTAGCCGAGTTCACAGGAGTGTCGCATCACAACAGTCACAGGCTGATGTGGCGGGGATCGCCCCAGGGTCTTCCCGGGTACTGGACCAGTTGCATTCATTGAAAGATAAAGTGCGTGTTTTGAAGCATGTCCCTAAAGGTGCAAGAAGTTTGGCCGCAGGAAAATTGTCACGGGTGATAGAAAAGTGCATACAGACGAATAGCGCGGAGGACTGGGGTGAACTACTAACCTTTTCTTACGTTTGTCTGAGAGTGCCGTCGTCTGATGATCGCAGTCGGTCACTCACGACAAAAGTTAAGGAGAATATTAATGATGGGTATTCACAGGATTTAACATGTTCTATCGATCGATCGTCTAGAGGTGTTTCGTTTGGAAAACGCTCGCTCTATAAAGCTGTGGAGTCCAAGGTTTATGATGGGGATTTGAGCGGAGCTGTTCGTATTTTGCTATCGGAATGTTCCGTTGCTGACAGTAATCAAGACACTCTAGAAGCTCTACGTCTTAAACACCCATCACCTAGTCGGGTTTTGGACTACCCCCCAGAGCCGAATCTTTCGAGCGAGTTTCTCTCAGTGGAAGTTTCTGATGTCGCGGAGGCCATTGCTTCCTTTAATAATGGCTCAGCGGGAGGACTGGATGGATTACGTCCAGGGCATCTTAAAGAGCTGACTTCTGTTGGTGCGGGTGACAGTGGTGTTCTCTTATTACAGTCCTTGTGTAGTTTGGCAAACTACATGTTAAAAGGAATGGTTAATCGAGAAGTCTGCCCGTTCTTATATGGGGCATCTCTTTGTGCCCTAAAAAAGAAGGATGGAGGGATTCGCCCCATTGCCGTGGGTAATGTTATGCGCCGTCTGGTCGCCAAGCTTTGTTGCCGGGCTGTGAGGGATGTTATGGCAACAGAACTGCAGCCGCAGCAGTTGGGCTTCGGGATACCATTGGGTTGTGAAGCTGCGATACATGCCACCCGTGCGTTTGCTTTGGCTGGGAGCGATTCCGATCATATAATTGTTAAGGTTGATATCCAGAATGCCTTTAACAGTGTTGAGCGAGACGTTGTCTTGGGTAAGGTTAGGGACCGGGCTCCATCTCTATATCCTTTTCTCCATCAATGCTATTCGAGACCAACTAATTTATTTTTTGGTGATAACATGATGGAGTCTCAGGTGGGAGCGCAGCAGGGTGATCCTTTGGGCCCTCTTTTGTTTAGCTTGGCTATACAGGATGTTATTGCTGGCCTGCGTTCCCCTCTGAATGTTTGGTACTTGGACGATGGCACAATAGGAGGGGATCCTGTCGGTGTAGTCGAAGACCTCAAAAGCCTGGAAGGAGGGTTTGGGGACATGGGACTCAAATTGAACGCACACAAATGCGAGATTTTCCCATGCTCTGGGCAGATTTCGCGGGATGTTCTGTCGCAAGTAGATGCCGTAGTCCCAGGGCTTAAGACGTTAAGTAAGTCAGATTTTACTATTTTGGGAGCGCCAATTTTCCCAGAAGGTATTCCTCAAGTCCTTACCAATAAGATACGGACGTTGTTGGCAACGAAGCCACATCTGAAGCAACTTTCTGCCCACGTTGCGTTAACGATCCTGCGAAGTTGCCTGTCATTCCCCAGGTTGACTTACTCAGTTCGCACTACTCCCTTGTGGTTATGCAGTTTTAAAACTTCGGAGTATGATGAGGCTTTAAAGGAGTTGTTAGAAACTGTTCTCAACATTAGGATGACGTCGACACAGTGGTGCCAAGCGGCTCTTCCAATTAGGCATGGCGGTTTGGGTATTCGTCGTTTGCAGGACACCGAGCTCCCAGGGTTTCTTGCTTCGTCGCATGGGGTTTTGGATCTCGTCACTCGTATATTGAATATTAATGGTGACGGGTTTCACATCCCTTTCGCCGATGAGGCCTTGAGTTTATGGCAGGCTCGCTGTCCTGGGAGTGACTTGCCGGAGCGGCCTGAGCTTCAACGTGAGTGGGATGAAGTCATAAGCAAGATAACGCTGGACGCATTGCTGAACTCCAGTTCTGGGGCTGAGCTTGCGAGATTGCGCGCTGTTTCAAGACCAGATTCGGGAATATGGCTTCATGTTTTGCCATCCCCACAGCTGGGGACCTTTTTGGACTGCAATTCACTCCGAGTGGCTGTTGCTTTGCGCTTAGGTTGTGAAGTCTGTCAACCGCACCGTTGTGTCTGTGGCGTGGAGGTGGACGCTCAGGGCCGCCACGGGCTGCATTGTGTCCGTAGTGCAGGTAGAATCTCTCGGCACCATAGCATAAATGATATTGTTCGACGGGCTCTGGTTTCGGCAAATATCCCTTCTGTCCTTGAGCCTCCGGGCTTATGCCGGAACGATGGGAAACGTCCGGACGGCCTTACTCTGGTTCCGTGGGAGAAGGGTCGAAGTTTGTTGTGGGATGCGACTTGTGTGTGCACGTTCGCGCCCTCGCATGTCGTATCTACTGCCGCTTCTGCTGGTGCCGCGGCTGAACTGGCTGCGAGGCATAAAACGCAGAAGTATAGCCAGCTTATTAATTCCTACATTTTTGTGCCGCTGGCTATAGAAACTTCTGGTGTATGGGGAGCGCAGGGCAGCGCTTTTATTAGGGAGCTGGGACGCCGATTGAGGGACCGTGGCATGGACGTTCGCTCTGGGGCATATCTGAGCCAAAGGATTTCCCTTGCTGTGCAGCGCGGTAACGCGGCCAGTATTATGGGGACTTTTGGTTCGGATGTGGCTCGGAGCGATTTATTTGCATAGTTTTTTTTTTTTTTGTTTTAATTATCATTTTATTATTATTGTTATTGCCTTGACATTCTTTTAATTTCATTCTTTTTGACGAAACTTTATAAAAAAAAAAATATTAATAATAAAAAAAAGTAACGCTAAAACAATAGATACTGTAAATTAGTATTATCTAGTAAAAGGTTCCTCTACAACTTAGTATAAACTTAAGTGAGCTTACAAATTCCTTATAAATGATATATACACAAACTTTAATAAATTTCCGCAAAAAATGGGCGTTTTTAGCGAAAATCGATTTAAGTCCTAGATCCTATCCTAAAAATAGTTATCACACTTATTAAGATTTTTACATGAAAGTGAAAGCCGCCGCCTTCGGGCCGTAATGTAGTGGAGAAAAAGGCAGCGGGAAAAAAAAACTCCACTCTGACCATCTTTTCTCAAGTCCTCTTAAATCTAATACATCAGATAGGTACCACCTATACGCATAAGATTCCATGATTGCCATAAATAAATTTAAATGCTAAAGCATTATAAATTATTTTTTTTTTACATAGGCCATTAATACATACAAATAAATCACATTAAAAAAAATATATTATATATAAATATATAAATAATTAACAAAATATAGACATTCAACGGGCATAAGTAGAACACAACAATAGCAACTTAACCATAACTTTACAAATGTATTTAATTACTTGGAAATCAAAGTCATGCCCGCACTGACACTAACACCTATACTAGCTTACTATACTGTGTTCTAATTCCACGACAAAGTTACAAAGAATATTTCGAGATCCTGAAGCTCCTACTTATCAAACAAAGAAGCAGTTGTAAAAAATTGTACTTTTACAAGAAACATGTCAGTCCTCTACCGTTCAGTAAGTTTAATTCTGATGGGGCCGTCAGGCGTGTACATTGGGTGGACGTGGTAGTCCAGGGGCTCGTGGTGGTATTCCATCTGGAAGGCTTGCACCATCTGTGGATGAAATGAAATGAAATGAAATGAAATGAAATGAAATGAAATGAAATGAAATGAAAAGGTTTTATTCAAAGTAGCGCAGATACTGCGGCTTAATGAACGTTACAAGTTAAACTAGGTGTCCATTTCAAAATCTGGATCATTTTGGAGAAAAAATGGACAAAAAAACTCCAAACTTAGTCTTTTCAAATTCCTTAATTAACAGAATTTACACAGATACTACAAAACTCGTGAATTTTACATGCTTGAATTCCAGACATCATTGTCATCTAAATAATCCTTAATATTATAGTAGCTCTTTTGGCACAAAGTGTACTTTACACATTTTTTGAACCGCGCTTCAGTCAAACTTAATATATCTTCAGGGATTTTATTGTAGAAGCGTATACAATGCCCCATGAAGGATGTATTAACTTTTGCCAGCCTAAATCTTGGGATCAAAAGTTTATGTTTATTTCTAGTATTTACATTATGTTGGCTACCTGCAGTTTTAAAGTTGCTAATATTTTTCCTGACATACATAATATTTTCATAGATATACTGACTGGCAACTGTCAGGATGTTTGTTTCTTTAAAGAATTCTCTTAACGAGTCTCTACTGCCTAGCTTATAGATGAATCTGATCGCTCTTTTCTGCAAGACGAAGATGGTCTCAATGTCCGCTGCCCGTCCCCACAGTAGTATGCCGTAGGACATGATACTATGGAAGTAACTAAAATAAACGAGCCTGGCAGTTGCGACGTCAGTTAGTTCCCTAATTCTTTTAACAGCATATGCTGCAGAGCTAAGCCTATTTGCCAATTTTTCTATATGAGGACCCCATTGAAGCTTTGCATCAATTGTGATACCTAAAAATACAGTTTCTTCGACAAGGTCTAGTTTGTCCCTTCCCAATATAACTTTGCTGTCAACTACTTTGACATTTGGTAGAGTGAACTTTATACATTTTGTCTTTTTTGAATTTAACAATAAGTTATTAGACGTAAACCAGTTTAGTACCTGAGAGAGAGCAGCATTAGTATTGTCAAGGTCATCTTCTTGTCTCTTAATTTTGAAAATAAGTGACGTGTCATCTGCAAATAGTACTATCTCTGACATATTTTGAACCATGAACGGCAAATCATTTACATATACGAGGAAGAGGAACGGCCCCAAAATCGATCCCTGTGGTACTCCTATCCTGACCTCTGACCCTGAAGATTTAGTTCTATTTATATCAGCTCTTTGAATTCTTCCTTCTAAATATGATGTCATAAGTTTTAGGCTATTCCCGTTTATACCATAGTGCTTTAATTTTAAAAGAAGTGTTTTATGGTCAACGCAATCAAATGCTTTTGACAAGTCACAGAATACGCCTATAGCATCCTTGCGATCTTCCCATGCACTAAATATATGTTTAACTAACATGACGCCGGCGTCCGTTGTAGAGCGCCCTTGCGTAAAGCCGAATTGCTGACCATGGAGAAGTTGATAGTCATTGAAGTGTGTAAGCAGTTGACCTAGAACTATCTTCTCGAATATTTTACTCAAAACGGGTAGAACCGAGACTGGTCTGAAATTTGAAGGATCTTGCTTATCACCACTTTTAAATAAAGGAACGAGCCTACTATATTTCATTAGATCTGGGAATATACCCTCATCTAGACATTTGTTAAAGATTCTGGCTAAATAGGGTGCTAGGGTGTCGATTACTGAGCTAACTACTGTTACTGACATACCCCACAAATCTTCAGTTTTTTTAAGCTTTAGCTTTTTAAACGATTTAATCACGGTATGAGCTTCAATATAATCAAACGAAAAATCGTGATCGCATAGGGGGACATTGTCTTTCAAAATAGTTTCTGCAAGAGCTGGAGAAGAGTCTAAAGGAGCTGTCGTTATAATTGGAACATTTGTAAAGAACTGTTCAAAAGCCGCAGCAATGTCTTCATTTGAGGTTATTAATTTATTATTTATTTTAAGTGCAAATTCGCGATCTCCCAATTTGGATTTACCAGTTTCCTTATTTATAATAGCCCAAATTGTTTTAGATTTATTAGAAGATTGAAGGATTTTTGATTTTATATACTCGCATTTTGCTTTGTGGCAGACGGCCTTAAATAATTTTGAATATAGTTTTACATACTGTATAAAACTGGGGTTGTATGTATATGTTTTTTTCTCATACAGTGAATAAAGTGTGTCCCTACTTTTTCGGATGCCGGCAGTGGCCCATTCACTAAATTGTAATTTATTTTGTTTGCAGGATATCTGTTTTAATTTAAAAACTTTTTCAAAACTATCTGAAACAGCCTTGAAGAAATCTCGATAGAGAACATTAGCATCTTGAGTTTTATTTTTTTGAATAGGTAATCTTTTTTTTAAGTCAAGTTTAAACAATTCTAGTTTTTTATTTGTTATCACCCTGCAGAGTACATCTTGCTCTATTTTTTTTAAATCTGCTTTAAAATGTACAATTTGACCACTGTGGTCTGATTTAAGACAATTCACTGTAGAATAATGGGAAAATTCACAGTCACAGTATACGTTGTCAAGGCAGGTGGCGGTGGTTTCGGTAATCCTGGTGGGCTCTAAGAAAATATTCATCAAATTAAAAGACTTAAAAATAAGTTTTAATTTAGCACTCGAAGGGGAATCTACAAGCAGGTTTACATTAAAATCACCACAGACTATAACCTTCTTATTATTACTGCAGGCTACTTTTAATACATCCTCTAATACAGATTCGAATACACTGTAATCACTGGTGGGGGGCCTGTATACGCTTACTACAATGTGTGACGATAATTCAACACAAGATAGTTCAATTATTTTTTCAACAGAAAGCCTGCAAATATCTTTCCTTTCTTTAAATTTTAAACCATCCTTTACTAGTATTAAAGATCCCCCATGCAATGCTAACTTTCTATTGTAGCAACTGGCTAACTGATAATTATGTACAGAAAAATTCATATGAGATTCTAATAGCCAGTGCTCCGTAACACAAAGTATGTCAATCTCATGTTGCTCTAAGAACAATTCTAACTCTAGTAGCTTTCCAGAAAAACCACCCTGTATGTTCTGATTAGCTAAAGTGATTTTTTTTAAGAGGGGCTTTTCTGTGGTCTGCGCTGACAGTTTAAATCAGCAGTCAAGCTTAACTTATTTATGTTAGGTTTTTTTAAAGCCTCTGAGTACAGAGGTTTACTAGTAGAACTTTTTCTACAGTTTTTATTTACTAATGGTACCTGTTTTATTGTCGTAACAATAATAGGGTCATAAATATTGAATGCCAACAATTTGGCAATCTGTCGTTTTGAACGAAGGGGCACATACATTGTGTCCCTAGTCAATATAAAATTTCGAATAAAGTTATTCGTATCAAAATAAAAAACTTGATCTCTATGACCAAATGTCATGTTATATAACAGACGGTTAAGTTTACCTATCCGTGCATTCTGTGTCTCTGACAATGTTTTTGAATAGGGAAAAGCACAGATAATGATTTTCCTTACATTTAAAGCTATTATGATGAGAGGGTTTTGGTGAGGCGAGTTCAGAAGTGGAATGTTACCGTCGAGCGTGCCCTGGGTAGGTATCCTCCTAAGCCCTGGCGTCCTAGAAATAGGACATCACGAATAACGTTCTTAAGTCACACCCAATGATTTAGTAGAAAGTCCGGCAAACTTACTGTTCCAGGTCCAATATTTTCCTCATAATTTTTTGGACAATAAGAAGAAAAAGTTCTTCAAAATCTACGTAGTTTTAGAAGGCTTCAAGTAACTGTTACTTCCAGGGCTTAGGAAGGTATAGGCCTGTAGAATCGGCACCAAATTTTGTTATAAGAAGCTGGACAAAAAAAATGGATACTTAGGAAAGTCTCTCTCTCTCTTTCTATTTTTTTCTCTTTTTCTCTCTGATATAGGCATGTGCTCTGCAATAGTACGTAACGAGCAACTGAAGAGCTTTGCAAATAATAATAAATGAATTTCGAGTTCGGCGCAACGCCTGCCGATACAAATGCCCTTCCCGAAGCCGATCGACAGCGACGCGAAGGCATGACGCATCTCATATAAACAGAGATAACTCTGTTGCTGTCTCTTTTAATTAAGTGGCACTTTATTCGTTTATTTCCTTAGTTCATATAGGGTTACAGACAGCCTAAAAATAACTGGAATTACGAAAGGGAGATTTCTTGATATTAGATTTAGTGGCCTACTAAGTTCAACCCGTAACGTCAATAAGTTCAACTGCGGTCCTCTCGTCAGGAAAGCCTGTCTGTAACAAGTCAGTGAAGCCACATAGTAGGTAAACCACGGAATTCCTCACTTTACGTTCAGTCTGAATTGTGAAAGTTACCTTGCAAATGACAGTATGGATCTCGAGCTCAGCGAACCGAGTGCCGAGACACATTCGCTTCCCGAAACCGAACGACAGATATGAACGACAGTGATACCTCTCCCTATTTCTGTTTCTGTCACACTCTCTCTCTCTCTCCCTCGGTTAACTAAGCGACGGAATTCCTCACTTCACGTAGGTTAACTTGCAAATGGCAGTATAAGTCTCGAGCTCGGCTCATCCGCTTGGCCGAGGCACATCCGCTTCCCAAGCTGAACGGCAGCTAGGCGATGGCGTGATGCCTCTCTCTATCTCTGTTGCTGCCTCACTCTCTCGAGCTTTCGCTCTCCCTGTTTACTAAGCAATAGAATACTTCACGTAGGTTACCTTGCAAATAACATTGTGAATCTCCAGCTTGGCGAACCGCCTGCCGATGCACACCCGCAACCGCAAACCAAAAGACAGTGACGCGAACGCGTCATCTCTGTTGCTGTCTCTCTTTGACAGTATGTATCTTGAGTTCGGCAAAACGCCTGCCGAGGCACATCCGCTTCCCGAAGCCGAATGGTAGCGAGGCGAAGGTAATATCTATCCTCTACCTGTGTTACGGAATTCCTCACTACACATAGATTACCTTGCAAATGACAATATGTATCTCGAGTTCGGCGAAACGCCTACCGAGGCACATCCGCTTCCCGGAGCCGAACGGCAGCGAGGCGAAGGTAATATCTATCCTCTACCTGTGTTACGGAATTCCTCACTACACATAGATTACCTTGCAAATGACAGTATGAATCTCGAGTTCGGCGAAACGCCTGCCGAGGCACATCCGCTTCCCGAAGCCGAATGGTAGCGAGGCGAAGGTAATATCTATCCTCTACCTGTGTTACGGAATTCCTCACTACACATAGATTACCTTGCAAATGACAATATGTATCTCGAGTTCGGCGAAACGCCTACCGAGGCACATCCGCTTCCCGGAGCCGAACGGCAGCGAGGCGAAGGTAATATCTATCCTCTACCTGTGTTACGGAATTCCTCACTACACATAGATTACCTTGCAAATGACAATATGTATCTCGAGTTCGGCGAAACGCCTGCCGAGGCACATCCGCTTCCCGAAGCCGAACGGCAGCGAGGCGAAGGTAATATCTACCCTCTACGTGTGTTACGGAATTCCTCACTACACATAGATTACCTTGCAAATGACAGTATGAATCTCGAGTTCGGCGAAACGCCTGCCGAGGCACATTCGCTTCCCGAAGCCGAACGGCAGCGAGGCGAAGGTAATAATATCTATCCTCTACCTGTGTTACGGAATTCCTCACTACACATAGATTACCTTGCAAATGACAGTATGCATCTCGAGTTCGGCGAAACGCCTGCCGAGGCACATTCGCTTCCCGAAGCCGAACGGCAGCGAGGCGAAGGTAATATCTACCCTCTACGTGTGTTACGGAATTCCTCACTACACATAGATTACCTTGCAAATGACAGTATGAATCTCGAGTTCGGCGAAACGCCTGCCGAGGCACATTCGCTTCCCGAAGCCGAACGGCAGCGAGGCGAAGGTAATAATATCTATCCTCTACCTGTGTTACGGAATTCCTCACTACACATAGATTACCTTGCAAATGACAGTATGTATCTCGAGTTTGGCGAAACGCCTGCCGAGGCACATCTGCTTCCCGAAGCCGAACGGCAGCGAGGCGAAGGTAATATCTACCCTCTACGTGTGTTACGGAATTCCTCACTACACATAGATTACCTTGCAAATGACAGTATGAATCTCGAGTTCGGCGAAACGCCTGCCGAGGCACATTCGCTTCCCGAAGCCGAACGGCAGCGAGGCGAAGGTAATAATATCTATCCTCTACCTGTGTTACGGAATTCCTCACTACACATAGATTACCTTGCAAATGACAGTATGAATCTCGAGTTCGGCGAAACGCCTGCCGAGACACATCCGCTTCCCGAAGCCGAACGGCAGCGAGGCGAAGGCGTGATGCCTCTGCGCCGCGGAACGCCGCAGCCATCGCTCCGGGCGGAACTCGGACGCTTGGGAGAAGTACTCGTCGCTGTTTCCCATCACGTAGTGTTGGAATATCACTTGGGTCTGTGGGTTGCAGGAAGCACGTTGAATAATTAAATGAGTATTAGGTCGTCGTCGGCTATACTGGTCCACTGCTGGACATAGCCCTCCCCTAAAGAGCGCCACGTTGTGCTATCATAGGAGGTAATGCCCATGATCCCCACGCTGGCATGCGGGTTGGGGATCGCAGTTCGGTGAATAGTACTGCAGGGGGCGCTGCTGCCCACCCCCCGGTTTGTGTCCCTTAGTCGCCTTTTACGACACCCGCGGGAAGAATTGGGTTGGTGCTATTCTCTAGGCCGACACCACACAGCAATGGAAGCAAGAGGAAATTAGTGCTGTTCGTGTGTCTGGCCGCAGCACTTAAGTTTTTGCTATTTTGGAAATCAATTTAACGGGTATTTATTGATGGAAATCGTGAAATCTTGTCATGCGTATCCCGTAGCAACTGATGTATTAGGTTTAGTTGTACATTGACATTCAGCAAACAAACTGTTGGTGCCGTGCTGTGTGGTGTCGGCCTAGAGAATAGCACCAACCCAATTCTTCCCGCAGGTGTCGTAGAAGGCGACTAAGGGACACAATCCGGGGGGTGGGCAGCAGCACCCCCTGCAGTACAATTCCACCAAACTGCGATCCCCGACCCGCATGCCCAGCGTGGGGATTATGGGCATTACCCACAACGTGGCGCTCTTTACGGGAAGGCTATGTCCAGCTGGACTAGTATAGCCTGACGACGACGACAAACAAACTATATGTTGTAAATTAATAAAAATATTATATTTGTTAGGGACCCTGATGAAAATAAAGAAGAATGAGAATTTTATTATCCCATGAAAACTTACGCCTTTTGGTATGTTGTAGCCGCAGATCACAGTGTCCTTCGTGAGTTGCCTCCCATTGCCGATCACGACAGGATACATTCTTAAACCCAATAGTAAAAGCTCTGTTTTATCTTTTAATCTATTAAATTTTTCCGTGCTTCGCAAGGCACGTTAAGCCGTTGGTGCCGGCTGTCATATAATGGCAGTCGTTAAGCCATGTCAGAGGCCTTATGGGCGGCTTGATAACTACTGACAGTACGGCCCGCCACACTGTCTTACAATCCTCCACCAACCCGGACTTGGCCCCGTGGTGGAGTATGGCCTAACCTTCCTACTATGCAGGAAGAGACCCGTGCCCCAGCAGTGGGGACAACAAGGGTTGATACTCCACCACGGGGGCAAAGTCCGGGTTGGTGGAGGATTGTAAGACAGTGGCGGGCCTTACTGTCAGATGTTATCAAACCGCCCATAAGGCCTCTGACATGGCTTAACGACTGCCATTAACAGCCGGCACCAACGGCTTAACGTGCCTTGCGAAGCACGGAAGCGCTCGAAAAAATGCCACTAGCGGTAGTCACGGGACGCTAACCCATCCCGTACCTGACCGCGCCTGTTGTTGCTTAACCAAGTGATTGATTCCAATAACTCGGTTTGTCTAAGCCACGAGCGCTTCTTATAAAGTATAAATAACCACTGTAGGTACCAGTTTTGCATCGAGTAGGCAGAAAACCGATACTTGCCACGATAAAACTGGAAAACTAACAACAGTTAGTTGTAAGTTGTTAGTTGTTTAGATAAAACTGGTTGGAATTTTTAGCCTGTAAATAGGTTTTTTAAAATATAGTTACTTGTTAGCTTACCAGTTTAACTTACCTCATAACCTCCTTGATACACGCCTTCAAGTAAGGCATCTGGTTCAGGTCGCCAGGCTTCATCGGCCTGTCGCCCAGAACTGAGCTGATTTCCTGATACATCTTCTCCTGAACCTCTGGCCTGAGGGAGAGCTGGTAGAGCGTTGAGGCGACCGCGTTGGAGGTCTGGAAGGTTTGTTTAACGCAATGTTGTGAGGTGTCGGCTTAGAGAATAGCACCAACCCAATTCTTCCCGAGGATGTCGTAAAAGGCGACTAAGGGACACAAACCGGGGGGTGGGCAGCAGCGCCCCCTGCAGTACAATTCCACCGAACTGCGATCCCCAACCCGCATGCCCAGCGTGGGGATTATGGGTATTACCCCCTATGATAGCACAACGTGGCGCTCTTTAGGGGAGGGCTATGTCTAGCAGTGGACTAGTATAGCCTGACGACGGCGACGAATGTTGTGAGTGGGTGAGTTTTGGTGCTCGTCTAAGTTGGACAGGCGGTCAAAAGGTCTACTGGACGCAAAAAATGACGATGGCTAGAGCCTTTTACTCCTAAATTAGTAGACTAGCACTTTTTTAAAACCTATTTCGAGGCTAAAAAGAGGCTATTGTCTAAGGACACCCGTGCTAAGGCACGGGTTAGTGAAATAAAAAGAATATAATCATGTGGATACAGCGATATCATTTCGATGTAAAACCTAACTGCAAAGTAGGTACTCGGGGCTGCAAGTGATGCAAATAACTTCAGACAGATGTCGCTGCCTGTACGTAATACAGAGGATTGTAAAGAGGTTCGAAATTTCACTGATGCCCATAGTCGCCCGGTCAGTTGGGATAGCGCTGGCACGGTTAACCAGAGGTCGCGGGTTCGAGTCATGGGTGGAATTTTTAGCCCTTCTAAATAGGTTTTTTAAATTGTCCTTAGCACAGGTTAGAGCAATAAAAAGAATATAGACTAGCACTTCCTCTTCTGCAGTAAAATCGAAAGACTGGGTGGCTTGCAGTCCTTTTTTAACACTTACCTTTTTAATATAAATGTGACGTTTTGTGAAGTTACGTGTAACTACACAAAACGTCATATTTATATTGTGTCATATTTAGATTATGACACTTGATGATTATGATTATGTATGTGTGTGTGTTTTTGTGATTGTTTGTGAGTGAGTGTGAGGGTGTATGTGTGTGTGTGAACGAGTGTGCAATGAATTGTGTTTTGTGAATCAGTGAATTGTCCTGACAGTGTAGTTGCCCAGCGGGGAGTGTGAGTGTTTTAAAAATAACAATCACTCTTCGTTGATTTGTACCGTACATTAATAGTAATAAGACTATTTTTAACACAAATATTATAATTTAAAATGTAAATACGGACTTATAATTGTCTGAAATAAATAAATTTAATTGAATTGATATACATACAAACGTACATAACCTCACGCTTGTATCCCGGAGGGGTAGGCATAGACAAGAGACTGCCACTTGCCACGATCCTGACAGATCACCTTCGCTTCATCAACGTTCATAAGTCGTTGCATATAAATAGAACTAAATCTTCAGGGTCAGAGGTCAGGATAGGAGTGCCACAGGGATCGATTTTGGGGCCGTTCCTCTTCCTCGTATATGTAAATGATTTGCCGTTCATGGTTCAAAATATGTCAGAGATATTATTATTTGCAGATGACACGTCTCTTATTTTTAAAATTAAGAGACAAGAAAATGACCTTGACAATACAAATAATGCTCTCTCTCGGGTACTAAATTGGTTTACTTCTAATAACTTATTGTTAAATTCAAAAAAGACGAAATGTATAAAGTTCACTCTTCCAAATGTCAAAACGGTAGACAGCAATGTTTTACTGGGGAATGACAAATTAGACCTTGTGAATGAAACTGTATTCCTAGGTATCACAATTGATGCAAAGCTTCAATGGGGTCCTCATGTAGAAAAATTAGCAAATAGGCTTAGTTCAGCAGCATATGCAGTCAAAAGAATTAGGGAACTAACTGACGTCGCAACTGCTAGGCTTGTTTATTTTAGTTACTTCCATAGTCTTATGTCCTATGGCATACTACTGTGGGGACGGGCAGCAGACATTGAGACCATCTTCGTCTTGCAGAAGAGAGCGATCAGATTCATTTATAGGCTGGGTAGTAGAGATTCGTTAAGAGATTTCTTTAAAGAAACTAACATCCTGACAGTTGCCAGTCAGTATATATATGAAAACATTATGTACGTTAGGAAAAATATCAGTAACTTTAAAACTTTAGGTAGCCAACACAATGTAAATACTAGAAATAAACATAAACTTTTGTTCCCACTATTTAGGCTGGCAAAGGTTAATACATCCTTCATGGGGCATTGTATACGCTTCTATAATAAAATCCCTGAAGATATATTAAGCTTGCCTGAATCGCGGTTCAAAAAATATGTTAAGCACACTTTGTGCCAAAAGGGCTACTATAACATAAAGGATTATTTAGATGACAATGAGGTCTGGAATGAAAGCCAGTACAATGTATGAGTTCTATGTTCAAAATAATTATGTAAACTATGTTAATTAAGGACTTTTGAAAAGACTAAGTTAGGAGTTTTTTTGTCCATTTTTTCTCCTAAATGATCTAGATTTTGAAATGGACACCTAGTTTGAATTGTAACGTTCATTAAGCCGCAGTTTCTGTGCTACTTTGAATAAAACCTTTTCATTTCATTTCATTTCATTTCATTCACGCACGCCGGTTCCGGGTGCTTCCCCTTTGCTAATACATCCCCTATTTGGTCGATGAATGTCCGCCTGGGATGTCCCTTACCAGCCCTTCCACTCACATTCGCAATATATATTTGTTTCGTCAATCTTTCTTCCTTCATCCTCACCACATGTCTAAACCAATGCAGCATTCCTTTCTCAATTGTAGTCATTACATCCTCTTTCAGTCCACAGAGATCATTGATTACTTATACCTAATAATAATTCGATATGCGATATCAACCCTTGTATGTCCCCTCCACTCACATTCGCAATATATTTTTGTTGAAATTGAATTGAAACTTACAACAATTTCCGCACTTGCGACTGGATCCTTACCGTGTCAATCCCGACAAGGAACATGTCGAGCGCAGCCACTGCGGCAACCCGAGGTCCTGCTGCCGCGACCAGGTCCTGGAGAAGGGACTTGTTCGTGCTTTCCTTCGACTCCTCCAGTGCCCTCTCCACGTGGCTTAGAGTTACACTGGAAGCCAAACGATTGAGCATAACATTGAGCTATATATTTATGTATTTATTTTAGTTTATTTATTTCTTCCGTCATCATGCTGTGTGGTGTCGGCCTAGAGAATAGCACCAACTCAATTCTTCCCGCGGGTGTCGTAAAAGGCGACTAAGGGACATAAACCGGGGGGTGGGCAGCAGCGCCCCCTACAGTTCAAATCCACCGAACTGCGATCCCCAACCCGCATGCCCAGCGTGGGGATTATGGGCATTACCCCCTATGATAGCACAACGTGGTGCTCTTTAGGGGAGAGCTGTGTCCAGCAGTGGATTGGTACAGCCTGACGAAGACGAAGATTTCTTTCGTAGTTAGGTAGGTTATTCAATATTTATGTAGCATATTTTGTACACGTACACAGACCCGCTTTTTACTGCTTCTCCAAATCTCTAAGGTCCGCTGGAATAAATCTCTTTTAGGGATAAGCTCGCCTTTGTACATGTTATTTCTCACGTAATGTCCTGTAAAATTTTTCATGTACAGTCTATTTATTCTTACTTGTCCAATTTAGTAAACAAGATTCTACCCTTAAACAGTGACTTTTTAGTCCAGTCCAAAACTGCAATATTCCCATAAATGAAGTAACCTGAACACACTTTTCATGAATGAAGTAACCTGAACACTCTCCAACTTTGCTTATAATATATTATATTATAAGCAAAGTTGGATTTTATGTGGCGGTCAGATAAAGATTTTTTTCATTTTTTTTTTTTATTTTCATTTTCATTTTCATTTTAGATAACACGCTGCCAATTTTATGGACATAGTTCATGATAGTTCATGAATTTGCGAAAAAATGTCTAGTTTAGGCATCTAATCTCAATTTTAAGGTTAGAATCTTGTTTACTAAATTGGATAAGTAAGAACAAATAGACTGTACAATAAAGTATAACTGTTGAGCTGTTTCTTAATGACTCGCGATGCTCGATATCAACACTTGTATGTCCCCACTGCTGGGGTGCGGGTCTCTTCCTGCATCGCAGCAAGGTTAGGCCATACTCCACCATGGGGGCCAAGTCCGGGTTGGTAGGGGATTTTATGACAGTGGCGGGCCTTAGTAAAGTTATCTGTTTTCACACAAATAATCCCTCGTCTCCTCGAAATAATAGTTCAATCGTAGTTATATATTAAAAGGGTATAATCGCGATTATTTTTACGTATAACGTATACAGTTTGATATTTCTGAATCACACCCAACGATAAAACTTCAATACAATACAATTTCACAATTACTAGTAATATTTTTTATATATAATAATAATAATTATTATAAATATTCATGGACATATCACACAGATCTCGTTAGCCCTATACTAAGTACAACTAAATGACTTGTGTTACAGGTGCTAACTCGACGATAGATTTAATACAATAAATACATAGATAACATCCAAGACCCGAGACAAGCTAGAAAAGTTCGTTTCCTAGTTTGACCCGGCCGGGGATCGAACCCGAGACCTTCGGTCGACAGTCGGCGTGCTAAGCCGCTGCGCCACAGAGGCCGTTATATAACCATGAAACGGGTCTTATCGCGATAATTTATTAGGTATCACGATTAATCCTGTTACGTTACTTCAATACAAACCTGAGGATGGTATCAAGTGCGGCGACGTAGCTCCTGAACATCTTAGTGGGGTACAGCCTCCACCAAGGCGCCTTCAGCTCCAGCTGCCCCACGCAGAGGAAGAAAGTGTTGACGGCATCGATCAGCTCTTGACTCTGGGAACCTTCCTTGGCTTGGAAGCAGCCGAGGCGGGTGTCCAGGGCTATCAAGCCGAGAGCTGGAAGGAGGATATAGGAGATGAAAAGTCAAGTTATGTTGGTTTACGTCTGGTTTACTGCAAGTTGATGAAGGATGAGCGATGCAAATTGTATGTAAAGTATAGTATTTTATTTATTGGACTGATTTGATTGGTGATAGGTGTTCAGGAATGCGCTAATTTACTATAAAATAAAGCTTCGTACAGTTCATTTAAGTTTTTCCTGTTAAGAAAATCTGAAATGGTTAAATTATTTTAAAATATTACCCAACAAAATAGTGTTACGTTTTCACCGTTACATCACACACACATATACACCCTCACACACACGCGCGCGCACTCACGCACACACACACACACTCATGCACTTTAAAATTCAGTAAGTTTGGATAGGATTTTTTGTTGAAGTTTTTTTATGCTTTCTGTGGTCATTTTAACTTTTTTTTATAATTATTACATTTTGTAATGGCATTGTGTATGCATTTTTTGTTTTGTTTTGAGTATTGTGTCGCCAAATAAATAAGTTTTCTTTCTTTCAAATTAATTCGCAAGTAGTAAGATAAATTTATCACATCCTTTCTACTACAGCGGGTATAGTCTGTTAGCTTTTAGAATATACCTCGGGTACGATTTATTCGTGTAATAGAAATATCGGAACTAATATGACACTGAACTCGATCAATAGTACGAAAACCGGCGAAAATTGGTGAAATCCGAAGCCTACTCTAAAAGCTAAAAGTCTATACTACTACATTATGTCAATCATTAAGTAGCATTATGTCAATCTTTAAGACATTACATTAGAAGGTATTGATATATTGGCTGCATATAATTGTGTTTAAAATTAATTGACACTTACACTCCAAAGACCACTTGTGCACCTCGTTCAAGAAGTCTCCGGGCGTTTCTGAGTTTTCGTCTCTTATTTCGCGCATTCTGAAAAGTATATCGTCATAGTGAAACCGTAGTTTTAAACTCGCTATAACTCGGTACAGACAGCATTACCAACGTAAAGTAGTAAGAGCTCGTGAACGAGTGCTGTTCGTGTGTCTGGCCGCAGCACTTATGTTTTCCCCTATTTTTGTGAGAAATTTGACTAATGCTTTGGCATTAAGAGTTGTTAATGGCAATCATGAAATCTTATTAGGTTTACGTATGGCCACTGATGTATTTGGTTTAAGATGATTTGAGAAAAGATGGTCAGAGTGGAGATTTTTTTTTCGCTACCTTATTCTCCACTACACTTCGGCCCGAAGGCAGTGGCTTACATTTTACATTGACATTCAGCAAATAGAATGTAAATTCTTCATGTTGAAATAAATTGATTTGAATTTGAATTGAATTTTAATTAAAGCAGTGGAAACTAGCAAAAAAGTTCAGAGCTATCTTTTAGGGCAGGCAACGTCAGCAAAATCAACCATGATGTTTTCGCAAACCGCGGTCCTGATGTACGCAAACTCCGGCTTGTAGCTTCAACCACGCGGAAGAAGTCGCAGGCAAAAGTTTGTAATTGTGTTTATAAATAAAAGTACTGATAGTTGTCATATTAGACCTACCTCCGATGCCGCTTAACTGTGCAAAGCTAGTTTCAAAAACCTACTTAAATTCCACCCATTCCGGGACTCGAACCCGCGACCTCTGGCTTACCGTGCCAGAGCTCTTCCAGCTGAGCTAATGGGCGACTCACCGGCATCAGTGAAATTTCGAACCTCTTTACAATACCCTCTGTATTTCGTACAGGCAGCGACATCTGGCTGAAGTAATTTGCATCACTCGCAGCCCCGAGTACCTACTTTGCAGTTAGGTTTTACATCGGAATGATATCGCTTTACCCACATTTTTAGCCTCTAAGTAGGTTTTTGAAATTGTCCTTAGTACGGGTTAGTGCATTATAAATAATATAAGCTAGTTTAATATCTTCTATAATATAAAAATGAATCGCTGAATGTGTTTGTAAGCGCAAATCTCGAGAGCAATTGAATTGATTTAACTAATTATTTTTTTAGAATATTCCTTGAAGCACGAGGGTAGTTCTTACAGAGAGAAAAATATATTAAAGAATCGATGGTAGGCGGTACGAAGTTTGCTGGGTCAGCTAGTTCATTATAAAAATGAATTGCCGAAAACCCTGGGAAACGACTGGACCGATTTGGCAATTTATGGCGCATTTTCCAGTACCACGACAAGAATGCCCCGCTGTCTTACCTGTCAATGAAAGCGTCAGCCACTTCGCTGACAGGCTCAGTGTTCTGTGCAGCGGCGCTGGTACTCAGCGCTACTCGTGACACCTTGGTACGGAAGGCAGCCCAGGAGTCACCGTGCCTGGAACGAGGAAGAAGATCCTTATTTCTCTGATCTGGCTAAGGCCCGCCAGGGACTTTAAGCCCTCCACCACACGGACTTGGCCCCCGCGGTGGCGGTTGGCCTACTTAAAAAAAATGTACATCTTAATCTTAAGGGAACTAAATTTAAATATTAAATCTAAAACCACATACCTTGTATTTGTATACTTTTTGTGTGCTAATTAAATAAATAAAATATTAGTTCTTAAGTGTAACTGTCAAGTTTGTAAATATTTGTTTATAATTAGTAGAACATATCGGCTGGAAGAGCGAACTCTTCCTAATACAGGTGTAAACTCAAAAGGAGGATTCGACCCTATCATTGTTACCACTGTTATAAAAAATAATATTTTTTTTTTGGAGTATGGTGAGTATCGTGCCCCAGCAGTGGGCACATACAGGGGTTGATACCATTCCACAACTCCTATAGCACTCGCTAACTATACAGAATAACTTCACAAATAATGTAGGTAACTTAGAAAGTCCAGAATTAATGTCGGGAATCCAATCCACGACCTCCACTTCTTTTTTGATTTAACATTAGACATTCTGTACACACGCTTATTGTGAAGGAAAACATCGTGAGGAAACCCGCGGCTCGGTTGGCTACGCGCGTGTTGACTAGTCCTTCGTGTGGGCTAGGCCGACTAAGCTGTCAGGATGGCATAGGTGCTGGGCAAAACTACTCCATCTAAAACAATGTCCCAGGTACTACAGCGTCCGAGTGGTCCCATTCTAATTTTCTTTACCCATCTAGTGTGAGTAAAAATGCCACTACGATATCAACCCTTGAACGTCGCCACTGCTGAGGCACGGGTCTCTTCCTGCATCGCAGAAAGGTTAGGCCATACTCCACCACGGGGGCCAAGTCCGGGTTGGTGGAGGATTGTAAGACAGTGCCGAGCCTTACCGTCAGGAGTTATCAAGCCGCCCATAAGGCCTACGACATGGCTTAACGACTGCCATTACATGACAGCCGGCACCAACGGCTTAACGTGCCTTGCGAAGCACGGAAGCGCTCAGAAAAAAATGCCACTAGCGGTAGTCACGGGACGGTCACCCATCCTGCACCGGACCGCGCCTGTTGTTGTTTAACTCACGTGATTGATTCCAATCTTTTCTAGGCAATTCTTCTAGGCCACGGGCGCTTCCTAAGCTAAACAATTCATCTCAGTACGTAGATGCAGATGCCAATGTACACTAAGTAGATAAAATAACAAATATGAGTTATGAATCGAGCGATTATAACTTTGTACAAATATGTTTAGTGTACAATAAAGAATTTTCCAATCTAATTATAAGTCGTATCTTAGATGGACTTACACAGCGATGACTCCTGCGCAGTTCTCTTCGGCACCAAAGAAGTCCTTCCTCAGTACATGTTTGTAGTAATTTAGCGAAGGCATCGAGGGTCTGTAACGGTGGAAGGTCTGGATAAAAACGACATGGCGGTTTAATCGAAAAGAGGTGGAATACTGCAAATAGCTTACTGCAAACTGTTACGCAGTTTGGCAGAAACCAACTTCTGTATGTTTCTTTTAATAAACATCTTCAGTAATATAGTGTAGGACGCCCTCCGACCAGGTGGGGATGACGATGTGCGGAAAACTACAGGCAAATGCTCGATGAGAATTAACTTATCGATACTATAAGTTCCCATCATTATACTAGTTTCCACCATACATGGAATACTTGTAGGAACTAGGGCTTCTTAATTTTGTATGAAATTGTTTTCGGTCTCCTATGTATAAATTTTTCATCTATTCAAAATTGCGGGTTTTCAATATAGCTCGCGTAAATAGCAAGGAAATACGTACCGCGAAGGAAGGGCACAGGATCGCGAACAGTGGCCAGACAACAAAATTGTTAAAAGCGGTTAGAGGATCGTGAAAAGTGGCTACAAGGTCGTGAGAAGTGGCCAGAGAATCGTAAAAAGAGGCCACAGGATGGTGTAAAGTGGCCACAGAATCGTGAAAAGTTGCCAGAGGATCGTGAAAAGTGGTCAAAGAATCGTGAAAATGACCACAGGATGGGAAATTACTACAAAATCGTAAAAAAATTACAAAAGGATCGTAAAATGTGGGCACAGGATCACGAAAAAAGGCCACAGGATCGTATTAAGTGGCCACAGCATCGTGAAAAGTGGCCAGAGGATCGTGAAAAGTGGCCAAGGCTCACGAAAACTACCATAAGATCGTGAGAAGTGATCACAAAATCGTAAAAGTGGCTAGGAGATCTTCAAAAGTGGCCACAAAATCGTTAAAAGTGGTCAGGGGATCGTGAAAAGTGACAAGAGGATCGTGAAATGTGGGCACAGAATCGTGAAGTGTCCTCAAGATCGTGAAAAGTTGAAACGTTTTATAACTTTAATAATTAATAAATAAACTCTGGAACGACTTTAGGTGTGGTTTTATTTGTAGAATTGTAGTAATATTAACAGAAAACTGGATAAAAACGGATAAACGGAGAAGCAGGTAAAAAGTCAGATCTGGTCAAAGCGTAAAGTAGTAGTGTATGAAAAATGAGGGAAATCGAAGAATGAGTGACGTACATAATTTAAATATTTGAAAATGATAGATGGAAAAAGAAATAAAAATGGTGTAAAGAGGTTTGCACCGTCACAAAGTGGCGTGACCATGCCTATACCCGGCAGTGGTTGCCATGCCAACGGGTTTATGATGATTGGTCTCACCTGTGAGGCGCTCCGTCTTCTCCTCGGAACACTCTCTCCACCTCTCCAGCGTCGAACACAAACAGCATGTCCGGCCGACCTAGCAGCCCGGCTATCTTCACGCAGTTTCCGTACTGCTCGCGGAGGGACAGGCAGACTTTGTCCACGTGCTCAACGGAGTAGTTGCCTGGGGAAGAAAGGATTTGTGAGGGTCTGGTGTCTGGTCGATATCAACCCTTGTATGTCTTCACTTTGGGGCACGGTTCTCTTCAGGTTCAGGTTAGGCCATACTCTATCACGGGGGCCAAGCGACTCCTCCGACAAGATATGAAGTGAGTGAATGCGGTAATATGTTACTATTGCGTAATACTTACGAAAGTTTTCTACATCTATATCTATAATCAGCCCACATCAACCCACTACTGGGCATAGTAGTAGTATTGGCCTTTTTGCATCTACTCTATGAGATGATTTATACAGCGTCCAGTGGCATCTTCGCTCACACTAGATGGGTGAAGGGACTACTCCGACGCTGTAGTGCCTGGGACATGGTTTTTTTTATAGATGGTGTAGGCTTGCTCAGCACCTATACCATCCTGACAGCTTAGTCGGCCTAGCCCACAGGAAAGACTAGTCAATACGTGCGGAGCCAACTAAGCCGCGGGTTTCCTCACGATGTTTTCCTTCACCGGTAGCGTGTGGTATTGCGACTACAAATTCGCAAATGTACGTAACTTTGAAATTAAACAAAGGCCTCCTTTTTACTGCGCCATTCCTCACGAAAGTTTTAGTTAAAAAATATTGCAATTGTTCTAAGCAGCCATAATATTTTATAACGCCTGACAGACAAAGCCACGCGTTGCCATATTACTATCATAGCAATCGCAAACTCATAAAGTCATAACATAAACTTGAAGAGTGTCATTGGCCCCACTGTACAGCGTACAACTTTATTTTAATAACATGTTTACCCACTTTTGTGAGAGTCGAGTTATGAGTATAACGGTGGTTTTCGCGATGAGTGTAGGTATATAATTAAATTGCAACTGTAATTTGGTTTACATATTGGATTTTTTTTTGTAAGCGAGATCGTTTGTCTTTGTCTGCAAATCGAGTTACGAAGTACAGACTGTTAGCTTGTAGATTATAACTCGAGCTCTTGAGTAGGCTTCGGTTTTCGCCGAAAGCACATGAGTGTGCTACTTCCTGCTCTGTATAAAACTTTTCTTTTAAAAACCTATTTAGAGGCTAAAAATTTCACCCATGCCGGGATTCGAACCCGCAACCTCTGGCTATCCGTGCCAGCGCTCTACCAATTGAGCCAATGGGCGACTCACGGCATCAGTGAAATTTCGAACCTCTTTACACTATTCTCTGTATTATGTACAGGCAGCGACATCTGGCTTAAACAAATTGCATCACTTAAATAGGTTTTTAAATTTGTCCTTAGCACGGGTTAGTGCATTAAAAATAAAAATAGTATAAAACTTTTCTTATTAAAAACCTATTTAGAGGCTAAAAATTTCACCCATGCCGGGATTTGAACCCGCAACCTCTGGCTATCCGTGCCAGAGGTTGCGGGTTCAAATCCCGGCATGGGTGAAATTTTTTGCCTCTAAATAGTTTTTTCAATTTGTCCTTAGCACGGGTTAGTGCGTTAAAAATAAAAATAGTATACTTTTCTTATTAAGTTTGGAACGTTGTATAACTTTTATAATAATAAATAAACTCTGGAACGACTTTAGGTGTGGTTTTATTTGTTATAATATTGTAGTAATATTAACAGAAAACTGGATAAAAACGGATAAACGGAGAAGCAGGTAAAAAGTCAGATCTGGTCAAAGCGTAAAGTAGTAGTGGTGAAAAATGAGGGAAATCGAAGAATGAGTGACAAAATTTAAATATTTGAAAATGATAGATAGAAAAAGAAATAAAAATGGTGTAAAGAGGTTTGCACCGTTACAAGTTTATTTAATTAGGTATTATTTGTTCCGATATATCGGAACTAATATGATACCTAATTAATTATCGAATATACACGAATATATTCGATTCTACCCGATAGTAGCCGAAGTACTCGTATATTCTTTTAAACGAACAGACTGTAACACGATAGAAACGTATCTTATTTTGTGCAAAAATCCGTTCCGAAGATCAGCCAAAACCTCAGATTAGCAAATTACTAGGCTTTCGTGTTGATTCTAGTACTAGTAGTATAATATATGAATATTCTGGATAATGTAGCCAGCATACTGGGGACCCTCCCCAGAGGCGGCGATGATCTGGCGGCAGTAATGGGCTTTTAGGTAGTGTATTAAATTAATTAATAATTGATTAATTTAAATATATTTTATTTGTTGTTTTTTTCCAGGGTACATAAAAACAATATTATTAATTAATTAATAATTATTATTAATTATCAATTCATTAATACATATATTTAGGTTTGTTTTGTTAATATTTAGATTTAGTTTATAATTTAGTAATACATATTTAGATATTAAGAATATTCATTTTATGTACCCTGGAAAAAAACAACAAATAAAATATATTTACCAAGCTAAATAGTGCATTATACATACATGCCTACATAAACTCAAGCTAGTAACGCCTACAGGGGTAGGCAGATATAAGGCTTTGCAACGTGCCAAATTTTCACACCTGCCCTAGAATAATGCTTCATCGGCCTTATTTATCGATATCAATGCAGGGCCACGTCTGTCGGCTTTATTTCCCCACTACTGGGGCACGGGTCTCTTCCTGGATCGCAGGAAGGTTAGACCTTACTCCACCACGGGGGTCAAGACCGGGTCGGTGGAGGATTGCAAGGCAGTGGTGGGTCTTACTGTCAGAAGTTATGAAGCCGCACATAATGCCTCTGACATGTCATTACATGACGGTTGGCACCAACGGCTTAAGGCGCCTTGCAAAGCACAGAAACACTCGGGAAACATTCCACTAGCTGTAGTCACAGGATGGTCACCCATCCACCACCTAACCGCACCTGTACTGCACTGGTGTTGCTTAACTCAAGTGATTGATTCCAATCACTCGGTTCGACTAGGCCACGAGCGCTTCAGCTTCGGCCTTAATAATAATAATAATAATAATAATAATAATAATAATAATACTCAGGTGGAATCAGACTGAGCTCCAAGCCCTGGACAGGAAAGTCCGCACAACTATGACTCTCCATAGAATGCATCACCCGAAGTCGTCAGTGATGAGGTTGTACTTGCCGCAAAAGCATGGTGGTCGTGGGCTGTTGAATGCCCAGACCATGCACAATCGCGAGGTAAGCGACCTCCGTAACTACTTCCTGACGATGACGGACAGTCCAATGCATAGAGATGTCATAGGGTGTGATAAAGGACTTACCCCTCTGGCCTTAGCCAACGAGCAATGGCAAGACCCGGTAGTACTGAGTGTCTCTGGTCGCGAGGACATATGGAAGGAGAAGGAGCTGCATGGGAGGTTCTTTAAGGCTCTACACGAGCCCCACGTGGATACGAAGGCCTCACTACACTGGCTACGATTCGGTGACCTGTTCGGGGAAACTGAGGGTTTTGTCTGTGCAATACAAGATCAGGTTATCAAGACCAACAACTATAGGAAATACATCCTGAAGGATGGCACTGCCGATATTTGCCGGGCGTGTCGCCATCCCGGTGAGTCACTCAGGCATGTTATATCCGGTTGTTCGGCGCTTGCTAACACTGAGTATCTGCACAGACACAATCTTGTAGCCAGGATTCTTCATCAGGCGCTCGCTCTGAAATATGGTCTCGTCGCACAGGGACTACCGTATTATAAGTACACACCGGAAGCCGTGCTCGAAAACGACCGCGCCAAGCTCTATTGGGACCGGCCCATTATCACAGACAGGACTATACTCGCGAATAAGCCTGATATTGTGGTGGTGGACCGGGCGCAGAATAGGGCGTTTTTGGTCGACATTACTGTCCCGCATGATGAGAACCTCGTGAAGGCCGAAACAGATAAGAAAACCAAGTATCTGGACTTGGCGCACGAGGTTGCCGACATGTGGGGGGTGGTGTCGGCCGAAATCGTTCCTATAGTCCTGTCCGCGAATGGGTTAGTTCCAACCAGTCTCGTTAACCATCTGAGGCGGTTGGAACTCCGTGTGGGCATGCTTCCGGCTATCATGCAGAAGGCGGTGCTGCTTGATACAGCCCGGATAGTCCGGCGTTTTCTCTCGCTGTCGCCCTGACCTCCGGCCGCTTGGACTTCTCAGCCGGAGGGCGTCCGTCTGGCCACTCTGGTCAGACGAGACATTTACCTTTTTTTTCCCCCACATAATAATAATAATAATAATAATAATAATAATAATAATAATAATAATAATAATAATAATAATAATAATAATAATAATAATAATAATAATAATAATAATGTTTATTTATATAAGGAATAATACAGAATGCCGGATAACAATGGTACTTAGATATTAAAAAGTAAAATTTTGTGTAAACAACAAGAGTAAACGGTGACCCCACACTAGGCATAGCCTGTATCGTGGGCGTCAGGACATGATTAGCCATTATTTATTTACAATTACAATAGGGCAATATAATTAGAAAGTGTAACAAATAATTAGAAAGTGGAAATAAAAATACAAATTAATTATTAAAAAAAAGAAAAATTCATGCAAAATCAACTTGTTTGGCTGACCCATTCAAATGCCATTAAAATTTCCCTAAAATAAAAATTTTGAAATAAATTAAATAAATTGCTACTCATGATACGTGACAAATTGTGTACAGAATGATATAGAGGACTGCATAGGTTATTTTTGTATTGTAGACTTTTAGTCCGGATTTACTTACGGGTGTTGTTACGAGTATATCGGAAAAGTCCGACCAGGTTTCGCTCCGATTCGCAGAGCTTTAATCATGGTGAGCAGAGACGGAGCTCGCGTCGTCGGTTGCTTGTCTCACACTAATATTTTAATACTTTTACTTACTATTTAATACTAATACTTAATATTTTTGTATTGTCAACAGGGTCTCAGAAGTTGCGTAGTTCAAAGTTTTTAGATAGTTGATGACTACCACCTTACATTCTCTCAGTGTAGAATTCTGTACATCACAGTATTTTAGTATTCTGTTATAAAGGAAAGGTGAAGAGAAATTAGGAAAGCGTTGTGCAAAATAAGTTCTCGTTTTAGGAACTGGAATTCTAAAAACTCTTTTTTTGGCAAGTTGGGTGTATTCAGGTGAGTTTAGGATCCTCTTATGTACACCTTATTTATAAAAACATAAAATCCAATAAAATACTACTAGAGGCGTTTTATTTAATCTGTGGTTAAGTCTTTTCCTAGTAAAACAGTGGTGGACCACGGACTATGTTAGCGTGTGGTATTGCTACTACGAATAAAATTAAAATAGTGGTATTTAGGTTAACTAATTTAATTATCGCGTTCCGACCAGACTAGACTATGGCGCTCATAAGGAGAGGGCTATGTCCAGCAGTGGACTACATAGCCTGACGAAGAAGAAGAAGAAGACCAGACTTAGATGAAATTGTTTAGTATAGGTGTAGACCAGACAATTTTGTGATGTCGTATCGTATAGCGTTTTATCCTATAATATAAAAATGAATCGCTGGATGTGTTGGTAAGCGCAAATCTCGAGAGCAGCTGAACCGATTTCACTAATTCTTTTTTTAGAATATTCCTTAAAGTACGAGTATGGTTCTTACGGAGAGAAAAAAAATAAGAATTGACTGTTAGGCGGTACAAAGTTCGCTGGGTCAGCAAGTAAATAATAAAACTGGAACGACTTCAACTGTGTGTTTTAATTGTAATATGTTATATTTATAATATTAACAGAAAACTTGGTAAAAAAATAGAATAAGCGGGTAAAGGACGATTTATATGGTCTGGTCTAGTCAAAATGTCAAGTATTAATGCTAAAAAAGGAAGGAAATCTTATTAATGCTTATTGCTTAAAGATTTTCTTCCTTCCTAAAAGAGGCAAAGTAACGCCTGATTCTATAAAACATCGAAGGAAATCTTAAAAACGGGTTGTGTAATTTTAAATTTTGAAAATGTTAGACAGAATTAAAGAAATATAAAAAATGGTGTAAAGAGGTTTGCACCGTTACAATTTCATGATCTGTTTGCTGTAGGTTTCAAAACTATCAACAGTCATCTTAATATGGAAAACCTAGGATATTTTACACGGACGAAGTCGTGGACTCAACTGGTGTCTGGGAAATTTCCAGAAATTAATTTTATGCGTCGAATTTAGTAAGTATAACAAATTTTAGGTACACAATTTATTATTTGTACCAAATAACTAAGTAACTCAAATTATTATAGTCAATATTTTGAAATTGTATATGGAAATGTACACACTAAATTATTTTTAAACTATTTTTATTTTTAATGCACTTACCCGTGCTAAGGACAATTTTAAAAACCTATTTAGAGGCTAAAAATTCCACCCATGCCGGGATTCGAACACGCGACCTCTGGCTATCCGTGCCAGCGGTCGTATCCTCTTTCCAACTGAGCTAATGGGCGACTCACCAGCATCAGTGAAATTTCGAACCTCTTTACACTATTCTCTGTATTACGTACAGGCAGCGACATCTGGCTGAAGTAGATTGCATTACTAACAGCCCCGAGTACCTACCTACCTACTTTGCAGTTAGGTTTTTACATCGGAATGATATCGCTGTACCCACATGATTATATTATTTTTATTTTTAATGCACTAACCCGTGCTAAGGACAATTTTAAAAACCTATTTACTAAATTATTACACACTACTTCGGTTTTTTCCTCATAGAGAAAACAAGTGTATTTCCGTTCAAAGTGAAAGGAAAATATAAGTATCGTGCCAAGGTCATTCACTGGTAGTGTGACCAGCAATTTGAGGGACGCGGCACACAAGCATCAAAACAAAATGTAGCCAGATTTCCATATCTGTTCAAAACCCTACTCTTGATACCAACACGTTATACTTTAGGGAAATATTCGAAACTGCTCAAAGATTTTAATGCAGCTGGTTTTCTGCTCCTTGTTTAAGTGTCCTGTACAGCAGGGCACGGGACTTCCTTTTGACAGAGATTATGGGCGTGGGTTGGTGATTTCAAGCCGTAGACGAAAAATCAGAGTTTTATTTATTTTTAATCATATTTCATCGATTATTAGCAAAAGCGAAGATAAAAAATAGCCGGAACCGGCGTGCGTGCATGCAACGACTCATGAAACTTATGAAAGTTGATGAAGCGAAGGTGATCTATCAGGATCGTGGCAAGTGGCAGTGCCTGGTCTCTGCCTACCGTGTATGTATCGAAACTCTTTAAAATATTCTCTGTATTATTTACAGGCAGCGACAAACGAAATTTTGCTTATGCCGGTACTTGCCCATTAGCTCAGTTGGGAGAGCGCTGGCACAGTTAGCCAGAGGTCGCGGGTTTGAGTCCCGGCATGGGTGGAATTTTTAGCCTCTAAGTAGGTTTTTAAAGTTGTCCTTAGCACGGTTTAGTGCAACAAAAAGAATATAATCATGTGTTTGTATGTGAATCATACTATTAGAACAATAAGTAGGTAGAATATTGGACACAGCAGCGAGAGACCCAGGTTCGATTTCCTGTGCGGGCATGTAACAATCCGCTGTGCGCGCGCATGGCAATTAAGCTTATACTCTGTCTTTCTGAAACAAGACCTGCGCTTTGCAGTGGGACATTTATAGGCGATATAAATAAATAGACAACATCTTCGAATCCCGTTGATTGAATCCCGGTTACGGGTTGGAATCTTTAGCCTCTAAATAGGTTTTTAAATTTGTTTCTTAGCACGGGTTAGTGCATTAAAAATAAAAATAGTATAGACTACATCTATACTATTTTTATTTTTAATGCACTAACCCGTGCTAAGGACAAATTTAAAAACCTATTTAGCACTGATAGCCAGAGGTTGCGGGTTCGAATCCCGGCATGGGTGAAATTTTTAGCCTCTAAATAGGTTTTTAAATACTACATCTACTTATTGGAAAAAAAAACGTGCACACCTAATACACATATGAAGAAAAGGGTAAATGCATAGAAGCTTACAAAAGCACCCCAGGCAATTTAATCACCCGCCTAAGCAGGTAGTCGTCGTCGTCAGGCTATACTAGTCCACTGCTGGACATAGCCCTCCCCTAAAGAGCGCCACGTTGTGCTGTCATAGGGGGTTATGCCCATAATCCCCACGCTGGGCATGCGGGTTGGGGATCGCAGTTCGGTGGATTTGTACTGTAGGGGGCGCTGCTGCCCACCCCCCGGTTTATGTCCCTTAGTCGCCTTTTACGACACCCGCGGGAAGAACTGGGTTGGTGCTATTCTCTAGGCCGACACCACACAGCAAATGATTTAGGTATGAAAAGAAAATACATAGAAACGCGCATCTCGAAAAATAACCGCAAAACATGTACCACTAACAGCTTCATCGATTGACAGTTACCCAAGAGTTATAACAAAGAGACGTAGAAATTAATGTCTGCGTAATGGTGACAAATGTCCCAGGCACTGCAAGCTGCCCAAATGTCCCTTCATCCTTCTAGTGTGAGTGAAGGTGCAGATGAACCCTGTTTTAAACATCTCACTCAATAACAACCCTTGTATGCCTCCACTGCTGGGGCACGGGTGTCTTCCTGCATCGCAGGAATATTAGGCCATACTCCACCACGGGGGCCAAGCCCGGCTTGGTGGAGAATTGTAAGACGGCGGCCGGCCTTACCTCATCTCCTTACATAAACGCAAAGGCCAAAGTTTTTTTGTAGGTATTGTTCTGTGCAGAAAAATTATCATATAGTATTTCGTAAGGTTAACACGAGCTCTAAACTTAATAAAAACTGTTTTTATACGGATTTTACTCGTTTATTACATTTTTACAATTTTCCGACGTTTCGGCACTTTTTCAGGTGTCGTGGTCTCAGTCATCCGTATAAAAACAGTTTTTAATTATATCATAGTCACCCTACCGAAACGATTTTCCAGTTGCAGTTTCGCGCGCTAGCATGAGTAAGGAAACGCCTCAATAGGCGCAGCTGTATCGAAAGAAATACCACCTCGAGTGGAATATGTGTAAAGAAAACTAATTTATCTACTAAGGATGTGGTACTTTTCTTATGAAGAAATCTGTTCTGTTTGTCAATCTTCCCGTATTCAACCACTGTTGGATATAGATTATAGATATAGGCCTTGCGGGCGGCTTGATAACTTCTGACAGTAAGGCCTGTCACTGCCTTACAATCCTTCACCATTCCGGACTTGGCCCCCGTGGTGCAGAATGGCCTAACCTTCCTGCTACGCAGGAAGAGACCCGTGCCCCAGCAGTGGGGAAATAAAAAGGTTGATATCATTGCTTATAGATAGATAACAAGAACAAAAGAATTACAATCATGAATTCTGAATTCTAAGTAGTGTTATACAATCGGCGATCTTATTGCTTAGAGCGATCTCTTCCAGACAACTTGGATTGCATGAAGAATATAGCTGGTAGGTGCATGTGCACAAATAATAAAATCGAAATTATATTGATACCAAGTAGCTGAAGATTGCAAAAAATTAAGTTCTTATAATTTATTTAATATGCCATACGGTTCGTTATCAACCCTTGTATGTCCCCTTGTGCTGGGGCACGGGCCTCTTCCTGCATCGCAGGAAGGTTAGGCCATACTCCACCACGGGGCCAAGGCCAAGTCCGGGTTGATGGAGCATTGTAAGACAGTGGCGGGCCTTACTGTCAGAAGTTATCAAGCCGCCCATATGGCCTCTGACATGGCTTAACGATTGCCATTATATGACAGCCGGCACCAACGGCTAAACGTGCCTTGCAAAGCACGGATGCCATACGGTATACCTCATCTATCTTTTTAATTACTTCTTGGCGGCTGCAGTTGGTACTCAAGTATGTACTGCGGCGGGGATACAGCACTTGCCATTCCATAATCGCACTTATACCAAGCGCATTAAGTCTCTGCGAAACCTCTCAGACATTTGCACTAATGAGCATCAATATTCAACTCTATGCCTTTTTGATAGGAATGTTCTGCACTGCTTATACGCACACACATGCGAAGGCATGCCGACACGCATGCAATGTTTCTCCTGAACGTGTTTCAATGCAACTAAAAGTATCATCACCAATTATTTTACAACAGTTTTGTACTATAACTATAATATCTGTGTAAAACTTTATTGTACACAGTAAAGGTACTATGTACAATAAAGTGTTCTCTATCTATCTATGTACTCGTATTTATAACGATCGACGATCTAGAGTGTAAATTCTTTACGTTCAAATAAATTGAATTGGATTGAAAAAAAAGTCTAACTGCTCACACAATCCTGTTGCAATTCAGACGTTTGCGAAAGCAACTGAAGAAAAATATCGTGAGGATAACTAAATGTCTGATGTGTTGATTGATTGAAGACCTTTATTCAAACAAAAATACAAAAAATACAGAAGTTCGTTTCTGCCAAACTGCATAACAGTTTGTTGGCAGATGCTCTTGGTTATACAAATGTTCATATACCTCAGCGCTTAAATCGCCAATCCGCGGTGGGCACGCGTGGTGATTAAGCCCATACTCTCTCTCCGAGAGAAGGCCTGTGCCCTAGCTGACCTATGGCTATTAGCTGACCCAGCGAACTCCGTACCGCCTAACAGTCGATTCTTTAATTTTTTTTTTGTCTCGGCTACGGAATGTACATCAAATGGCCATAATAAACGTTGGCCATAAAGTTTAAACTCACGTCACCACCTCCAGCATTTAAATGCATGGAACAGGCGGGTTGACTGGTAGAATAATCATTAAGTCCTCTTTTTGTACGTAATTCTTTATGCAATCAACACTTATTAATGATAATAGATAGTGAATACTTTATTGCACAACCAGAAAAAAAATACAACATGATTTCTTTAGCAAAAAAAAGGTCGTTCGTATTGACGAATACAATTTTTCGGATGTAAGTACTTAAAAGACCACTTCACTATAGTGCCTGAGACATATTATAAGAGAGTAGATTCAAGAACCACATCGTCACATCCAAACATTTCATGTAAGTAAGTATGTATTGACAAGTACTTGAGCGTTGCAAAACTAATCACTCCAAGCTCTAGGAGTGGGTCGTTGTCCGATTTTTCGACGACGAAACGCAACCGTTTTTTCTGGAACGAAAACAAGTCCTCGAAACGGTCCTCGTTCGCAACTCACTGTATGCGAACGACCAAGGCGCAGAGGACGGTCAAACGAGTGCGAACGAGACGAAATCACGAAACATCGGAAAAAATAAGTTGTTTTACACGATATTACACTGTATACTCATAGACATAAAGATTACTTTATTGTATCACAGACCAAAACGAACGGAACGAGCAAGGAGCCGACGAAGACGTCGCAATGATCTCATTACATTCTAGGCTCTATTAATATAGCACTAAAGGACATATCCGCATCAAACATTCTAAGGACTGGTCTCGCGACGAACAAACGCTGGCACTGCTTTAGAATGAAACGTGAAACGGTCCTATCGTCGCGGAACACAAAACGGTCTTATAAAACTGTTCGTCTTTGCAACGATCACGCCTACCAAGCTCACACCTCGGGCAAATCCTGAGCACCATTCACACACCAATAAAACGTCAACAAGAGTTAAATGTCACAATAAAAAGACCTAAGAATCGTGACACGCAGTAAAATTGAGACCTTGGCCTAAAAGATCCTCAAAAAAGGCTCGGCACATTATTTAGCCATTGGTATGCAACGCCATCATTTGATGGGACGATCACTTGACCACCCTGTAAGGTTGGGATGTTGCAAAGTGCCTTGCAATCTGCATAATAATAGACAGAAGACTCTCTGTCTTCATAATCAGCAGATTATGAAACAGACCCTTAGCTGTTTCATAATCTGCAGATAAAGTTCCGGATATGCTATCCGCAACCAGGGCTGCCGTTTGTTCTAAAGTGAAGCCATAAACGAACACACGCAATAAAGGAAAATTTATTTAAATTTAGAACAAACGGCAGCCCTGGTTGCGAATAGCTTATCTGGAACTTTATTTGAACATTGTGAAACAGGGCATAACGGTGATAATGACTGCTGCAAAATCATTATTGTTAAGTGCATTTGCTTAGGAGTTATGAAATTGTGCAGTATAGTAATGGAGGGAATAGTTATAGTACACTAAAGTCTCTTAGCTTTTAGAATGTACCTCGGCTACTATCGTATAGAATCGGATATATTCGTTTAATAAAAATATCTCAACTAATATAATGAAATGAAAAGGTTTTATTCAAAGTAGCGCAGATACTGCGGCTTAATGAACGTTACAAGTCAAACTAATTGTCCATTTCAAAATCTGGATCATTTTGGAGAAAAAATGGACAAAAAAACTCCAAACTTAGTTTAAAAACCTATTTAGAGGCTAAAAATTTCACCCATGCCGGGATTCGAACCCGCAACCTCTGGCTATCCGTACCAGCGCTCTACCAAGCGCTGGTACGGATAGCCAGAGGTTGCGGGTTCGAATCCCGGCATGGGTGAAATTTTTAGCCTCTAAATAGGTTTTTAAATTTGTTCCTTAGCGCGGGTTAGTGCATTAAAAATAAAAATAGTGTATCCAAACTTAGTCTTTTCAAATTCCTTAATTAACAGAATTTACACAGATTCTACAAAACTCGTGAATTTTACATGCTTGAATTCCAGACATCAAATGTCATCTAAATAATCCTTAATATTATAGTAGCTCTTTTGGCACAAAGTGTACTTTACACATTTTTTGAACCGCGCTTCAGTCAAACTTAATATATCTTCAGGGATTTTATTGTAGAAGCGTATACAACGCCCCATGAGTATAACACTTAACCTTTCATAACTTTTTAAAATAGTGAAGAAAAGTTCTATACAGAGCAGGAAGTAGTATTACACTCGTGTGCTTTCGGCGAAAACCGAAGCCTACTCTAAAGCCCGAGGTATATTCTAAAAGCTAACCGACTGTACACTTTGTATCACCTATCCTAGAGACATTAAAACTTTTTTTATTCCAACTGCTCCCCGCCCTTCTAATCTGCTTCCCCTTCTCCTCCCCTCTCCCTCCCTACTTCTCTCATTCTCGCCCTAGTCACTTCAAGTCGCCCTGCCCCCAACCTCAAAAACTGCGAGATCTAGCACCATAGGCGTGAAAATCGTGGGATGCTTCGCTCTAAATTAATATTTTTATCATCTCATTCTTCGTTTCGATACTACCGGCAAGTACTCTGAGAGCGAAAGATAAAGACAAAAATGTCTTATGCGTAGAATTTGCGCGTAGGAGTCGTGGGATACGTAACTCTGTTTTTTTATCTTCTTACAACCTGTTTCGTTATCCGTCGCTCTCAAACTCAATGTCAGTTCGAGTTTCCGCTTTCACACTCACCAACATAAGGTGCGGCAGGGGCGAAGGCCCGGGCACTTCGCCCCAAGACTTCGCCCCGCCCACGACCTCGAAGGCTGCGGAATCTAGCGCCTTACGCGTAAAGTTGGCGCTTGAGAATCGTGGGATACGTTACTCTGTTTTTTCAGCTTCTTAGAACCGGTTTCGGTATCCGTCGCTCTCAGACTCAATCTCAGTTCGAGTTTGTGCTTTCACACTCACCGATATAAGTCGCGAATCGCCACGTGTTTCCTAGCAGCGGTAGGGGCGTAGGCCCGGGCACTTCGCCCCAAGACTTCGCCCCGCCCGCGACCTCAAAGGCTGCGGGGTCCAGCACCGTATGCGTGGAGCGCGCGCGTTGGATCCGGTGCGCGGGGCATGGCTGCATTGGCGGGGTTTTCGGTACTGAAAGAGAAGAGGTGCTAAGTTGTTGGGGTAATCATCATCACCAGCCTACCGCTGCCCACGGCTGAGCATAGACGTCTTCCCTGAAGGATCATGGATTTCACTGTCTCCTGCCATTCGCATCCACGAACCCTCTGCCGACTTAAAAACACCATCGGATAACTATCGTTATCAACCCTTGTATGTCCCCACTGCTGGGGCACGAGTCTCTTCCTGCGTCGCAGGAAGGTTAGGCCGTACTCCACCACGGGGGCCAAGTCCGGGTTGGGAGGATTGTAAGACAGTGGCGGGCCTTACTGTCAGAAGTTATCAAGCCGCCCATGAGGCCTCCGATATAGCTTAACGACTGCCATTACATGACAGCCGGCACCAACGGCTTAACGTACCCAGATAACTATGATAACGTTTAATTAGAATTGACTATATTCAGTAGCCTATATTTCATCCCTCAACTAGCTCAATGCAGGGAACTCTATTTGCAGATGAGAGTTAAATTGGTATTGCACTGAAGAGTCATCGAAAAGTCAACTTCACATTAAGGTGGGTTCGTTCTTAGCGTAAAGAAAAGCAGAGACGAAATGGTTTAGTAATTAATAGGAGGTTTAATAATTTCATTGACGTTTAAAATGTTCACGATAGGGAAATCAGCTTATCGGTCCAATGTGTTCCAGCCATTGAAAATTTAGAAATGCTCATGCTACGAGTATATTGTCATAAATTATTGCACTACATAATCCTACATGTCTATTTTCTTCCTTTCTTTTACTCCTCTAATTCTCTCTCAAACACGTACACACACGCGCACTCTCTCTCTCTCTCTCACACACACACAAAGCTTACCAATCTCCCGAGCCCCTTCAGCAGCCTGATAACATCGCGCCGAGTGGGTCAGGGACCGCGCAGTCAGGTGCAGCGGCCACTTCACAGCGTTCACACGATGTCCCATGACTCGCGAGTATTATCTGGGAGAAAGAAAGAAAAAGTCAGATGCTTAAGATGATTTGAGAAAAGATGGTCAGAGTGGAGTTTTTTCTTCTGCTGCCTATTCTCTACTATACTGTGTACCGAAGGCAGCGGCTTACATTTTATATTGTACATTGACATTCAGGAATCAGGAATCGCTTATAGCCCTTGCTGCCTGAATGATCTTAAACGATCACGAAGGTTAAGCATTCAGTGCATGGATGGACTGTCTATGACTAACGCTCGTGGCATTTTTTCGAGAGATTCCGTGCTTTCCATGCACATTAAGCATTTGGTGGCGGCTGCCGTGGATAGATGGCAGACGTTAAGCCAAGTCAGAGGACTTAGGGTGGCTTGAAAACTTCTGACAGTAAGACCAGTCACTAGTCTTGCAAGCCTCCACCAATCCGGACTTGGCCCACGTAGTGGAGTATGGCCTATATCTTTCTTGGGGAAGAGACCGGTGTCCCTCGGTGGGGATATGATGGGTTGATTATGATGATCATTGACATTCAGCGGAGTGTAAATTCTTTAAGTTGAAATAAAAATAACATTGTTTTTTTTTTGTGAATACATTAATTTATATACAGACGAACATCACTTTGTGAATTCTCGCTGTTTTCAAAAGCGCAGGCAGAAGCGATGCTATTTGTCAAGAAAATGGTATGACAGAGGTACCAGACAGAACAGAACTGTTTATATAGGTTTTTAAGGGTTTTATTTTATACATAAATAGCTGTACCGGCGAACTTTGCACCCCGCCACAAAATTCGTGTATACTTACGTTTCTTGCAACCACGACAACGCAAAAGGTAACAGTAACTTTACTAATGCTACCTACCTAGCATTATCGGGATACGGATTATCCTTTGTCTCAAATTAGATCTTTGTCTAAAATTTCGCAATTCAATAATCGCAATTAGACCCGTTTAATATATTACTATAGATCTTTGTCTGTCTATACGCCAAGTTTCATGTAACTCCGTTCGTGCGCGTTTTTAACTCGCATTTGGTCGGTATTTTTCTGGATGGCTGACGGTTATGTAGATGTAGACTTGATAGCCATGTTGAGATTGACCCAATAGAAAGACAAACCTTTCCTCAGAGAGAGTGCAGATTTTGATTGCAACGCCAATCTCAGTAATCCTAAGTTTATGCTTTTACTCCTCCGATCCATCAAAGCAAAATCACGCGTAACACCTCAGAAATAAAGATAAATTTTCCTTCAAGATTGTTTAAGAGGCAATTTGTCTTAATAACGTTTACATACAATCATTTGTTACAACAAGCGTTTGACGTAAAACATTATGCTGCCGTTAATGGTCGTACGAGTATTTAGCCATCATATTAGTGTCTCAAAACATAATGGCTAAATTAAACCCTTTTTTTTAATGCACGGTTAGCCAGAGGTCGCGGGTTTGACTCCCGGCATGGGTGGAATTTTTAGCCGCTAAATAGGTTTTAAAAATAATGGCTAAAGTCAGCAAAACAGAATTAATTGTATTTTTCCACGACCCTTTCATTTTTCGTAGACTATTTCAATAAAGTAATCCTATTTCTAGATTATTTTATAAATATACAATCGGCTAGTGTATGAGGTACACTTTGCTTTAGGGCTTCAAACTATGAACCCGCGGTGGAAACTGAAAAAGGAATGAGCCGTTTTAACTTCATTGTAATTAAGATAGACAGATAGAATATTATTTATGTACACAGAAATTACATTAAGAGAAATTATATAAAAATATAGTACAAATGGCGGCCTTATTAATAAAAGCAATTTCTTCCAGGCAACCATAAAGCGTAATAGGCTACCCTCTTTTTAAAATTCGTTTTATATTAAAAAAATAATTTTTAACGTCTGGACAAAGTTGACCAACTACGACGTATCTATATAAAGTGGTGGAGTATGGCCTAAACTTCCTGCGACGCAGGAAGAGACCCGTGCCCAAACAGCGGGTACTTACAAGGGTTGATGGATATAAAGTGGTCGTTGCAGAGAAACGGAAAAAAAAGAGTAGGTATTTTTTAATCATACATACCGCTTGCTTGCACCGCGCGCTAGCCGTCCACTGGCCGGTGATCATGCCATGAGCCTCTCTAAACTATTCTCTTATTTCCTTCAGCAAATTTCCATCATAAGGTTGTCTGGAAGAAATTGCTTTTAGCAATAAGGCCGCCTTGTATCTTTACTTGTTTTATAATATGTGCTCTGGTGTACAATAAAGAATATTCTTATATTCTTTTTAATGCACTAACCCTTGATAAGGACAGTTTAAAAAAACCTATTTAGAAGCTAAAAATTCCACTTCGAACCCGCGACCGTAATACAGAGAGTATTGTAAAGATATTTGAAATTTCACTGATGCCGGTGAGTCGCCCATTCGCTCAGTTGGAAGAGCGCTGGCACGGATAGGCAGAGGTCGCGGGTTCGAATCCCGGCATGGGTGGAATTTTTAGCCTCTGAAAGAATATTCTTTTCTTATCTTATTAGGAAAACGCACGATGTGTTCAAAGAAGCTGATGGCCTCTTCTTGGCAAACCGCAGGATAGACACATAAAAATACAATGTTGTCGTGCGTTTACGCCAAAGCTACAATCTTCCACGGCTATTATCCGATGTCTTGGAGGATTTCAAAATTACACGTGTCTTGATTATTACAGTGATGTAGACGTACAGTGGACAGCTGGTCAACCTTTTTGTTGCAAAGTCGCCCTTAACGTAACCACGCAGAGTACACTTTCGTAAAGGCTGATTTTTCTGTCGATGGTACAGCGTTGGTTGCTTGAACCTTGGGCCAGCACGATTTAAGAGATACGAGATGCATGCGATGGTATAGGCAATACGCTAGCCTTGCATTCGTGAGGACGCGGTTTCGACGCCGGCATGAAAGCATTATGATGCTTGTCAAGTGATTTGATTAAATTACTCTTTCATTTTTCAGGTGTCATTGGGCAGTCGGGAGATGCGGCTTAGAACTCTTCGTAGGTTCTTTAGTTGACTCAGAACAATTAACTAAGTGAAACTGTTACATTTAAATGTAATAAACGAGCGTAAATCCGTTTTAATTATGTCTAGTGCTCGTGTTAGCCTTAGAAAATACTATAATTAACTAAGTTTTTGTCCGACGGCGCCAGAAGTTATGTATTGGATTATGTAATACGAGTGTATGTATATTATACATTTATTTATGATTTATTGATACAATAAGAACTTACAGTTACCCAAAACGCTCTGTTACTGTTACCTACAACATCTATTGTAGGCACACTTTACTAACTACATAAGTGTATTCTTAAATCTACAACAATATTATATATAGAGTCAACAAAGACGTCAACATGTTGGACCCCATCGGCAAACTCGGCGAGGGCCCTGGCCTGGTCTTTGTTATACTATTGTAGCCTATAGAATTCAGCTTGAGAGGAGTCATTGCATTAGTCGGTTATGTAATAATGATAATAAAATAATGATACTGGGTATATTCTTCCAGGCAACTGTGGCAGTACATTGGGGAAGGAAGTAGAAACAAACGAATAAAATCATAACGGAGGCACAGTCTATTTCTTCTTACTTGTCCAATTTAGTAAACAAGATTCTACCCATGAACTGTAACTTTTTAGTCCAAAATTGCCATATTTCCATAAATGAAGTAACTTGGAACACTCTTTTAGATAACACGCTGCCAATTTTATAAACATAGTTCATGAATTTGAAAAATTTCTAGTTTAGGCATCTAATCTCAATTCTAAGGTTAGAATCTTGTTTACTAAATTGGACAAGTAAGAATAAATAGACTGTATATGAATAAATCGATGGCCTCCGTGGCGCAGCGGTTTGGCACGCTGACTTTGCAACCGAAGGTCTCGGGTACGATCCCCGGCCGGGTCAAACTAGGAAACGAACTTTTCTAGTTTGTCTCGGCTCTTGGATGTTATCTATGTATTTATTATATTAAATCTATCGTCAAGTTAGCACCTATAACACAAGTCATTTAGTTGTACTTAGTATAAGGCTAACGAGATCTGTGTAATATGTCCATGAATATTTATTTATTTATAAAATAAAAATAAAGTTTTTGCCAAATGGAATAATAATACAAAACATTTTTAAACTTGATTTGTATTTCATAAGATAGCTGGGGATTTCCACACTAGGCAGCCTGTATCATTTCAGGTACCATCTTCACTTACGATCAAATTTGATGAAGGCCAAGTGAAGGCCTAGAGGCACTTAAAAATATATTTTTCGACACTAACAGCAACGCTGCTACAATGGTAATCTAAGCGCAACCGCAGGTTATGCTATTTCGCCGCAACGTCATAATGATAGTCATTTGTCAAGTAAAATCCTTTTCAGCGCGGGATTTCGTAAGTTCCGTTCTAAGCCACTTATTTTCTGTACGAGACGTTTCCCAACATAATAATTATAAACAAATGAAAGTTTGGGCAAAGGACTGGATGAATTGGCTTGAAGAAGAAGAGGCGTGTGTTCTGCTAGGAATTTTTATAAGGTCGGTGCTGTCCCGCCACCCTTGTAGCTTCGCTACTGAGAACAGAATAACATAACATTTACATACAAGCACATACATTGCTTCTGGCCCCACACTAGGATACCCTGTGTCGTGGGAACCAGAAACAACGGCAGCAAAAACATGTAAACATCCAAGACCCAAGAATAAGAAAGATATCTCTTGAATGCCTGTAATTTTATTATCAAACTATTAGATTACATAATTATACAGTAATACTCACACCTGCGATTCGCAGATGACATAGTCTTAATGGCGGAGGCGCTAGAAGAGCTGAACCAGATGCTGGCCTAGATTCAGCCTCGCGATGTATCGGTCTTGGCATGAATTTGGATAAAACCAAAGTCACGATCAATAGCCACATTGATCCAGGACCGGTCATCGTACATGGTCACCTTCTCGAAATCATTTCTGAATACACTTACCTCGGGCAGATTACGCAGTTAGGTAAAAACAATTTCGAGAAGGAGACCAAAAGGAGGACCCAGCTGGGCTGGGCAGCGTTTGGGAAACTACGCTGAGTCTTCTCGTCATCCATACCGCAATGTTTGAAAACGAAAGTTTTCAATCAGTGCGTCCTACCTGTGGATGACCTACGGAGCCAAGACATGGACACTCACGAAATAACATTGGTTGCGCTAGTTAGCACCCCATAAATTGGCCTTTTGCGTCTACGCAGTGAGATCATTCATACAACGTCCAGTGGCATCTTCACTCACACTAGATGGGTGAAGGGACCACTCCTACGCTGCAGTGCCTGGGACATGTTTTTTATAGATGGTGTAGGCTTGCCCAGCACCTATACCATCCTGACAGCTTAGTCGGCCTAGCCCACAGGAAAGACTAGTCAATACGTGCGGAGCCAACCAAGCCGCGGGTTTCGTCACGATGTTTTCCTTCACCGTTAGCGTATGGTATTGCGACTAAAAATTCGCAAATGTACGTAACTTTGAAATTAAACAAAGTCATTGGTACATGCCTGCACTCGGGATCGAACCTGGGGTTCTCGCTTGCGATTCCATGGTTCTACCCACTGAGCTACCACAGCTGTTAGCACCCCAAGGTGCCTTAAAACGCACTACTAACGTCATCCCTAGTAGGAATTCTAGGCCATGGAGACGACAAGGTAGACATTAAGTTAATGATTCATTGCATTCATGCATTGTGTTCGTATGAGAGTAATTTGTCACGCACGAGCGTGACACTTCAAGTTCGCGCAAATAAATTTAATACTCTCATGAATATTTATCGCAACCAATGACTGAAATTATTATTATTATTCTTTATATCATAAAAATTTTGCACATAGGCGAGCCTAATGCTACTAAACATTGCATTACTTAGCATTGGTAGAGCGCTGGCACGGATAGCCAGAGGTCGCGGGTTCGAATCCCGGCATGGGTGAAATTTTTTGCCTCTAAATAGGTTTTTAAATTTGTTCCTTAGCACGGGTTAGTGCATTAAAAATAAAAATAGTATAATCATGTGGGTACAGTGATATCGTTCCGATGTTAAAACCTAACTGCAAAGTCGGGGCTGTAGGTAAGTAATGCAATATGCTTAAGTCAGATGTCGCTGCCTGTACGTAATACAGAGAATAGTGTAAGAGGTTCGAAATTTCACTGATGCCGTGAGTCGCCCATTGGCTCAATTGGTAGAGCGCTGGCACGGATAGTTAGAGGTTGCGGGTTCGAATCCCGGCATGGGTGAAATTTTTAGCCTCTAAATAGGTTTTTAAATTATTTACTAGTTTACCTAAGTTTTGGAGACAAGATTAGTGAGATCAGTGCTGAGAGCTCATAAAAGCGGCGAAATACTGTAGTTGACTAAAATCTGATTGTGGTGAAATTTTGTGTGGTGAAAAAGCAGCTACTATAAAGCAGATAAAACATTTAAAAATTAATATTTAAGACTAGCTGACCCCGCAATTTAATTAGCCTACCACCTTTTCTCAGACCTGCCAAACGTACTGTAACGATACTTCTTTATAGTAGCTGGCTGGCGTAGCCATCTAGGCAGAGTTTGAATGAGCGATTTCTGACAGCTCCTAAAAAATAGTTCGAATCTCGCTACTAGATGGCAATGCTGTCTACGGACGTAGTTTTTTTAATACCGCTGTCGTCGTCCTCTGTCTTGTGAAGGTACTTTTTGTATTCTGTCTGTGGTACTCTCAGAACAATAACTTAAGCATAGAAATAGCGTTATAAAATGAATACCTGACACATGTCTGTCTCGATAGTTTGAAACGTCGCCAACCACGTGTTAGACAGAGAAAAATATAGTAGTGTATTGTTTTATTATTTCGAACGTACCACCCTCAATGAGGGATTTTTCTGACAGCTAAGAAAAGTAGTTCCTAATTTGTCAGTAGATGGCGTTATCAAGTAAGGGTTTTTGTTTTTTTAATGGGATATGCCACTTTCCAGTTTATTCTGTGGTCCCAATCCACAGATCACGTGGAATTTCCTCCCTCTTTTCTTTTTGCTCTTGCATTATTATTGTTATTTGATTTTCGTGCTAAAATCATGGTTGATCAGTTGACATTGATCAGTTGATCACAGATTATATTCCTTCCAGTCGATGAAATCCGTAGAGGGAACTCTATCTACGATGAAATCGCAAAAAAGCAATAGAGTTTTTACCTGTGGCAAGCAATAACAAACAAAAAAAGGTAAACCCTTGCGATTTAGCGCCATCTCATCGTAGCTTTTAGAACTATTTTTTTTTTTAATAGCTGTCAGAAAAATCCCTCATTGTCAGTTGGTTACCTTTGCTTACCATTATATGAACAGAGTAGGTATGTTACCACGTTACTATATGAGACGGAATTACAGAAGTTCACAGATTACAGATATATTGTAAAAAAACAAGTCAAGTTTTATCACAGCCATCTGTAGGAGTTTCAAGAATTATTATTTTTTTTAATTTGCTCTAGAAAAATCCCTCATTATTAGAAGAATATCGTTACGTTTTGTCTATGTAGGTGTCAGTCGTGTTGAGACTCGCAGCTAGGCTAGGTTTTGTGATAGAAGATGATTTATACAGCGTCCAGTGGTATCTTCACTCACATTTCGATAATGAACATTAGTAAATTCAGATGATTCGAAACGAGATGTCATTCTTAATCGCCCATCTTTCTTTTTAAGAGAATCAAGTAAAATGTATTTTCTTGCTGCTATTTCTTCAGACTAAACACTTGATAAGTGAGATTCTCTTGAAATGTAATGAGACACATTAAAACATTCTTTTTGCACTTTTTGCTGTCGGTGATTTCACAGAGATGTGTGCCAATGTAACGTTAATTTCATCTATATTATTAATTTCGTCAAGAGGTACGGTAGACTCGATCGAAACCTTAGATGAATAACAAAACATAAAAAAATATTGATTTCGAGTCGACAACATATATCCGTAAAATTCGGATTATGGAGAATTTCGTTAAATCAAACCGCAATCGCCATCTTAGATACGCCTCGCCAATCAACATATCGCGTGCGTCGCGTCAAAAAAGTATCCATCACAAAGAATTGTCAATTGTGACTGTAAAAAGAAACGTCCTGCTTGAAACATCTAATTGTTCTGTGTGGAAACATAATAAATACTTTTCTTCAGACGTTGACATTTCGCGAAACGTTTGACACGCGTTTGACTCTTTTTAGCCGACTTCATAAAAGGACCAGGTTATCAATTCGATGCGTACCTATATTACTTTTTTTTAATATGTTTTAGCATATCTTCGTCAAGTCTTAACCGATTTGGATAATTGTTTCGACTAGGTCTAGCGTCCCATTGGTCCCATTTTAATTTGGTGAAGATCTGATGAAGACTTTCAGTGATGGAGAAAAAAAAGCCGGGTTTTCATCTATTAAGAATATAATATACAGGGTACCTATTTAAAGAAAAATACGTTTAATGTCTCTGTGCTTTAAAGTATGTCATAGGGGAATACCTATTACTTTGTGAGAACATGAGATAGAATTTTCTAGTACTGTTAGTGCTTGGGTACCTTTCGGACGTCGCCTTTGTGACGACATTGTATAATAGTTTTATAATCACATAAAAGACTTTTCTTTGATGTAAAGAGAAATTGTATTTTAAAAACCTATTTAGAGGATAAAAATTCCACTCATGCCGGGACTCGAACCCGCGACCTCTAACTAACCGTGCCAGAAATTATATTAACAGAAAGCAATTTAAATAAATGACTTCAATAATAATAACAAATAGGTTTAAGTTTAGTTTCGTTTTTATTTTGGATTTTGTATGAGATTATATTTAATATTGTTGTTAATAAAAGTGTTTCTCAATAACAGTGAATTTAGGACCACGGGCAAGTACTTAAAGTAAAAACCTATGACTACATCTTCTTCTTCAGGCTATATTAGTCCACTGCTGGACATACCCCTTCCCTAATGAGCGCCATAGCATTAACGAAATAAAATACATCTTAAATCCGAATTAACGAACTTCACCTCTTTGTAGTACTAGTAAAGATTACAATGAATAGTTATAATAAGCGAATCCAACGTGAGTCACGAATTCAGCTGATTAAATCACACCAGTGAATATTTAATCTAACCATTCGTCTGTTTGCGAAAATCTCTCTATGGCTTGTACCTAGAAGAACTTTCACTCGAACCTCTGCGTGTACGTTGAAGACGAAAGTTATAAAAAGTCACGTAATTTCAACAGTCACTCTGCAAATACACGAGAGATGTGATGCTAGTCGTTATTTCTGGTCTACGCTAGTGTTACGCAAAGTTTTGGCCTTCAGTGGACACCTCTTCTTATTTTGCTCTAAGCAATAAGGCCGCCAATTGTGTGATGTATACGGAGTGGTAGGTAGGCATCGCATATTATTATTAATTTTGCTAAGCGGGTAGTTTCGTCTGTTTGTCAGTCCTTGATTAAATGTCGTCGACCTAAGCTAGTGTTTCATTGATAATTACCTAAATATTCTACCTTAATCTTAACCTTAAAATATTGTACCTTAATCTGTATCTTCTTATTTTCTAAATTGTAATTCCTGGTGTGCAATAAAGTATATTCATTTCATTTCGTTTCGTTTCGTTCGTTTCGTTTCGTTTCGTTTCGTTTCGTTTCGTTTCGTTTCGTTTCGTTTCGTTTCGTTTCGTTTCGTTTCGTTTCGTTTCGTTTCGTTTCGTTTCGTTTCGTTTCGTTTCTTTTCGTTTCGTTTCGTTTCGTTTCGTTTCGTTTCGTTTCATTTCATTTCATTTCTACAGTGGCGAACGAGTTCGGAAATTTACAATCTTTGTAATTATTTTTGTTTGTTTTCTCCTGGTGTACAATAAAGAATATTCTTATCTTATCTTATCATAACATTTACATACAGGTAATGTATGTAAATGTTATGTTAAGCTATCTTTAAAAGCAGGGTTCGTGATCTGTATCTATCACTCTAAATATTAAATAGTTTGTTTTTATTATTGTTTTCCTTAATGTAGGTATGTCTTTCTTCTGGCCTCTTACAGAATTTTCTTGTAACTTATGTATGTTTAAAATTGTTATTTATAACTCTATAGACGGGAATCTGGTGTTCGCTCCTAGTTTCGCTCCTATTTTATTGAATTTTTTTATTTTTTTTATTTTTAAATATTTCCTTAATCTTCCAAAGCTACGTTTTTGCGAGATTTTGGAAAAAGAACATTTAGCTACACAAAAAAATATTTCTAATTGTTATGGACCTCCTAACTCCTGGAGAGTTGTATTATGATGAGCCATGATATATTATAGGACGCCAGAGCTTAATATAGCTCAGGGTATCCTAGTTTGGGACCAGGAAATCTGCTTATGTTGTGGGGAAGTGATTATTATTGTTATTATCGATCGATATCAATGTCCCCACTGCTGGGGCACGGATCTCTTCCTGCATCGCAGGAAGGTTAGGTTAGATTAGTCCCCACTTGAGGAGGGTTATGGCGGACTACTTCGTCTACCGGGCCTTGTTTATGGCACACGTTAGCCGTGTGCCTTGCGTGGGAAGAGCCGCGTAGTCACGGGACGGTCACCCGTCCTGTACCTGACCGCGCCTGTTGTTGCTTAACTCAAGTGATTGATTCCAATCACTCGTTTCGGGTAGGCCACGAGCGCTTATTGTTATTATATGACTATACTATCTTACTTATATTACTCAGTGATGTTATAACATTAGCCGTACATAATTTCACTTGCAAATCGTATCACCAGAAGGCCAATATTGGACCTTCGCTGATCTTTGATAAGTAAAACACTATTGACAAATCTCTTGATTAATTTAACGACTGTATTATACACAAAGAACAAGGCTCATCGCACACTCGTGCTATACTATTAAGTGTCTGAAGTGTTTAAGTACTTTAGCTCCAGAGATTGTCAATCGGCGGTTGACACGCGTGGTAATGAAATGAAATGAAATGAAAGGGTTTTATTCAAAGTAGCACAGAAACTGCGGCTTAAAGAACGTTACAATTCAAACTAGGTTCAAAATCTAGTTCATTTAGGAGAAAAAATCGACAAAAAAACCCCAAACTTAGTCTTTTCAAAAGTCCTTAATTAACATAGTTTACATAATTATTATAAATTAAAAATAATTAAGTCCATACTCTCTTTCTGAGAGAAGGCCTGTGCCCTGCAATGAGACATTTATGGGCTGCATAAAAATAAGTGCTAAGCCTATGGCGGTGGTCACATAGAAAGGACGTGGGGTGAACGCGCGGAAAAGACGCGTCTTACGGAGTTCACGCCCTCGCCCCTTCGGTCGTATGTAGATACCTATTTCCTTCACTGTTAGCGAATGGTATTGCTACCATAACTTAAACACAGAACTGAAAGACACAAAGCGTGCAGAAATACGTGTAGCGATTATAAAGAGTATGTAATGCAACTACTCCGTAACACGCAACCGTCTAGCTCTTCGCAAAATTGATGTTCACGCACTGAATACTTCACAATTACTAGCGGTGGTAGCGGGGCGGTATAACGCCAGCTCAATCGAGAAGTCATGAGTTCGAATCTCAGGATGTACCAAGGACTCTTTTTTCTAAGTTATGTACATTTGCGAAGTTATAAGCAATACCACTCGCTAACGGTGAAGGGAAATATGGTAAGGAAACTCTAGTGTCTAACGTTTAACCTGCCTCAGCGCTTGCCCAACTATGAGGCTAAGTGCGGATATTTCAGGACTAACTGCAATACTGTAGGTACAGTCGACAGCAGGTCAGCCTTTACATTTTCATTGCAAGGCCACGCTTGACGTAACTGAGAAACGTCGTAAGGAACCCTAGTGTCTGACGTATTTTATTTTTATATACACTCTATTTAAGACTTAATAAGTAACGCATGTGGTTATACTATTTTTATTTTTAATGCACTAACCCGTGCTAAGGACAATTTTAAAAACCTATTTAGAGGCTAAAAATTCCACCCATGCCAGTATTCGAACCCGCGACCTCTGGCTATCCGTGCCAGCGCTCTTTCCAACTGAGCTAATGGGCGACTCACCAGCATCAGTGAAATTTCGAACCTCTTTACACTATTCTCTGTATTACGTACAGCGCTGGCACGGATAGCCAGAGGTCGCGGGTTCGAATCCCGGCATGGGTGGAATTTTTAGCCTCTAAATAGGTTTTTAAAACGCATGTGGTGTTTACCTTCAATTTGATTTTGTATCAAGACTCAGCCTAGACTTAAGTTACTTGTTACGCATGTTATGATACAAAAAGTGTTGGTGGATCTAATAAAATAAATAAAATTAACCTGCCTCAGCGCTTGCCACGTATAATGGCCCAACTATGAGGCTAAGTGCAGAAATCTCAGGACTAATTAACTACTACTGTAGGTACAGTCGACGACAGGTCAGCCTCTACATTTTCATTGCAAGGCCACCCTTAACGTAACTGATAGATAAATAGATAGGTACTATTGCAACCCTGTATGTCCCCAATGCTGGAGCACGGGTCTCTTCCTGCATCGCAGCAAGGTTAGGCCATACTTCACCACGGGGGCCAAGTCCGGATTGGCGGAGGTCCGTAAGACAGTGGCGGGCCTTACTGTCAGAAGTTATCAAGCCGCCCATAAGGCCTCTGACATGGCTTAACGACTGCCATTACATGACAGCCGGCACCCTTAAATAGATAGGTAGACAACACTTCATTATAATTATAAAAAAAGTATTTATATTTGTTAAGGCGCTTCAGAGTGCTATCTAGCGTCACCAATAAAATAAAATTCGTAACTTGTTTTATAAAACGTTATTTCAAAAAGCGAACATCTTACATCTAAACCACTGCGACAACTATTTTTAGAAACCGCAGTCTAGAACCTAGTATCGAAAAAGTAGGATTATGTTTTCTGCTAAAAACGGCCGTTTTCGGCAAATCTGCTTAAAAATCCTATATTCGGTTAATTGCAATAAATCATAAGACGGTTTATAATACTCGTAGGAATTGCCACCATAAACTATTCATAAACTAGCTTTCCATAGACTCTTCAAAAACCGGCTTTAAATCCGTCTTAGGAGTGCTCAATTGGAATCGACGTTTCATAAAATAAAACTGTAAATGTTCTCGTCAACTTCTATAGATGCAATCAACTGCATTCATAGACGTATAAGGACTCAACTTTCACAACTTCTTTGAAAAAAAAATACCCACCTTCGATTAATTCCAGCCAGGCCCTTTTCTGCGCGTAAAAATCCTCGCGAACTCGACGAAACTTTTTCTTCAAGACTTTTTACAGAAAAAAACTCTTTATTCACAGATTAATTGAAGCACAACACTGGCACAATAGAACATGCGTGTTCTTTTGTTTTTTTTCGCACAGTCCGTGTTTGCCAACTGCGTACCGCAAGAAGACTGTCCGCGTTCTTACAAATTAAGTCTGAAACAACTCTCTAGTGGTGCGGTGCCATTGTTTCGGACGGCACGTCTTTTTTCACACTAATCCCCGGACAAAACAGGAGATGTTTTCAGGGCAGGTTATATGTTATGAATATTCTTTATTGTACACCAGAGCACATATTATAAAACAAGTAAATATACAAAGTACATTGCCGGCCTTATTGCTAAAAGCAATTTCTTCCAGATAATCCTATAACGTTGCTGAAAGTTATCTGTTTCTTTATTCAATACAATTTAATTTAGTTTGGGGTTCAGAGTTACTTTGTATATTGTTAAGTTTTGTTCGGCTCAATAAATATTGTTGAATTTTTTTTATACGCCTTTACAGTGTCATTGAAAACTTCATTTGGTGTAAAACTAGTTTTATTATTTTTTTATACTTTTTGTTTTGTTGTAGCATCTATTTAAATATTCTTAGGTACACTTTTTTGCGTTTTGCGAAGTCTCTTGTGTTTACAAAGACCGCTCTACAAAAGCGCTAAACTAGACTCCAACAATGATTTCAAGAGAGATTAATAACGACTTTGCTTAGGCAGCATCATTAATAGGAGAAAGGCGCTTAGGAAAATACTTCGTGACATGAAACAATGGAGACATTCATACTATAGATAACGTCGCAAAGCTATTAACCACCAGATTATCAATTTAAAGCAATCTTCAGAAACTTTTATAGGGAATCTTATTAACTTTCATAACCTAAAGACAAATAGCACTTTCAAGTAGGGCATGGTGTACTTAAACAAATAATGAAAATATACATATACCGACCTTTATTAAACTCTCCTTAAATGCCCCAAAATGTCTCCATAAACACAACTAGTCCAATCATAGACCACAAGTTCACCGCAATGTCGCATCTCCACTAAAAAGGTACTTTCGCCAGTTCTTTATGGCCAGTCCGAATTCGAAATTCAAATTGCCAAAACCGGCTACCCGGAACGAGATGCCTTGGAGAAGGCGGAGTCGAGAATAAGGCCGTGGAAAAGGTTTTTTGCACTACATCGTACAGTTGGATGCGAAAGTTCATGTCACAAGCTGTTCTGTTTCTGAACGTGGTTCTAAAAAATAACAAATAATAATAATAAGTTTATTTTCTATAAAAAAAAGCATTACAAGAATTATAACATGAAAACATTTTCGATCTTACACACTTATAAAATAATATTGAACCCTGACCCCTGAACTAGGTTTTAGGCCTGTGTCTCAGGGGTCAGTGTTTTACAATATCCTAGTGCTAAATAGTGTGGTATTGTGCTGTTTAAAAGGGCATTTTATTGTTTATGGGTTTAAGAAAAGAAAAATAAAATAAAATTTAAACATGCAAGCATGCAGAAAGAAGGAAACCTTTTATATAAATGTTGGTGTTTGTTTGTTTGTTTGTGTGTGTGTGTGTGTGTGTAGTATGTGTGTATTTGTAGTATCTGGGTATGTGTGAGCGCATGGTGAAATTATTTATGGATGTGTAAAAGTGAGTGAAAAAAATAGTGTTTTGTGTAAGACCTGTAATGTGTGTTTGTGAGTGAAGGCGTGGCTAAGTGATTGCTTTATCTATTTACAGTTAGCAATAATTCTGTATTAGCGCAGTCCATGCTCAGAAGCCATATTTTTAGTTTGGTTTTCAGCTCGTGTTTTGTATAATAATACACATAATAGTCTGTTAATATATTGGCCTTTTTGCATCTACTTAATGAGATGATTTATACAGCGTCCAGTGGTATCTTCACTCACACTAGATGGGTGAAGGGACCACTCCGACGCTGTAGTGCCTGGGTCATGGTTTTTTTATAGATGGTGTAGGCTTGCCCAGCACCTATACCATCCTGACAGCTTAGTCGGCCTAGCCCACAGGAAAGACTAGTCAATACGTGCGGAGCCAACCAAGCCGCGGGTTTCCTTACGATGTTTTCCTTCACATTCGTGTAACAGAAATATCGGAACTAATATAACACTTAATTAAATAAACTTAAGGAAAGGTTTATACAGAGCAGGTAGTAGTATTACACTCATGTGTTTTCAGCGAAAACCTACACCTACTCTAGAGCCCGAGGTATATTCTAAAAGATAACAGACTTTAATTAGTGCTGTATTATTTATTGTGCTTTAGCACTTACAGACACGGAAAAAACAAATAGTTTCCTTATTTAAGATATTTCATGTGTAATTACGTCCTGTGTAGGTAGATTTGTTTTCAAACATTTTCTCAATCACTAAAAAATCTGGTGGACAAACCATTTTCCTAATCACTGGCTAAAATGAATTGATCATAAAAATCTAATAACGTGCAAATATTTATATTCTTTTTAATGCACTAACCCGTGATAAGGACAGTTATGCAAACCTATACCTCAGTCTAGATGTATTTCCATATGTGTTATATCCTTGTCTGGTTAGTTTGGGATCAGACTTGATTATGTAACTTTTCATGTTTACCTATATGTGCAAAAGCGAAATGTTTACATAGCTCTGTCGGATATGAGGCGTAACATGTATCACACACAGTGGATACTTACCGAATTTCAGTGATATCTGATACATGGCAGTGATATTGAGCCACTAACTGTACGACAAAGTCCAGTAGATATTTAGTTTTCGCACATAAATGTATATATGTGAAAAGTTAATCAAAATGCAGGACAAATGATTGTGTTGCGTAGAAGGTGGAAGTTCTTGTTATTAGTCTTATCTTACTTATACTATAAATTTGAAACTTTGTAAGTAGGAGTGAATGGATTGGGATGAAATTCGGCACAGTATTTGATTAGATTATTAGATTATAGTCTGAAATAGCACACAAGCTACTTTTTATCCTAGACATATACATATTGAAATATCTTCGCAAACGAATTATTATTATTATTATTTAAAAAAATATTGCATAAAAATATTGCACATAGGCAAGCATTATCTACTAGCTAACCCAAGTGTTGTCGTGGTCAAAGTCGTGGGCAGCAGCTAGTATTATATATTGATAAAATTTATGCGCAGTTTTCCACCCAGATTACCTTACTGTTAAACATTCGTCATGTTCAGCACTTTTTTAGTCGATTGTACCCATCTTAGCATTTAAGAAAACCAGTCTCGCTCGACGCTGGCAACCTTAGCTCAGAGCCGTATAGGCCATTTATAGGATATAAAGGTTCAAAGAATGTAGGTGGAGACGAGTCTTGGTCTGCGCAGGATTATAAACTATAATATTATACAAACGATCATCAAAACATTGAATTAATGATTGAGGCTATTTTAGGTGAGGTCAGTCTTCAGTAGAGGCCTGTGCATAGGAGATGAACTAATGAGCGTTGGACTAAAAGTTAAATTATCAGTTGGGTCTGCGTTGAGTTTTACTGCCAATATGACATACGTGATCCAACTGTAACGTCAGCCATTTTGTTTTTACGTTTCTTAATTCTAAAAATCGGAACAATGCTATTTTACACACATGACCGCGAACACTAATATGCCTACAATGTCTGTCTTTGTGTCTGATTTTCTATGTAGCCTATATAAGTCCCACAGGAAAGACTAGTAAATGCGTGCAGAGCCAACTAAGCCGCGGGTTTCCTAACGGTGTTTTCCTTCATGGTTAGCGTGTGGTATTGCGACTACAGATTCGCAAATGTACGTAACTTTGAAATTAAACAGTCATTGGTACATGGCCGCACTGGGGTTCAAACCTGGGTCTCTCGCTTGCGAGTCCATGGTTCTACCCACCGAGCTACCACCGTTTCCTGTGGGCCAGGCCGACTAAGCTGTCAGGATGGTATAGGTGCTGGGCAAGCCTACACCATCTATAAAACCATGTCCCAGGCACTACAGAGTCGGAGTGGTTCCTTCACCCATCTAGTGTGAGTGAAGATGCCACTGGAAGCTGCATAAATCATCTCGTTAAGTAGATGCAAAAGGTCAATATTATTTTTATAAGTCCCGAAGCGCTCGTGGCCTCGTCGAGACGAGTGATTGGAATGAATCACTTGCGTTAAGCAACATCAGGCGCGGGCAGGTGCGGGATGGGTTACCGTCCCGTGGCATTTTTTCCGAGCGCTTCCGTTCTTCGCAGGCCACGTTAAGCCGTTGGTGCCGTCTGTCATGTAATGGCAGTCGTTAAGCCATGTCAGAGGACTTATGGGCGGCTTGATAACTTCTGACATTAAGACCCGCCACTATCTTACAATCCTCCAGCAACCTCGACTTTGCCCACGTGGTGGAGTATTGCCTTACTTTCCTGCGATGCAGGAAGAGACCCGCGTCCCAGCAGTGGGGACATACAAGGGTTGATATTGATCGATAAGTCCAACTGCAGAGTCAGTACTCTGCAGTAGGACTTATGCTTCTCTTACAGAGAGAGTGTATGGTCTTAACTACCACGCTTGCCTGCCGCGGCAATTTTAAGCGCTGATTGTATGCAAACACCTCAGACATTCAGGTTTTCTTACTATGTTTTTCTTCACAGTTAGTTCTGTCCTTCCGGAGACATAGGTATAACTTGGGTATCTTTAACAGTAGAGTTGACCGGCATTCAACAAGTAAGCACGTAACATCATAGACCCCGTCTTCGCTTAGTTAAAAAAAAGAAGATTGTGGTACTGCTATTTCAGCTTCACAAATTCTACGTAGTTACGTAGAATTTGAGAATTTGTGAACGTACTTTGTTAAATTCCGCCGCCAGTTGGCGGCGGAATTTAGCAAAGTAATCTTAACTTTTTAATGCTATTATGGATTTCCGCAAAGTAAAGTATCCCGGGACTCAAAACCACGACTTTCCAAATGTGAGGCCAGCGCTTTTCCGCTGCGTTACCGCGGCTTTTGATAGACTAGGTGCTAAGGTCTTATACGCACAATATAGTTTTTCAATTTAATGATATTATTCAATAAGCGCGACAATGCGGTTCGGTCGTAGAACACCGGCTTGTCAATCGGGAGGTCATACTATTTTATTTTTAATGCACTAACCCGTGCTAAGGACAAATTTAAAAAACCTATTTAGAGGCTAGAAACTTCACCCATGCCGGGATTCGAACCCGCAACCTCTGGCTAAAATCGGGAGGTCGCGGATTCGAATCCACACAAGTACCCATGACTTTGTTTTATAACTTTTTTACGTCACTAGCTAACAGTGACAACATTTGTGAAAACATTGCGAGGAAACCTGAGTATCTGAGAGTTCAAATACCTCAGCGCTTGAAATTGCTAATTCACTGTGGGGCACGCGTAGTTATAAAGCCCATACTCTCTCTCTCTCTCTCTCTCTCTCTGAGAGAAGGCCTGTGCCCTGCAGTGGCTACATGAAACAAATGTGTTGACCCCTATGTAAGTAACCCCTACTCTCCTTTTTTAACATTCCAAAATTTTTAGACCAGCTGAAAGAAATTTCTCTTGAAATAACTCCGCCTGTATATGTAATTTTTGTCACACTGTATATTATTTCGAGGGCTATATGTAAAAAAAAATCTGTTGCTGTTAAGGTTTTATTGTGAAATAGAGTGTTAGAGTAAACGTGCTCTTGAGTGGAGACCGCGGCTCGGCAAACGTATTGCAGGACGCCCTCCGACCAGGTGGGATGACGACCTGCGTAAAACTGCCGGCAGATGCTGGATGCGGCAGGCTGAAGACAGGGCGCTATGGCGCTCATTAGGGGAGGTCTATGTCCAGCAGTGGACTAATATATCCTGGCAATGTAATAATGAAAGAATAAACAAAGGAAGGCACGAACAAAATACGAACGAACAAACAAACCTTCTGTTGCTATGACGCTTAGGTCAGAGACTAGCAGAATCGATTACGAATGCAAATGCGACCGTGAACTTGCTAACAATGACAATGGACACGCGTAACGACGAGATTCGAAGCTCGCGGCTACGTGCTAATATTTCACCGGACGAGATCGAGAGTGCTTTCTTTGTACACAGTTTGTGACTAAGAATTACGTCGTTTGTATAAACTGTGAAGCGATCGGGGCCTAGGCGAACCCAGTGATTGCAATCAATCACTTGAGTTAAGCAACAACAGGCGCGATCAGGTACAGGATGGGTGATCGTCCTGTGACTACCGCTCGTGGCATTTTTCCGAGCGCTTCCGTGCTTCGCAAGGCACGTTAAGCCGTTGGTGCAGGCTGTCATGCAATGGCAGTCGTTAAGCCACGTCAGAGGCCTTATGGGCGGTTTGACAACTTCTGACAGTAAGGCCCGCCGCTGTCTTATAATCCTCCACCAACCCGGACTTGGCCCCCGTGGTGGAGTATGGCCTAACAACCTTCCTGCGATGCAGGAAGAGACCCGTGCCCCAGCAGTGGGTTGATAACGACGAAATGTATAAGCTGTATAAAAGCTACTTTGTGCTGTGCGCAAAATCTGTAGTATTTGCCTTTGCCTAAGACAAAATCGGTATACCTATACATGGTATCCGTAAATATGAATAGTGAACCTATGTATGGTACCCAGGCCTTCTCTCAGAGAGAGAACATGGGCGAATCATGGAGAAATATTTAACCGAGACATTAAGGAGCAGACAGAATGTAATCTTTTTCTTCTTCTTCAGGCTATATTAGTCCACTGCTGGACATAGCCCTCCTCTTATGAGCGCAAGGTTGTGCCATCATTGGGGGGTAGTGCCCATAATCCCCACACTGGGCATGCGGGTTGGGGAGCGCAGTTTGGTGGAATTGTACTGCAGGGCTGCTGCCCACCCCCCAGTTTGTGTCCCTTAGTCGCCTTTGGGAATTTGGGTTGGTGCTATTCTCTAAGCTGACACCACACAGAAAGGAATGTTGTATCGTATTAAACAACTCTCTCTAGGCAATCAAGCCGGGAGAAATTAGTTTCATATCTCTCTTTGTCTACCGTCGCGCATGATGGATTACGTTCCCGTAGCCCCAATACTACTCAACTTATACGTGTATAAATAATTGTTATACTATATTGCACACGAAACATTAAATAGGACATAACATAAGAAATAAGATGTACAAAGGCGAGCTTATCTCTGTAAGAGATTTTTTCCAGCAAACCTTGGAGAGTCGGAGCAGCAGTAAAATCGGGTCTTTATACGTGTACAAAATAAACTACACAGACTACAAAAACCCTTAGCAATAACCTGAGCAGAAATAATACACGACATAATACATTTTTTTTCTATAAGTGGAGACTTATAATTGGCCTTCTGTATGTTTAATGATTTTATTACTCTTTGTTATGTGCTGTTAGTCTTCCCAATATTAAATAAAAAAAAACTAAATACCTGTAAAAATTAATAAATAAAACACATAGAAAATAATAATGATCGGCGGTCTCTGGAAAGCGAATTTCACCAATTGTTATTGATTCGATATCAACCCTTGTCTGTCCTCATTGCTAGGGCACGGGTCTCTTGCTGCATCGCAGGAAGGTTAGGCCATACTCCACCACGGGGGCCAAGTCAGGGTTGGTGGAGGATTGCAAGACAGTGGCGGGTCTTACTGTCAGAAGCTATAAAGCCGCCCATAAGCGTTGATGTGGCTTTACGACTGGTATTACATGACAGCCGGCTTAACGTGCCCTGGGAAGCACGAAAGCGCTCGGAAAATGCCAACTAGCGGTAGTCACGGGACGGTCACCCATACAGCACCTGACCTCGCCTGTTGTTGCTTAACTCTCCTTTTTTGTTCTAATTATTTTTAATTTTATTTTTTTAAGTCAAATTCTTTTTAAGTTTTATAAGTCTAGAAGTAAGACTTGTTTCGATATGTTTATCACATGTTTAAATACTAGAAATTTCTTAATCGTAGAGTACAGACGGCGCCCTGTGCTATCCAGATTTACGTAAGAAGCAATGTCTCAAAAACTTATTATTTTACTTAACTTAAAGTGGCACGGATAGCCAGAGGTCGTGGGTTCGAATCCCGGCATGGGTGGAATTTTTAGCCTCTAAATAGGTTTTTAACTTAAAGTTCCAAGGCTTTTGCTGAAAATTAGCGTCGGCAGTGGAGCATCCCTGGCGACTTTAAGCTGAGCATAAGGCCTTTTGCCAAATCTAGTTCTTAAGAAATTTTCTCAGTTATTGTACCTTGTTTATTTATTTTTTTGTTGGCAATAAAAACATTTCACTTTCACTTATAATTCAATTAATCAAGATAACCTAACATGTAAACATTATCACATTTTACCACTTTGGTCATTGCTAGGAGTCGTATAACATTCTTAAAGGCTCTAATTTATGGCAAAATTCCAGCCCTGTAACGCCAGGCCTAAGTTACTATGGAGTTTGATTTACTCCTTTGAACTCCTCAGCTCTCAGATCTCAGCTAGCTTTCCGATACCTGCATAAATATATCTAAGCCTAATAGCAGCAGTATATCAGTTTATTTAGTTTCGCTGCTGTAAAACCGAAGGTCTCGGGTTCGATCCCTGGCCGGGTCAAACTAGGAAACGAACTTTTCTAGTTTGTCTCGGGTCTTGGATGTTATCTATGTATTTATTGTATTGAATCTATCGTCGAGTTAGCACCTATAACACAAGTTATTTAGTTGTACTTAGTATAGGGCTAACGAGATCTGTGTAATATGTCCATGAATATTTATATTATTTTTTACTTTTATTTATTTCTTAGAATAAGTCGTTAGTGTTAAACTGCGAGTGCTTTGCGTCAAACGACAGCCCTCTGTTATTAATTTAAGGGTTTACTTGTAATGTGATTGTGCTGTTGGGTGCCTTAATATATAAAATAAAATAAAAACCCTCGGTGGAAAAGTCCGAATCGCACTAGTAACCGAGTCCCATATTTTTTTCGCGACAACCAAATAGACATTTTGCCATTATTGGCTTTTGTATTTCCCATTCGTTACTTTGTATTTATGAGACATTTGGCACTCATTAACATGTTTTTTTGCGGTAATTATCACGTCTAGTTCATAAACTAAGTAAACATAGAATTACTTGTACAAATTTGCAAATTGCCTAAAACTGTGTGTAGAGACAAATGTGGTCTATTTTGGATTTTTCGTCACTAAATATTGCATAAGGTGTTGCAATGCTTTTGGAAGATAAGATAAGAACATTCATATTTTATAATATATTATTATTATTACTAGGTTTACAACCTTGTAAACCTAGTAATGGCTGGCTAACCTAGCAAACCTAGGCTGGCAGGAATGGCCATGAACAGGCAGGAGTGGAAGACAAAAGGGGAGGCCTTTGTCTAGCAGTGGGACACAATCGAGGCTACATAAAAAAAAACGGTTTAAGTCTTGTTTATGGATGCGGCAATGAATTTTTTTTTATCTTTAATTTATTGTACCTACACTGAAAAAATTAACATATAAGTACAAAATATTTGTAAAGGTACGTAGTGCAATTGGCCGTCTTATTGCTTAGCAATTTCTTCCAGACAACCTTATGTATGATGCAAAGTGTCTGAAGGAAAAAAACGACGAATACCCTTTCCTTTGAACATTGACATATACTTGGAGCATACCTACCAAAAAAGTCTATGTAATTTATTATTAACCTAGCGCGAAATCAGAAAATGGTAAAAAACGCTTGCTATATGAAGGTAAACATCGTGAGGAAACCTGAGGTGACGTGAACGCACATACTCCAGCACTTGAAATCGACAATCCGCGGTGGGCACGTGTGATAATTAAAGCCCTACGGCGTATGGCTGCTTTATTAAAAACTTTATATCAACCCTTGGTATGTGCCCACTGCTGGGGCACGGGTCTCTTCCTGCATCGCAGGAAGGTTAGGCCATACTCCACCACGAGGGCTAAGTCCGGGTTCGTGGAGGATTGTAAGACAGTGGCGGGCCTTACTGCCAGTAGTTTCAAGCCCCTGACATGGCTTAACGATCGCCATTACCTGACCGCCAGCACCAACGCCTTAACGTGCCTTGCGAAGCAAAGCGCTCGGAAAACATGCCACTAGCGTTAGTTACGGGATGGTGCATGAAAAACGTAAAACCGTATTTTGTATCGTATTCAGTAGTAACACTTTCATTCAAACGACATGTGAATGGTACGCTCACGAGTTCATTGAAAGAGAAAGTGTCAATGAGTGTCCTTCCACACTGTTGTAACCGTGGAACTACGTATTTAAATGTATATTGGTATCTAACTGTAACCTCGAACGAGATACCAAGATACATTGTGGTGGTCCACAGAGGACGCAAACATACATACATACATACATACATACATACATACATACATACATACATACATACATACATACATACATACATACATACATACATACATACATACATACATACATACATACATACATACATACATACATACATACATACATACATACATACATACATACATACATACATACATACATACATACATACATACATACATACATACTAATAAGTGAACGCTTGAACGTCTGACCGTTCTCTGTCTGATAGAACCCTAAGAATGTCGGAAACGTCAAACATAAAAAGTAGGTACCACTTTACTTCTTTACTTGCTTAGGCACAGTCCTCAAACTCCCAGCACGTCTTTAAAACTAAACATTTTCCACTCGGCCAAAGTAAACCGCGAAACCCAAAACAAAGGCGACGTGTGTCAACACGACACACAAACAGACAAATCTGTTTGCCTAACAATATACATAAGTAGTGTAAATTATTTTTTACGTTTCGGCGATTTGGTACGCTTTCTGCTGTCAACAATGGTTTAGTCAACAGTACAATCTATTTTTACATCCGTAGCCATTCACTTGGAAGCGGTCGTGGCCTAATGGAACCGAGTGATTAGAATCAATCACTTGGGTTAAACAACAGCAGTCGCGGTCAGGTGCTGGATGGGTGACTTCGAGTGACTGCCGCTAGAGGCATTTTTTCCGACCGCCTCCGTGTTTCGCAAGGCACGTTAAGCCGTTGGTGCCGGCGGTCATGTAATGGCAGTCGTTAATCCATCTCAGAGCCCTTATGGGCGGCTTGATAACTTCAGACAGCAAGGCCCGCCACTGTCTTACGATCCTCCACGAACCCGGACTTGGCCCCCCTGGGTGTGTATGGCCTATCGTTCCTGCGATGCAGGAAGAGACCCGTGCCCTAGCAGTGGGGAGCTACAAAGGGCTGATATCATTAAAAAAAGTGCTATAGCGAGGTGACACAGTCAAGGTCGTCGTCATGTCTGAGGATTAGTGGTAAGGTCTTGTGTCTGGAGAATGGTGGAGAAGCCTCCTTTAATTCCAGGTGGAGTACGTCCTCGCTGCGATCCGTGAAGTCCTCACTGCTGCAATGAGGACATCCAAAGGGTTGAAATCATCATCATCCGTTCACTTTACTTAGATGTAGGTTCAGCCAAGTAAAGTACTTGTGCTGTCGAATACACGTATTGGTAAATGTGTTTGAACTTCCTCCTTTTGTTTTCTTAACACTTCAATTTTAAACATACTCAGTACTTCAATTTTCACAACCCGAAACGGTAAACGTTTTTGGTAAATATTTGGTGTCTGCCACATTGCCCCTATTGTCCTGTTGGCGTCGTTTAGAGATTTTTCATCTCCTTTAAAGGTAATTTAAGGCGTTTCGGGGCGGAAAAAAAACATAACTTGTTTTATATAATACGTTTTTATCTAAAAGTTAACATGAGAAATTTTAACAACTGTGACAACTATTCTTGGAGGCCTTAGGGCCGCTGCTTGAAAACTTCTGACCAGCCACTGGTCTTGCAAGCCTCCACTAATCTGGACTTGGCCCCGCGGTGGTCTATGGCCTATATCTTACTTAGGGAAGAGTGCCGTGCCCTTCGATGCGGATATAATGGGTTGATGATGATGACATTTTCTATGTATCCCATTCACAGCCCACTGCAGAGCCTTCTCTCATGGAGACACAATGGGCTTAATTTCCACGCGCGTCCACCGCGGACTGGCAATTTCACGCGCTGTCGTAATGGAATTTCACACCTAAGACACTCAGATTTCCCCCGTCAAGTTTTCCTTCGTAGGTACCTACCTACATGAACAACTCTCGGGACTTAAGGTATTTACATTTCATGTAATAAATAATCGCGAGTACTCCGTAAATATGTAATTTTTATTCTAACAACTTTACTCTTGTAGACTTAAAGTGGCGATTTTGAATTACCAACGCCATCTATTGCTAATTGAAACAAAACTCCGGCTTCAGCTTAAAAATGTATTTATCTATTTCTATATAACATGAATGAAGTAACATTTTGGTAATCAGTTTCATTTCATTTCAACACAATAAAACAATCTATTCACATATATTGACATCGGTCTAAAAGACATATTATCTTCAATGGTTGAAGCTTTAAGTATTTTTGGGTATATTTTGTACTGTCTTCAAGAATCTCAATTGTACATAACAGGAATTGGTCGGATGACGGGATGTACTATACCATCGATAAAATTAACGAAAGTAAATAAAAAACTATTCCCTCTCTCTTACACATACAATAAAAGTACAATACGTTTCGATTGCTCACTAATTTTACTTTCTTTGAGGAATTGAGTTCCATTCATGATATTAACGCTTCAAAATCTTTATCCAAGCTTACGTACTGTAACGATGCTTCTTTATGGTAGCTGGCTGACGTAGCCGTCTTGGCAAATTTTAAATTATATGAAGAATATTGTTACGTTTTGTTTAGAGGTCAGTCGTATCGAGTCCCGTAGCTAGGCTAAGATACCAATGAAAAAAGATAGTAAAAAGATATCATTATGCTACGAGTAAATAAGCGTTTTAATAAGAAGATTGCTACAGTAAAGAATTGAGGCGTTAGTGGATTGTAAACAGTTGATTGTAAACTAACCAGCTTATTGCGAGTAGAACGAACGCCTAGGACTTCTTGTGCATCACACAGATGACATTTTTATTCACATCATTGGTCATGGATACTGTTGAAATTTCATTGGGATTCATTTCGGTCTAAGTTTATGAATTGAAAATTTTGCTAAGTAAATACTTAAAGCCTTATCGAATAACCCAGATAAGAGCGTGGCAGAACGCTACTTTAGTATTTTTTAGTGAAATTCTCAGTTCAAAAACCGGCCCTAAGTACTAAATCAATCGATGAATAGTCGACAACGATGCATCGAAAAATCAATCATGCGTTCGAGGCATTAGGACACTTTAATTATTCTTATGACTTTCTTTCTTTTCCACATCCAGTCCATTTCTTTATCCCATCATAACTTTTTGATGCCTCGATAAAAAAGTTCGTTATACTGTAAGAACTAATGTACAGTGTATCCGTTCTTAAATGGCATAACGAGTAAACAAACCTCACTCGACCACAAAACACGAATTCCGGAAGCATCACACGATGTAGGTTACCACATTTAGTTGTAGACACTAGTTAAGACACAGGGGCATCATATTTTACCGAAAACTGGCTGAATTTGTGATTAAAACTATGATTTTTTGCCGAAATTCTAAATACACTGATTTTCTGATCACAGGTTAGCAAAACTCCACAGATTAGTTTGTCATTTTTTTTAGTGTTGGGATGCGGTTGTATGAGGTGAATGAAAGAACGAATGAACGAAATTGCGCTGTTATGTTATTTAAGAAGTGCACATAGCACCGGAATAATAAAAATAACAAAATAGAGTAGGTATTGCGGTGGGTATTGAAAAAAAAGTTTGATTGATTTTTTTACTAAAACCTTGCATGTTAAGCGGGTGTTTCATTAGCGAGCCACCAGTTTTCTTTACCGCAGTTTTTATTTTCTGCTAGCCAACAAAACATCTTTAATGTTCTACACGTTTTTTGTTTCTACTTTACCCAATATTGATCTTAAGAACTCTTTATTGAGGAGATAGCATTACCGCCAACATTTATTAGCGGAATTTTCTTAATTTTTTTTTCCCAGTTTGTAGGTATATGGGTCGAGTTCAGTGTAGCAGATGGATTGCGATACCAATATTACATAATTATTTAGATTATTTTATGACTTAAACTTCATTCATTCCATTCATTCAATAATGAAATCCGTCATTCATTCAGTAATTTCAGCAACACTATGATATGTCACAATTTATTGGTCAGCCATGTTTGTTTACTCGTTTTGCCATTTAAGAACGGATATAGGTATAATCCCCACATTTTTCTCTCCAAAGCACTTATTTTATATTATTCACTTAAACACAAAAAAGTATCTTCATAAAAAGTTTACAACTCAATATACACGACTTTAGAAGATCTAAATCTCGAAGATCGTTTGGTGGACAAAATCTCTCACAGACATAAGCTCGCCTTTATACGTGTATTTTCTTAAGGTTTTATTGCTGTACCTACTGTGTTTTTCGTGTGCAATAAAATATAATTAATAATCGATTCTTCGAATCACAGAAAAATAGATTAATGGAAATCTCGTGACGATTTTGTGATTTATTTACTAATTAACTACAGTACTTCGGATGATATAATAGACTGACAGCCTATATTTTCCTTTTCCATAATTATCGATTTTTTTTTAGTCCTCCAGTGTTTAGTTTCATATATCTACAATTCATAGTTAAGGGACAGTTTCTGAATTGAGAATTAGGGTAGGTAAATACTTAACTGTAGCGCTATCTCTTCGAATTTCTCAGCAAAGAGAGTGAAGGAACGTTACTTAAGTACCTAAATTCTTTTATTATTTATTTATTTGTAGGTTTATAATAACTTAGATCATGATGATGATTGGCCTTTTTGCATCTACGTAATGAGATGATTTATACAGCGTCCAGTGGTATCCTCACTCACACTGGGTGAAGGGATCACTCCGACAACTTAGATCATAGGTATTTGTTAATGCATGTTATTCGTTAGGTACCAGCAGAATACCAGCATTACAGAAAGTTGTCTTTCTGTAACACATGCTGAGCTGGGTCCTTTTCACAAAAGCAGTACATTGGTACGGTATTTATATGACTCGTTTTGTCATTGCTTTACATTGTTCTTTTATTTTGTGCAAAATTTTGGATCGGATGTTGTTTTTTAGCTTTAAGTATCATTCTACAGTGCTACACAAGAAATAAGTCTCGCGGATGTACCTGCGGAGATGACCAAATTTTGGATGTGCGGCAAGTTGATCGACCAATCAGATAGTTTCATTTTATGGCAGGCCGCGCGCCTTTGTTGCTATTGGTTGATTCAACGTCATCGATGCAGGTGACTATTAGTTTGGCAATATTAGCGTGAGCGAAATAGGTAGCGCTACTGCGGCAATCAATTCTGCACCTTCACCGTATCGGTTAAAGATCATGTTGAATGTACTTATAGCTTCGGGTACTTTCGTTACACTTCTTCCTAGTCTGCGCGAACGAAGATTCCCGAAGGGACTTTTATGATGTGTAGCACTGTACTGTGTTAAATTAATTTGTGAATAAAACCTTTTCTATTCTATTCTACTTGTATTTAAGTTACGTTTGCTATTTCGCTAGGTACCTAAATACTTAATTGTAGCGCTATCTCTTCGAATTCTCAGCAAAGAGAGTGACGGAACGTTACTTAAGTACTTACTTAGTGAAATTCTCAATTCAGACATCGACCCTTAGTGTGACAGTTCGGTATACAATGCGTTGCCGAGTAACCCTACTTCCTGTTAACACTGTTGACTTTGCGATGGACATTGAACTGTCGTAGTAAACCATACAGATTCTATTAAATAGGCCTCGCACGGTCCACGCGCGTGAGCGAAGTCATCGTTCGAGCATGCGCAGGCGCAGCGGGCCGTCCGGCGCGTACATGAAGGTCACCGCGTACTCCAACGGCTCGTGATGGTACTCCAGACGGTACTTTCGGAGTAGCTGGCGAACAAAAGTCAGGATAAGTTTGCACACAATGAAAAATAGCCCTAGGAGTCTGTTTCTTAAAGCTGCAATCAGACAGAGATAGGCTAAACCGTCAGAGGCCTTAAGGGCGGCTTGATGACTCCTGACAGTAAGGCCCGCCACTGCTTTACAATCCTTCAACAACCCGGACTTGGCCCCTTAACGACTGCCATTACATGACAGCCGGCAGAAACGGTTTAACTTGCCTTATGAAGCACGGAGGCGCTCAGAAAATGCCGCTAGCGGTAGTCACGGGATGCAGCACCCGACCGCGCCCGTTGTTGCTTAACCCAAGTGATTGATTACAATCACTCGGTTCCACTATGCCACGAGCGCTTCACGTTTATAACTACCTATAGTAAAAGCGTGACTAATTTTGCTATTCTATTAAGCCAGGCGCTAACAAAGATTGTGTTCGGGCTGCAGTAATTGGCACTTATTATTTTACAAAAATGTTCAATAAACAGTCATATGCCAAATAATCGCGATATGTCCCGTTTAATATATAACCATGTATCGATATTAACCCTTGTTTGTCATTATTGCGAACGCCCCAGCAATGCACATATACCTATGTATGCACTGCTGGGGCACGGGTCTCTTCCTGCATCGCAGGAAGGTTAGGCCATACTCCACTACGGGGGCCAAGTCCGGGTTTGTGGAGGATTGTAAGACAGTGGCGGTCTTACTGTCAGAAGTTACCATGTATGAGGTGCCTGAATCACTAAGAAATACCTACTATGTGCTATATTTTTTTTCTGTACTTAACATTTAAACACGTTAGAACCTTGTCGGCTGACTGACGTCTTTTACCTCTCCTAGCCTGATGTACGAGACATTGACTATTTTCACTTTGACAAGGTATTGTAGTGCTTACGTGTCAGTGCACTTGACGCTAAGTCACAGGTTAGTCAAAATGATTCTCCTAAGTAAGTAAGAAAATAACATAACATTTACATCCAAGCACATACATTGCTTCTGGCCCCACACTAGTATACCCTGTGTCGTGGGAACCAGAAACTACGACATCACAAACATGTAAACATCCAAGACCTGGGTTTTTTTTGTTCCCAGCCGGGATATGAACCCGGGACCTCTTGCATGGTAGGCAGACGCGCTACCGCTACGCCACAGAAGTCGTCAAAAACAATTAAGAACCAAAAACATGTATTTTAGTACCTACAGAGTTATTGGACATACCTACTTGTTTTGTATGGAGCCTTCATATGCCCCTCTGGAGGACACAGGTCTTCTCTCAGAAAGAGATAGTATGAGCTTAATACTGTGCCCCAAGATACAATTAAATTTAGTTTGAGATTCAGAGTTACTTTATACATTGTTACCTATGTTTTATGCTGCTCAATAAACATTTTTCATTTTTCATTTCATTTCAATTACCAAATCGATTGGCAAATTCAAGCGCTGATGTAGTTGAAAAAATTAGATGTTAAGGTTTCCTCACGATGTTTTCCTTCACAGTTACTGAGTTTTGTACAGATGTACATAGGTTACAAAACGAAGTCAGTGGTACACGCTGGGATTAAAACCGACCTTCCAATTGTGAAGCTGGCGCTTTACCGCCTACCTACTTAACCAAGTGGTTAAGTTAGGAATAAAATACAAACATCAAACATAGACTTTCTTACATCTTGCTTATGTATATTTTATTTTTTATTATATTACTTTGGACGCTTTGTACTGACGATATTATATAGATGACGATATCATCTAAGCAATGCACTGCCTATTTTCCTTACACAATCCAGATGTCTACACACAACTTAGATGACGCATTTTGAATTTGTACGCAGCGTGCTAAACTAAACCGTACTATGGTATAGCGCGCATAATATTTATTTAATTACGTATAGAAGAAACACACAAAGGAAATTTACACTGACGCAACGCTTCCATTTAAAAGGGGTAATCAGTTTCTAATGAAACTGAGATATTTCTTATAGAGTGTATCAAAATTTGCAATCAATCTGCTAATTACTAGCTAAGTGGTTCCATAACAGGCAACATCACTCTCATCGGGTTCCACATCAGAGAACATTACTAATTAAACAATGTAATGGATGAACCTATCCAATAAATGAGGCTGTAATGTTCGCTATCTCGACGAAGAGAAGAAGGCCATTATTACATACATACATAGCCTCACGCCTGTATCCCAGAGGAGTATGCAGAGACCATGGACTGCCACCTGCCACGATCCTGACAAATCACCTTCGCTTCATCAACGTTCCATTATTATCGTCATAAATTTCACGTAGACCAAGAACACACGTAATATGGAGCAGGAAGTAGTATTACACTCGTGTGCTTTCGGCGAAAACCGAAGCCTACTCAAGAGCCCGAGGTATATTCTAAAAGCTAACAGGCTGTAGATTTGGCGCTAGTAGCCCTAAATAAACACACTGAATTGGAAAGCAAGTTGGCAAAATACGAAGAAACATACCTTCGCTAACAGGACTTGTATTTCCAGATCAGCGAAGCGTCTCCCCAAACAGATTCGGGCACCGAATCCGTACGGGAGGGACGCGAAGGGATGCAGCTTGCCATCAGGCTCGAGCCAGCGCTCCGGCTTGAAAACCTTGGGATCAGAGACGAACTGCTCCATGTTGCCAGTCACGATGGTTGGGAAAACCACTTGGACCTGGATAGAAAAAAATGTCGTAGGCCAAACTCTAAAATTGAGTGCTTCGCAAGGGACGTCGAGTCGTTGGTGCCGGCTTAACGTGCCTTGCTCTCACGTAATGGCAGTCGTTAAGCCATGTCAGAGGCCTTGGAATCAATCACTCGAGTTAAGCAACAACAGGCTCGGTCAGGTGCAGAATGGGTGACCGCCCCGTGACTACCGCTAGAGGCATTTTCCGAGCGCTTCCGTGCTTCGCAAGACACGTTAAGCCGTAGTGCCGGCTGTCATGTAATGGCAGTCGTTAAGCCATGTCAGAGGCCTTATGGGCGGCTGGATAACTTCTGACAGTAAGGCCCGACGATACAATCCTCCACTAACCCGGACTTGGCCCCCGTGGTGGATTATGGGCTGTCCTTGCTGCGATGCAGGAAGAGACCCGTCCAGCAGTGGGGACGTACAAGGGATTCATACCATGTTATTAGTTAGACCTGACATTTCTGCACTTAGCCTCATGGTTAGGCCATTGGACAAGAGTGTGATTAACATAAGACCAATTTAATGTTAAAAAAACACACACACATGATTATATTATTTTTAATGCACTAACCCGTGCTAAGGACAATTTTAAAAATCTATTTAGAGGCTAAAAATTCCACCCATGCCGGGATTCGAACCCGTGACCTCTGGCTATCTGTGCCAGCGCTCTTTCCAACTGAGCTAATGGGCGACTTACTGGCATCAGTGAAATTTCGAACCTCCTTGCAATATTCTTGTTCATATTCAATATTCATGGGTAGAATTTTTAGCCTCTAAATAGGTTTTTTAAAACAGAAACACCCACACACAATTATTCTTCTACGTATGTTTTTTTAACATAAAATCGTACATTATTTTCTAAGGTTAACACGAGCACTAGACACAGTTAAAACTGTTTTAATACGAATTTATGCTCGTTTATTACATTTTTACAATTTTCCAACGTTTCGGCACTTTAACAAGTGCCGTGGTCTCGGATGACTGAGGTGGTAGGCGTCTTTTTGAAAGCATTAGCGGTTAGTTTACTACCCTCGGCAAAATTACAAAATACCTATGAAATACCTATTTTGGAACGTAACTTCATAATTAAATTTTGTGATTTTTGCCGAGGGTAGTAAACTAACCGTTAATGCTTTCAAAAAGACGCCTACCACCTCAGTCATCCGAGACCACGGCACCTGTAAAAGTGCCGAAACGTCGGAAAATTGTAAAAATGTAATAAACGAGCATAATTCCGTATAAAAACAGTTTTAATTATAAAATCGTACATACTCACCCCCTTTGGAATGTGGTATCCGCAAATTACGTCGTCCTCTTGCAGAGTTCGCCCGTTACCGATGACGGTGGAATACATTCTGGAAGGTGAAGGATTGACGTTACACAATCAATATTAACCTTCAAGCGGGCGCGCGGTCATTTGTAACGGGAGCGGGCGCGCCTAACCGAAAAGACCTATGGGACGAATAAGATAAATAAAGCACTAATTATTCAATATTGTGCTGTGTGGTGTTGGCCTAGAGAATAGCACCAACCCAATTCTTCCCGCGGGTGTCGTAAAAGGCGACTAAGGGACACAAACTGGGGGGTGGGCAGCAGCGCCCCCTGCAGTACAATTCACCGAACTGCGATCCCCAACACGCATGCCCAGCGTGGGGATTATGGGCATTGCCCCCTATGATAGCACAACGTGGCACTCTTTAGGGGAGGCTATGTCCAGCAGTGGACTAGAATAGTCTGACTACGATTAAATATTGATTTATTTGTACTCAGATATATTATAATTGTCTGTAAAGTATTAATTGTCAAAAAAAATAATCAAAATTGTGGAAAAGAAACAACCATTAAATTAATTAACAAACTTAAATATTCTTTGAATCAAAACAAAAATTAGGAATACAAAACCCTTTTACATGTCTCAGACTATTTTATATACCTAGTCTTATAACAAAAAATCTTCTTCTTCTTCAGGCTATGTTATGTAGTCCACTGCTGAACATAGCCCTCCCCTAATGAGCGTCATAGCGCCCTGTCTTCAGCTTGCCGCATCCAGCATCTGCCTGCAGTTTTTCACAGATCATCATCCCACCTAGGGCGTCCTACACTACGTTTGCCGAGTGGCGGTCTCCACTCAAGGACACGTTTACTCCAACGGTTGTCGGTTCTTCGCGAGATTTGGCCAGCCCACTGCCACGGGTCTAATCGCCATTTTCTTTTGTTATATTTATTGAAGTTACACGTTTTTGCGTTTCACAGTTAAACATGTGCAAAAACAATGTAGCAGAACAAAACCACGTAATAAATAAATACATACATGCATAACCTCACGCCTGTATCCCAGAGGGGTAGGCAGAGACCAGGGACTACCACTTTCCACGATCCTGACAGATCACCTTCGCTTCATCAACGTTCACAAGTCGTTGCATGGACGCACGCCAGTTCCGGATACTTTTTATCTTTTCCTTTGCTAATACATCCCCTATTTGGTCGATGTATGTCCGCCTGGGTGGTCCCTTACTTATTAATAATTAAATATAAATATTCTAGGACATATTACACAGATCTCGTGAGCTCCATAATAAGTAAAACTAAATGACTTGTGTGACAGGTGCTAACTCAACGATAGATTTAATACGATAGCATCCAAGACCGGAGACGAACTAGAAAAGTTCGTTTGCTAGTTTGACCCGGCCGGGGATCGTACCCGAGACCTTCGGTTTTATAGACAGCATGCTAAACCGCTGCGCCAGCGAGGCCATCACTCGCACGTCATTCACTTTTTTCATTCACAGTTCAAACAGACTCATAATCTCGTCCGATACAAAAGACATCAACGCGCAGTGACAGACTTTCTTTTTCTCTTAGATGTTTTCTTGTTTTTTTCCCTTCAGACCGTGTTCAAACCAAACATATCGTTAGCCGCCGAATGTTAGCAGGATCACTATGAGCCCCAGTGTGATAATACGTAGCCAACCAGCGTCCGCTCGTGGCCTATTCGAACCGAGTGATTGGAATCAATCACTTAAGTTAAGCAACAACAGGCCCGGTCAAGTGCTGGATGGGTGACTAGCGCTAGTGGCATTTTTCCGAGCGCTTCCGGGTTTCGCAAGGCACGTTAAGCCGTTGGTGCCGGCTGTCATGTAATGGCAGTCGTTAAGCCATGTCAGAGGCCTTATGGGCGGCTTGATAACTTCTGACAGTAAGGCCCGCCACTGTCTTACAATCCTCCACCAACCCGGACTTGGCCCCCGTGGTGGAGTATGGCCCAAACTTCCTGCGATGCAGGAAGAGACCCGTGCCCTAGCAGTGAGGACATACAAGGGTTGATAACGATAACGATGTTAATACACTTACCCCTAGTTTCTGGTACATTAATTATCCGTTAATCTAAGTTAACAGCTGTCAGTTGGGTGCATACGAGAAAACACATTTGACAGCTGTTAACAGTAGATTAACAGATCTTAGTGTTGGAAAAACTGGTCGTACGTATCGTTCGCTCACTTTCGGCGGCTGACAGTCAGTTTGGTGTGAACTCAGCCTTATTTTGCAATCGTAAAACTCTGATAGACACAGTTTGGACGAAAACATAGGTATTGGATGGTACCAGCAAGGTGATCTTTATTAAAAAAAAAAAAACTAGATATTTATAAAAACCTATTTAGAGGCTAAAAATTTCACCCATGCCGGGATTCGAACCCGCAACCTCTGTTTATGCGTGCCAGCGCTCTACCAATTGAGCAAATGGGCGACTCACCGGCATCAGTGAAATTTCGAACCTCTTTACACTATTCTCTGTATTACGTACAGGCAGCGACATCTGGCTTAAGCAAATTGCATCACTTACAGCCCCGACTACCTACTTTGCAGTTAGGTTTTAGCTCAATTGGTAGAGCGCTGGCACGGATAGCCAGAGGTTGCGAGTTCGAATCCCGGCATGGGTGAAATTTTTAGCCTCTAAATAGGTTTTTAAATTTGTCCTTAGCACGGGTTAGTGCATTAAAAATAAAAATAGTATAGATATTTATAATTAAATCATACAAAAAAATTCTATGAAATTCGGGTAAAGCTCATAGAAAATTATTTATAAATGTCTGTGCCCCGCGATTTATCCTTTTTCCCATGGGAATAATATATTTTCTCGTAGTAAAACGTAGCCTGTGCTAATCCTGGGTGTCAGTCAGCTAACTCCATATCAAATTTTATTTAAATCGCTCCAGTTGTCGTGCAAGTTTTATTATTTATAAAACGTTGTACAACTTTACATACCTGCTTACAAATTTGGACGAAACCCTCGGAGCGCGAGTCTGACTTACACTTGACCAGGTTTTTTTTCTTACCTGAAAACCTCCCTAACGAAGGCTTTGGTATAGTGCAGCTTGTCCAAGTCGGCGTAGCTTAAAGGTTTCTCGGGGTCGGGGCACACCCGCGCGATTTCCGCCGCCATCTTGTCTTGCTGCTCCAAGTTCGTCGCGGCTTGGTACAGGATGGAGCAGACAGCCATGGATATCTGGTAATTAGTATTTAGTGTGTATTAGTATTAGTTAGATTAAGTTTTAAGTATCTGCTTATGTGCTGTACAATTGCTATTCAACAATTCTGTAACTTGTTAACGCAATAGGGATCCCCTGTCATGTTAACTTAATTTTTTTTTTGCAAAGAAATAAATAAAATAAATCTGCAAGTGTGATGACTTTTAAAGCCGATTGCTCCAAAACGTAATAGTTTATATTATTTTATGGCGTGAGTAGTTTCATAGTAGGTTTTTAAAATTGTCCTTAGCACGGGTTAGTGCATTAAAAATAATATGAACATGTGGGTACAGCGATATCATTCCAATGTAAAATCTAACTGCAAAGTAGATACCTACTCGGGGCTGCAGGTGATGAAAATTACTTCAGCCAGATGTCGCTGCCTGTACGTAATACAGAGAGTATTGTTAAGAGGTTCGAAATTTCACTGATACCGGTGAGTCGCCCATTAGCTCAGTTGGAAGAGCGCTGGCACGGATAGTCAGAGTTCGTGGGTTAGAATCCGGGCATGGGTGGCATTTTTAGCCCCTAGATAGGTTTTTACGTTTGATAGTATTAAAAACCTATTTAAAGGCTAAAAATTCCACCCATACCGGAACTCGAACCCGCGATTTGTGGCTAACCGTGCCAGAGGTCGCGGGTTCGAGTCCCGGCCCGGGATGACATTTAGCAAAGTAATTTTCACAGTTTAATGCTATTACGGATTTCCGCAAAGTGACGCTTAATTCCATGGAAAACATTTCGAAGTTCTCGTAAGTAATATCATGTACTCGTAACATACTGCTAAATATTTATGATTTCGGTGACCTTTGCTTCAAAACTGTGAATCCAAATGCAAAGTGCTAGGAAGTACCGTAATAGCGTTGAAAAATGTTTTCTATTATGTTAAAAGTTTTAGAATCTGTCGTCCAATATGCATTAACGAGTGAAACAACAAATAAGTTAACGCCGACCACAAGTGTTGTAGTTAGGCAGGAGTGAAACCGAAACTTGTGAAACTCTAAAGAGGACAAATTCAGGGTTTGTCTATTGCACTATACCTACATACATATATAACCTCATGCCCGTATCCCAGAGGGTTAGGCAGAAACAAGGGACTGCCACTTGCCACGATCCTTACAGATCACCTTCGCTTCATCAACGTTCATAAGTCGTTGCATGCACGGACGCCGGTTCCGGGTACTTTTTATCTTTCCCTTTGCTAATACATCCTCTATTTGGTCGATGTATGTCCGCCTGGGACATCACTTAACAGCCCTTCCATTCAGATTCGCAATATATATTTGTTTCGTCAATCTGTCTTCCTTCATCCTCTCCACGTATCCAAACCAACGCAACATTCCAGTCTCAATTGCACTATCTTGTCTGAAAATGGCGCAGTAAGCACGTCTTTATATTATTCTTCATTTTCACCGATGCCAATATATTAACCAGCATGCAAGAAAACAATCTTATTTTGTCAGATTTAAGTAGTGGGTTAAGATTTTTAATTTATGAAATCTACCATACCATTCAGTGTAATAATTTTCATGTTGTACACTGCATATCCATCCACCTTGTGCCTATCGTTGGATGTTGCTACATAATGCTTAACAGATTTTTGTTTGACTACAAGTGCGGTGTTCTCTTTTTGAAATCCACAAACTCCAATCCACGAAATCCACGTGAGTACAAGGATGGGCTGAAAATCAGCGCTGTGATGATGCATGCACTCATAGCACTAAGCTGAGCCCTATCCTTTTTATCACATATTTGTATCAAAATTGAAAAATGTTTATTTATCACACACAGACTAGAGAACATATGAATACTATGTCAAAAAATTTTTAACTAATATTTAAAATCCTATTTAGAGGCTAAAAATTTCACCCGTGCCGGGACTCGAACCCGCGACCTCTGGCTAACCGCACCTCTTTACAACATTCTCTTTATTCCGCTGGCACGGTTAGCCAGAGGTCGCGTATTCGAGTCCCGGCATGGGTGGAATTTTTAGCCTCGAAATAGGTTTTAAGATTCTACTCATGGTTAAAAATTCCGTGTCAAAAATGGTGACCAACTTTGAACACCCTATGTATGAGTGACAAGTTACCGTATCAATCCCGACCAGTATGAGGTCAAGCGCCATTATAGTAGCTATCTTGGGGTCCCCTTCACTGCGCAGCACTCTCTCCAGGAGTGAGAGGTCGTCTTCTGAGGTCACCTTCTTGGTCTTGAGCCGCTCCAGCGCCTCGTTTATGTACCGACTGCAGAGTCTGTGAACAATTTATAAGCAATGGTTTATCTTCTTCTTTTTCAGGCTATATTATGTAGTCCACTGCTGGACATAGCCCTCCCCCAATGAGCGCCATAGCTTCCTATCTTCAGCTTGCCGCATCCAGCATCTGCCCGCAGTTTTTCGCAGATCGTCATCCCACCTGGTCGGAGGGTGTCCCACACTACGTTTGCCGAGTCGCGGTCTCCACTCAAGAACACGTTTACTCCAACGGTTGTCGGTTCTTCGCGAGATATGGCCAGCCCACTGCCACTTCAGCTTGCTGATTCTCTGAGCTATCATTGGTTTACGCCTCTATAAAATAACTACTTCTTCTTCTTCAGGCTATATTATGTAGTCCACTGCTGAACATAGCCCTACCCTAATGAGCGCCATAGCGCCCTTTCTTCAGTTTGCCGTATCCAGCTTCTGAAATAACTATTTATACAATGTTTATTCTTATGGTTGTCCAACAGGCTTTAAAATTAGAAAATCAATTAAATTTACGTATAAGCCAATTGTAAGTTTACATTAAATTATGTAAATAAAACAGGAACCGGAACTAGCAACTACTTATAAGCTATTAATAAATTTATCTTATAAGCCATAAATAAATAAAATTAATTTAATATTCTCCCATATTTTCGTTATAAAACATAACCTCACGCCTGTATCCCAGAGGGATAGGCAGAGACCAGGGACTGCCACATCCCACGATCCTGACAGATCACTTTCGGTTCATATAACATATGTTATAATATCGTTATAATATAGCCAAAATAGCCAAAACGCGTTTTAAACACATTTTTTTTCAGCCAAAATATACCTTGATTCAAGATGATTAATTTTATTTAGCTAATATTACCCAGTGTTGCAATATAAGACAAAATATTCAAAGGACTAAAGGACATCTTTAACTTTCTTAATTCACACCCGATGTTCTTAAAGTAGGAAATCTGGATGAAAAAATGACGAACTTAAAGCAGTAGGTTTCAAGTCCAGTTTTTATCCATAAATTTTTTCATAGCATCATTTTCTTAATACTTAAGTACGTAGTTTCAGAAGATTCGGAGTAAATTTTACATCCAGGAGCTAAGATAAGGTATAATAAGAATATTCTTTATTGTACACTGGAAAAAACTACAAATACATATTTGCTTTTAGCAATAAGGCCGCCAATAATTATACTATGTACTATGTATGCTAAAAGCAATTTCTTCCAGACAATCTTACGATGGGAAGTTGCTGAAGGGAAAAAACGAGAAAGTTAAGAGGATTTTCTTTGTTAAGTAGGACAGGTTAACAATTTGATACTCAGTATATTTATCCTGTGTTCTCTATCTATCTAGATAGAGAACACTGTATTGCACATAAAAAAAGTATTAATCATAATTTTTTTAATAGTTCTAATTTCGAGGCTATTTTTGCTAGTTTCGAAGCTATTTTTGCTATTTTTTTAGATCTGCAAAGTTACGCACTCGACGAAGAAGTCCATGTTCTGCACGTAGCGGGTCCAGAGTGGAGTCGGTATGTACCGCCAGTAGGGCGCTTTCAATTCCAGCACCGCGACATTTCGCAGCGCGAACTTGGCCGCGTCGATGATGCGCTGCGGCTCAGAGTTGGACGTGACGTCACCCGACAGACAACCCAGCCGCACGTCCAAGGCTACGCGGCCGATGCCTGGACAAAGAATAACCCAAATATTTTAAAAACCTATTTAGAGGCTAAAAATTCCACCCATGCCGGGATTCGAACCCGCGACCTCTGGCTATCCGAGCCAGCGCTCTTTCCAACTGAGCTAATGGGCGACTCACCGGCATCAGCAAATTTCGAACCTCTCTGTATTACTTATAATCATGTGGGTACAGCGATATCATTCCGATGTAAAAAAAAACCTAACTGCAAAGTAGGTACTCGGGGCTGCAAGTGATGCAAAATACTTCAGCTAGATGTAACACAGAGAATATTGTAGTTAGGTTCGAAATTTCGCTGATGCTGGTGAGCCGCCCATTAGCTCAGTTGAAAAGAGCGCTGGCACGGATAGCCAGAGGTTGCGGGTTCGAATCCCGGTATGGGTGGAATTTGTAGCCTCTAAATAGGTTTTTAAAATTGTCCTTAGCACGGGTTAGTGCATTAAAAAGAATATAACCAAATATTTTATTTACATATATCTCACGAAGCGCTCGCGGCCTAGAGGAACCGAGTGTTTAGAAGCAACTACAGGCGCGGTCAGGTGCTGGATGGGTGACCATCCTGTGACTTCCGTTAGTGACATTTTTTTTCGAGCTCATCATCGCATTCATCGAGCGCGGGCCTTACTGTCAGTTAGGCCCATAAAGCATGGCCTAACGACTGCCATCTATCGACGGCAGCCGGCACCAACTGCCATCCTGCGCCTTACCGAGCCTTTTTTGCTTAACACAAGTGATTGACTTCAATCATTCCGACTCCATGGCCGACTAGGCCACAACCCCTTCAATCTCATCATAAGTCTCAACATAATAAACGTACCTATAGATTTCGCTATGGTAGATTGATGGTGTGATGGACTGATAAAATGCTAGACTGGTGGACTGACGGGCTGAGGTACTGATGACCTGATGGACTGCTGGATTGATACTTTGCTAGTTTAGAAGATGATGGACTGGATGGATTGACATATTAAGACTCACACTCAAGCTACCACCTTTGTCGAAGTATCGATTGCTCGTCCCGCGTTCTCTTTATGTAGGAATCGAAGTCGCCGACTCTTTTAGCACGATGTTATGCAACGACTTGTGAACGATACGCCTATGTCTCATCAATCTCAAAAAGTAATAAACATATAAATGTTTGGATTTATCGCGTGCTAGACTTGCGCATAGAAGGATGGGCTTATTGACTGATAGTCTGACTGATGGACTGCCGGACTGACGGGATCATTAACTGATGACCGGACGGCCTGGATTGATGCAATGCTAGTTTAGTAGGTTGATGGATTTCGAAGATTTTTTTTTTATATATTCATAGCCACATTACACAGATATCGTTAGCCCAATACAAATTACAAATAGATGACTTGTGTTATAGGTTCTAACTCGATAGATTTAGTACAACAAATATATAGATAACATCCAAGACCCGAGACAAACTTTCCTAGTTTGGTCCGGCCGGAGACCTTCGGTTTTACAGTCAGCGTGCCGAACCGCTGCGCCATTGAGGCCGTCAAGAAGAGTTGACATATCGCGACTCACACTCAAGCGACCACCGATGAATGTCGTTGTCGAAGTGCGCGGGCAGGTCGCCGAACTCGTCGCGCGCTCTCTTCATGTAGAAGACGAAGTCAAAGGTCACCGATTTTATTGGCGTAGCAAAACGTCATTCAACTATTTATACTTCTGTCTCATCAAAATCAAAAAAAATAAACGTATAAATTTAATAATGGTGGATTGATGGTGTGACGGACTGATAAAATGATAGACTGCTGGACTGACGGGCGAGTTACTGGTGACCTGACGGACTGCTGGATTGATGCATTGCTAGTTTAGTAGGTTGATGGATTATACTATTTTAAATAAAAAAAAAAACTTGAACTTATTATTTTTAATGCACTAACCCGTGCTGAAGACAAATTTAAAAACCTATTTAGAGGCTAAAAATTTCACCCATGCCGATAAATTTCATTTTTTTAAGGTTGATGGATTTCGAAGAATTGACATATCGAGACTCACACTCAAGCGACCACCGATGAATGTCGTTGTCGAAGTGCGCGGGCAGGTCGCCGAGCTCGTCGCGCGCTCTCTCCATGTAACAGATAAAGTCCTGGGTCACCGACTCTATCGGCGCGACGTAGCGCCTCACTGTCTGCGGCTGCAGGATGGGCCTCTGCACTTTGGACCGAAACTGCCGCCATTGGTCGCCGTGTCTGAAACAATAAACTTAAGGTAAGATAAGAATATAAGATATAGATATAACGGCGGTAGCCCAGTGGGTAGAACAATGGACTCGGAAGTGAGAGACCCTGGTTCGATTCCCAGTGCGGGCATGTGCCAATGCTTTGTTTTCTAAGTTCTTCTTCTTCTTTTCGTGTCAGCGATTTGACCAGTTTATATCTTTCCTGCCCAATAGCGACCTAGCGTTGGCCTTTTAGGTCCTCCAGAGTGCAGGTGTGAAGGCACAATGGGCATTGGAGATGCACCATTGATTGCGAAGTTATACACACCTAGTTATAAAAGCCGTACCACAGAACATATTTGTGTTCTGTGAGCTATACCACTCGCTAACCGTGATAGAAAAAATCGTGAAGAAACCCGAGTGTCAGAGCTCTTCAAATACCACAGCGCTTGTAATTGCCAATCCGCAGTGGGCACGCGTGGTAATTAAGCCCACACTCTCTCTAAGAGGAGGTCTGTGCCCTGCAATGGGACGTTTATAGGCTGCATAACTCTATCTAGAGCTATGAACTAATAACACGAATGACTCATCCGTGACCACGTGGTCATCCGGGACCACGGCACCTGAAAAAGTGCCGAAACGTCGGATTATTCTAAAAATGTAATAAATGAGCATAAATCCGTATAAAAACAGTTTTAATTATGTCTACTGCTCGTGTTAACCTTAGAAAATACTATACGAATGTTGTATCTATTGGCATCAATTTGATGCCACAATGCGCCGAAGGTTATTTAAGAATGGCGAAAACCACCTAGACTCCTAATAGGCCCGGCTAAACCTGTTTTTTTAGTCGTGGAATTTTGGCGATGTGACATAATTCGAATCTTCTACGACGCCTCCTACGTTTTTAAAGGCAGATATAAATTTATTGCACAATAGTAATTTAGCCAGAGGTCGCGGGTTCGAGTCCCGGCATGGGTGGAATTTTTAGCCTCTAAATAAGTTTTTAAAATTGTCCTTAGCACGGGTTAGTGCATTTAAAAGAATATAATCATGTGGGTATAGCGATATCATTCCGATGTAAAACCTAACTGCAAAGTAAGTACTCGGAGCTGCAAGTGATGCAAATTACTTCAGCCAGATGTCGCTGCCTGTAAATAATACACAGAATATTGTAAAGAGGTTCGAAATTTGGCTGATGCCGGTACTTGCCCATTAGCTCAGTTGGGAGAGCGATGGCACGGTTAACCAGAGGTCGCGGGTTCGAGTCCCGGCATGGGTGGAATTTTCAGCCTCTAAATAGGTTTTTAAAGTTGTCCTTAGCACGGGTTAATGGAATATATAATAGTAATTTACAGACCTAATGTACTTAATATTACATAGAATAATCTTTATTGAACACAGAAATTACAGCAACGTCAATTATATAAATATATAGTACAAGTTGACGAGGTGGGATGACTATAATCCCTTAATATAATCCCTTGTTTGTATAATGTTCCTTGGCACTTTCGGCACTTTTACTTTGTTTTGCTTTGTAAAATTTATTTTCTAATATAGAGCAACCTCTGGAAGCATTATAATCTTATATGAAAGATTTTTAGCCTCCAGAACAAGAAAACTTTTGTGTACTTATTTACTATGAAATAAACAGTTAAAAATTAAATTAATTAATCAATCTGCGAAAAACTGCAGGCAGACGCTGGATGCGGCAAGCTGAAGGCAGGGCGCTATGGCGCTCATTAGGAGAGGGATCATTAGCTGATGATGATGATGATAATAGTACAATTGACGGCCTTACTACTAAAAGTAATTTCTCTCAGGCAGTCGTCGTCGTCGTCGTCAGGCTATACTAGTCCACTGCTGGACATAGCCCTCCCCTAAAGAGCGCCACGTTGTGCTATCATAGGGGGTAATGCCCATAATCCCCACGCTGGGCATGCGGGTTGGGGATCGCCGTTCAGTGGAATTGTACTGCAGGGGGGGCTGCTGCCCATCCCCTGATTTGTGTCCCTTAGTCGCCTTTTACGACACCCGCGGGAGGAATTGGGTTGGTGCTATTCTCTAGGCCGACAACACACAGCAGCTCAGGTATTTATTGAAGATAGATCTCAGGCAGTATCTATCTTCAATAAATATGTAGTTCTTATTAATATACAGTCGGCAGTACTATCGTTAGAATAGATCGCTTCCAGACATTCTTAGGATGGACCGGGTTACAAGTAAAAGATGAGAGTAGGTTTATGCAAATCATGTCACTGGTAATCGATCCGTCTTTTACAGGCTATGAGTAGAGTCCTGCTGGTTATAGGCCTCTTTTATGTCACGCCTACCTTCTGGGTGCACTGCCACGCCCGTCCATTGCTTCCCAACGGCTTTAGAAATACCAAAGCCCCATCGGATCGCTGGTCTGCCCACCGTCCGTTTACCCAAACCAGGCAACCCTACTGTGACCGCCTTGGACCACAGACCGTCCTGTCGCATGACCACATGCCCGCCCATCTCTAACTTGGTTTACGTGTTTACATACCTCCAATCTTTATGAAATAGAAACCGGCCAAGTGCGAGCCGGATCAAGCTCGTGTAGGGTTCTGTAGGAGGAGGGGTTTTTACCGTATTTACAGAACTAACAACTTCATCGAAGTAATTTTCAACGGAATTTGTACAGTCTTATTATTATAAGTTGGTCGCCGATTACTCGTTTACTTGTAAAATCTACTTAGCCATGATAGTTTATCGTTTAAGTTCAATGTATACATTTGCTACTACGCTCATTTTCTACAATCATTTCTGAACTACAATCGACCGTTTTGCCGGGAGAGGAGAGGGACGCCAAACTTTAACAAAAAAGTGAGCTTTAAAGCTTAATATTTGGCAAACGGATCCCTAAATCGAAAAAACAATCATTATCGGCGGCATTCGAAATAGACTAATTTTACAAATAAAATCTTCACAAAGAGCGTTACCTACTTTTTACGTAAGAAATAATGTGGTGAATGAATAAAGAATTCAAGTTGTGTCATATCATAATGTCTCTGGCGCAGCAAAGGAGGCTATTACGCAATAGTTATTCAAATTTGGCACAGTAATTTTGAGGCAACGTTGCGTGCAGAAATCTAAGGTTGTGCATTGACCGACCGGTTTTTATATTAGAAGCGCTCGAGGCCTAGGCGAACCGAGTCATTGGAATCAATCACTTAGTTAAGCAACAACAGGCGCGGTCAGGTACAGGATGGGTGAGCGTCCCGTGACTACCGCTAGTGACATTTTTCCGAGCGCTTCCGTGCTTCGCAAGGCACGCTAAGCCGTTGGTGCCAGCTGTCATATAGGAACTAACTGAAGTCGCAACTGCTAGGCTTCTATATTTTAGTTACTTCCATAGTGTTATGTCCTATGGTATACTACTGTGGGGACGGGCTGCAGATATTGAGACCATCTTTGTCTTGCAGAAGAGAGCGATCAGATTCATTTATAAGCTAGGCAGTAGAGATTCGTTAAGAGATTTCTTTAAAGAAACTAACATCCTGACAGTTGCCAGTCAGTATATCTATGAAAACATTATGTACGTCAGGAAAAATATCAGTAACTTTAAAACTTTAGGTAGCCAACACAATGTGAATACTAGAAATAAACATAAACTTTTGTTCCCACTATTTAGGCTGGCAAAGGTTAATACATCCTTCATGGGGCATTGTATACGCTTCTATAATAAAATCCCTGAAGATATATTAAGCTTGCCTGAATCGCGGTTCAAAAAATATGTTAAGCACACTTTGTGCCAAAAGGGCTACTATAACATAAAGGATTATCTAGATGACAATGAGGTCTGGAATTATAGCCAGTACAATGTATGAGTTCTATGTTTATAATAATTATGTAAACTATGTTAATTAAGGACTTTGAAAAGACTAAGTTTGGAGTTTTTTTGTCCATTTTTTCTCCAAAATGATCTAGATTTTTAAATGGACACCTAGTTTGAATTGTAACGTTCATTAAGCCGCAGCTTCTGCGCTACTTTGAATAAAACCTTTTCATTTCATTTCATAATGGCAGTCGTTAAGCCATGTCAGAGGCCTTATCGGCGGCTTGATAACTTCTGACAGTAAGGCCCGCCACTGTCTTACAATCCTCCACCAACCCGGACTTGGCCCCCGAGGTGGAGTATGGCCTAACCTTCCTGCGATGCAGAAAGAGACCCGTGCCCCTGCAGTGGGGACATACAAGGGTTGATAACAAATGAAATGTACGTAAAGTAATTGTAGTGCTTTCAAGTGTACTAGAGTACGGCCATGTGTACTAAGATGTATGCAATTCAGTACCTTGTCAAAGTTAAAGTAGTCAATTTCTCATACATCAGGCTAGAAGAGTTTGATGTAACAAGGTTCTAATGTATTTACATATTACAGCTACCGAAGCATTTATAGATCGCCAAAGATAAAAACGCATTTAAATGACTGATACAATCTTGACCACTCGCCGGTGTCTTGCGACATACTTGCGTCTTGACACTATTATACAAAATAAATAAAGGATGTAGAAGAACAGAGTCATGCTACGTCATGTTGCGGGTATGGAATGTCATGCTTTGTTACGTAAACGTAGGGTTCACTATACCGCGTTCAAATACCGCGGAAACGCTGCTATAGAAATAGATCATATGGAAACGTAATTCAAATAAAGGTTAACGTTATCGTGCCATGGTAAAGAGCGCTTTATAGGCATAAACACGACCTCTGTGGCGTAGCGGTAGCGCGTCTGCCTACCATGCAAGAGTTCCCGGGTTCGAATCCCGGCTGGGAACAAAAAAAACCAGGTCTTGGATGTATACATGTTTGTGACGTCGTTGTTTCTGGTTCCCACGACATAGGGTATCCCAAGAAGCAATGTATGTACTTGTATGCAAATGTTATGTTAATGGTAAATATGTTAAACAATGCCCGAAACTTTTTACGAATAAATTTTGTTTTATTATTTAATGAAGAAATTTAACAAAATAGTTATACGATACCAAAAATCGTCACTGAAAGCTGTAAAGGTCTATCTGTGAGGTGAGTTACTCTTTTCACACAATTATCTAGAGGAGTTTTTTTTATGGCTTATCGACATTTATTATGGCTTGCGGTTAAACCTCACCTTCTGTCAGTATTCTGTGACGGTATTAACGTGCCTACCCACTTTTCAGTGTGCAATCAACGCCGAGCAGTTAAGGCAGTTAAATGTGCAATTTCTAAGAAATACCTCTCGAAGAAATCTTGGTAATCACTAGCTGTTTGTTGTTGTCCTACGACCAAAAAAATAAAACAATAATAAAATAAAACTACACCTATGTAAGATAAGATAAGATAAGATAGGATAGGATAGGATAGGATAGGATAGGATAGGATAGGATAGGATAGGATAGGATAGGATAGGATAGGATAGGATAGGATAGGATAGGATAGGATAGGATAGGATAGGATAGGATAGGATAGGATAGGATAGGATAGGATAGGATAGGATAGGATAGGATAGGATAGGATAGGATAGGATAGGATAGGATAGGATAGGATAGGATAGGATAGGATAGGATAGGATAGGATAGGATAGGATAGGATAGGATAGGATAGGATAGGATAGGATAGGATAGGATAGGATAGGATAGGATAGGATAGGATAGGATAGGATAGGATAGGATAGGATAGGATAGGATAGGATAGGATAGGATAGGATAGGATAGGATAGGATAGGATAGGATAGGATAGGATAGGATAGGATAGGATAGGATAGGATAGGATAGGATAAGATAAGATAAGATAAGAATATTCTTTATTGTGCCAGGAAAACACATAGAAAACATAATAATGTACTTGAGACGAATCATTAATATGTATTATGTTGTTTATGTATACAAATAATATACGTATTAAATAAGTTAGCTATATACAGAGATAGAGCGCTTCGCCATCAAACTGCTTTGCAGTTTAGCGCAATTGCGTAATTGAATAAGGTTTTTGTAAAATAAATAAAAAAAGAGTCACTGGATGCGGACGACACAATGAGAGTGGCATGTCCTGCAGGGGGCGTCAAATGTCTGACAATGATGATAAGTCTTCAGTAATAATATATCATAATATATTATAAGTAATATTCACATGTAAAATATAAATATTGGCCTTTTTGCATCTACTCAACGAGATGATTTATACAGCGTCCAGTGGCATCTTCACTCACACTAGATGGGTGAAGGGACCACTCCGACGCTGTAGTGCCTGGGACATGGTTTTAAAGATGGTGTAGGCTTGCCCAGCACCTATACCATCTTGACAGCTTAGTCGGCCTAGCCCACAGGAAAGACTAGTCAATACGTGCGGAGCCAACACAGCGCGGGTTTCCTCACGATGTTTTCCTTCACCGTTAGCGTGTGGTATTGCTACTACAAATTCGCAAATGTACGTAACTTTGAAATTAAACAAAGTCATAGGTACATGCCCGCACTGGGGATCGAACTTGGGGCTCTCGCTTGCGATATTGACATGTAGACATATCAATATCGTCAGGAAATATGTAGGTATATATATATATACCTACATAGACTGAGGTGACGGGCGTCTTTGACATTGGTCAAACCAAGCGTACCATAGCTGAGCGGGTGAAGGAACATATAAACATACACTTAGCGGTACGTTGGTACCGCTAAGTGTATGTTTATACATTTCGATAAAGTTAAAGTTTTAGCCCGAGAAGACCGTTTCTTCCCTAGAATGATACGCGAGGCAATAGAGATCCGCCGGCATCCAAATTTTAATAGAGATCGTGGTTGGAACATACCGGTAGCATGGGAACTAGTGCTTAAGTGCATGAGACCCCCTTGCTAGAAGTGTGACTGTAGAGTAAAATTTTAATTTCAATTAATAATCAGTATTTTTAAGTTCATGTAAAGTAATTAGTTTATAAATTTAATTTTAACTTCAATAACAAATAATCAATATTGTTGACTTTATATAAAAAAAATAATCGGTTTGCCTATTTTGGAACGTAACTTCATAATTAACTTTTGTAATTTTTTGCCGAGGGTAGTAAACTAACCGTTAATGCTTTCTAAAAGACGCCCGTCACCTCAGTCATCCGGGACCACGGCACCTGAAAAAGTGCCGAAACGTCGGAAAATTGTAAAAATGTAATAAACGAGCATAAATCCGTATAAAAACAGTTTTAATTATGTCTACTGGTCGTGCTAACCTTAGAAAATACTAATAATGATGAAGATCAAACAAGAAAAGTTAGAAAAGTCACATGTTAAGGAGGTTTGTTGGGAGAAGAAGGAAGTCGTGGCTCAGAAACGTCAGGGAATGGATGGATGTAGCCAGCGACAAAGATCTGTTTCCCTTGACAAGAAACAAACAAGTTTACGCGGAGCTGACGGCCAACCTCCATTAGTGGAGAGGAGAGGCACAGAAAGACGATGTATGGACGACGGCCTCGATGGCTGGCGCAGCGGTTCGGCACGCTGACTGTAAAACCGAAAGTCTCGTGTTCGATCCCCGGCCGGGTGAAACTAGGAAACGAACTTTTCTAGTTTGTCTCGGGTCTTGGACGTCATCTATGTATCTATTGTATTAAATCTATCGTCAATTATTTATTTATATATTTATTCACTGTAAACAATGCAAGATTACAATATCAATAGTTTGCCAAACTGCTAATGCAGTTTATCGGCAAGCTCTTGGTAACAGTTCTTTTTATCTTACTAAATTAACATTGTCTTCTACACAACTAAAATTATCAATAATAATATTTTATGTCTACAGACTACTTAACAGAAAACGCTTAAGCATATTTTTAAATTGTGCTTTTCTGAGGTGCTTATTACATAATTCCTCTGGGAGGCTTTTGTAAATTGCAGGTACCAAACAATTACTTAGCCTAGATCCATAATAATTTGAGTATTTAGGGATTGCAAATTTGACCTGTTTTCATTTAGTGCTACGCGTTGGATAGCTATGTAAGTAAGCACCTATAACACAAGTCATTTAGTTGTACTTAGTATAGGGCTAACGAGATCTGTGTAATATGTTCATGAATATTTATTATTATTATGTATTATGTATTTACCCTTCAATACAAACAGTTATAAGAAAAACGTTGATTCGCAACAAAAAACCGTTTGGTTTGCAATCGTATATTCCATTGGCGGCGCCCAAATATCCTCAGTCTGGGTGTATTTCCATGTATGGGATGTCATTGCCTGGTTACTATAGCACAGGGTATCCTAGTTTGGGACTTTGACACGGGCTTGTGTTGTATGAAAGTTATTTACTTATTAACCCTTCAATACAAACAAATTTTGGGAAATATATGGTTCGCAAAAAACAGTTTAGTTAACAAAATTGAATTTCATCGGTAGCGCCAGTTCGCATTTCGTTAGCAAAGTTAAATTCCATTGCTGGCGATAGTTAGCATTAAGTTAGCAAACTTGAATCCCATTGATAGCGCTAGTTAGCATTAAGTTAGCAAACTTAAATTCCATTGGTGGCGCTAGTTAGCATTAAGTTAGGAAACTTAAATTCCATTGATAGCGCTAGTTAGCATTAAGTTAGCAAACTTAAATTCCATTGATAGCGCTAGTTAGCATTAAGTTAGCAAACTTAAATTCCATTGGTGGCGCTAGTTAGCATTAAGTTAGAAAACTTAAATTCTATTGGTGGCGCGTTAAGTTAGCATTAAGTTAGCAAATTTAAATTCCATTGATAGCGCATTAAGTTAGCAAACTTAAATTTCATTGGTGACGCTAGTTAGTTTTAGTGGCGCTAATTTTAACGGTGGCGCATCGCCTTAATACTTAATGCATTAAGTTTGTTGCATGGAGTTTGACGCAAGTTGCTAATTATCGCGTAACTTGCTACCAGAAGCACCCAGACCTCTCGTCTCAAGCGTTTAACATTTGAGTCAAGGTGCATCCGTGGAACAGTACGAACTCTGTATAATTTCTAAATGGGGACAGCATTGTGACAGGCATATTCATTGCGCTTTCTTTCCTAAAGTAAAACAATCACAAACACGAATAGTCACCATTTCGTGTCCTTTGTCCTTTTTTACTACTGTAAGCAATTGGTGTACTCTATATAGATTACACCAATTGATTACAGTAGCCGCTTCGCTTCTTGGATTTGTACATGTTTGTCGTTGTCGTTGTTTCTGGTTCCCACGACACAGGGTATCCTAGTGTGGGGCCAGAAGCAATGTATGTGCCTGTATGTAAAATGTTTAATACCTATAGTAATTAAAACTGTATTTATTTATTACAAAAACACTTACAACTATCATTACAGTGTGGCCTATTGCGATAGTGAAGCACTTAAAACATATTGTATGAATTAAATTATAAATAGTTTGAAACGTTGGAAAATTGTAAAAATGTAATAAACGAGCATAAATCCGTATAAAAACAGTTTTAATTATAAATAGTTACACGAAATAATAATTAAATAATTTACACGGATTCTACTCGTTTTTCATTTTTACGTGTCTTCCGAGACCACGGTACTTGAAAAAGTGCGGAAACGTCGGAAAATTGTAAAATAAAACGAGTAGAATCAGTGTAAATACAGTTTTTATTACGTCTAGTGCTTGTGTTAACCTTATAAAATCTATACCTATAGTATTTAGTGAGATATATTTTTGGATGCATGCCTGTCGGTATTTTTGTGATCCCAAAACCCCGAAAAAAAAGTTATTACATGTTTTCTTTGGTATTAAAGCAATTAGTGGTATTGCTTTTATACCATAGAAATCGGTTCAGCTGCTCTCGAGATTTGCGCTTATCAACACATTTTTATATTATAGTATTGGCCTTTTTGCATCTACTTAATGAGATGATTTATACAGCGTCCAGTGGTATCTTCACTCACACTAGATGGGTAAAGGGACCACTCCGGCGCTATAGTGCCTGGGACATGGTTTAATAGATGGTGTAGGCTTGCCCAGCACCTATACCATCCTGACAGCATAGTCGGCCTGGCCCACAGGAAAGACTAGTCAATACGTGCGGAGCCAGCCAACGGGTTTCCTCACGATGTTTTCCTTCACGTTAGCGTGTGGTATTGCGACTACAACTTCGCAAATGTACGTAACTTTGAAATTAAACAAAGTCATTGGTACATGCCCGCACTCGGGATCGAACCTGGGGCTCTCGCTTGCCAGTCCATGGTTCTACCCACTGAGCTACCACCGCTTTATATTTTATATTATAGATGTACGTTTAAATGTATGTTTTTATTTTTAATCTAACTTTATTTGTCGGTATTTTTGTGATCCCGCAACCCCGAAAAAAAAGTTATTACATGTTTTCTATGGTATAAAAGCAATACCACACCAATCGAAGTTTCCTACTTCTATTCAAGTTTTTATTCCAAGTGCTACTTGAAGGCGCCCTAAGCGCTAATGCGCCAAATGGAAAAAAAAATCATAACTCGTATTAAAATACGTTTTTATCTAAAAGTAAACATGAGAAATCTTAGCAACTGTGACAACTATTTTTAGAACTTATGATCATGAGTCTAGGACTTTAATCGATTTCCATCAAAAACGGGCAGGATATTTATACTGCATTCTAGGCTGTATGTTCTAAAAATAGTTACCACAGATATTAAGATTTCTCATGTTTACTTTACTTTTACGTATTATATATATATATATATTGGGACGCCCTGTATATATATATATATATATATATATATATATACAGGGCGTCCCAAAGTTATGGGCCATGTAGGGAAAGTACCTTAAATATCGTAGATAGGGTATTTTGCTGAAAGAAGACTTTATGTTATTTTTAAAAGTTAGTAATTGTGCATTCAAAGATTTTCTAAAGATTACTTGCCTTGTCTGGGAATCGAAGCGACTTAAATTTTAAAAAAAAACACCCCTACTTTTATGATGCCAATCGAAAGAATGGCCAAAAACCAATAACTCTTCTTAAGTAACATAGTATTTTAAAAGAAAGGAACAGCGTGAAATTAATCATTTTTATCAAATTAAAAACATACATGAAACTGCCGTATTGAGGGCGGCGACGTTCGTGTGCCCTCTGGTGACTGACATAGGCAATTTTGGCAGCGAATGTGCGACCACATTCCCTGCACGTAAGCACCCCTCCAACGTAATTATAATTAATGGCCGCAGGTAGCAATGGTAGCATCGAGCTCTGTTCTGCGTTATAAAAAACGTATTAAAAAACAATTTTAAAAACCTATTTAGAGGCTAATAAATAGGTTTAAAAATTGTCTTTAGCACGGGTTAGTGCATTAAAAATAATATAATTATAAAACAAGTAATGATTTTAATTCTATTGGCGCTAGTTAGGCCCCCTAGGCGCCTGAATTAAACATTTTGATTTGACGTGATTTGTGCAACAGCATCTATACCGTGTATCTATATATCGTGAGGAAACCCGCGGCTTGGTTGGCTCCGCACGTATTGACTAGTCTTTCCTGTGGTCTAGGCTGACTAAGCTGTCAGGATGGTATAGGTGCTGGGCAAGCCTACACCATCTATAAAACCATGTCCCAGACACTACAGCGTCGGAGTGGTCCGTTCACCCATCTAGTGTGAGTGAGGATACCACTGGACGCTGTATAAATCATCTCATTACGTAGATGCAAAAACGCCGATCATCATCATCATCTATACAGCGCAGTCATACCGACTAGGTACGTATTACTTTTATAGTAAAGCGAAAGTTAACTTTAATCGTTAGTCAGCCACTGCCTACTTTCACTTAATCAGCCTTTGGTGACAGTTTTCACCGGTTTTTACAACCATAGACCGTTAGTTCATATTATCGCGATGGGATACTTCAAAAAGTGAAATAAAAAATAATCAACCTGACCTCTCAGCATTAGCTAATAAACAGGCAATACTGACCTAGATTTATTGTCTTGCAATTTTGAATTTCCATAAATAAATTAATGAATGTATGGATGCATGGATGGACGGCTGGGTGGATGGATGGATAGATGAATAAATATGTATGAACGACTGAACGAAACAATAAATGAATGAATAATAAATATTCAGGGACACATTACACAGATCTCGTTAGCCCATACTAAGTACAACTAAATGACTTGTGTTATAGGTGCTAACTCGACGATAGATTTAATACAATAAATACATAGATAACATCCAAGACCCGCGACAAACTACAAAAGTTCGTTTCCTAGTTTGACCCGGCCGGGGATCGAACCCGAGACCTGTTTTACAGTCAGCGGGCCTAACCGCTGCGCCACCGAGGCCGTCAATACTTAATTATTAAATTATTTGTTATTATATTCTTTTTAATGCACTAACCCGTGCTAAAGACAATTTTAAAAACGAGTACGAGTACGAAACGAGTTAGACAGACAGTATTGTAAAGAGGTTCGAAATACTGATGCCGGTAAGTCACCCATTAGCTCAGTTGGAAGAGCGCTGGCACGGTTAGCCAGAGGTCGTGTAATATGTCCCTGGATATTTATTTATTTATGTATTTATTTAATTATTTGTTTGTTTGTTTATTTATTTATTATTAATTAACTAATTATTTAATCAATTAATTGATTACCTGATTAATTTATTTATTTATTTATGGTTAATAAATTAGTCAGGTAATCAATTTATTTATTTATAGTATTTCTTAATGATTCGCGATATTCATACATAGTTATATATTAGTTATACCCGAGACCACGGCAACTGTAACGCTGCCGAATCGTCGGGAAATAAGGTTATTACGTTTTACCTAATAAATAATCGCGATTTGACCCGTTTAATATATAATTCTTTATTTATATTAATTACTAGCTGACCCAGCGAACTTCGTACCGCTTAACAGTCGATACTTTATTTTTTTTACTATTCTCTCCGTAAGAACCATCCTCGTACTTCAAGGAATATCTTAAAAAAAGAATTAGCGAAATCGGTTCAGCTGCTCTCGAGATTTGCGCTTACCAACACATTCAGCGATTCATTTTTATATTATAGATTTATATTATTCAGGTATGAACCATTAATTAATTCGTGGTTTTTAGTTGAAGTCGAACAGCGTGGGACTAACAAATCCGCACATTGTCACGCTACGAGCACAGAGTAGGTAACATCTTTATAGTCTAGCGCAGTACTAGACTTTTCCTCCCCGCTAATAAATCTGAAGCTAGATGCTGATAACAGGTTTCAAGAGTGACTAACATAATCATGGTGTTCAAACCAGTAAAGTAAGTACGAAGAAATGTGATTATTAATAGGTATAGTCGATAGCTCGTCAGTTGCAAATTTACCGGCTTTCTTCATAGAACGATAATTCATGGTTTATTATGGTAGATAACAACTAACTCTTGCCCGCGACTCTGTGCGCGTGCACTTTAGTTATTCAGCAAAATTTTGCAACCCCGTTCACTGCCTTAAGGGTTAAATTTAGAGAAACGGCGAAACACGTGTTGTATTGAAGAGTATTTATTTTAAGTTTCAAGAAAATTAGACAGCATTCTTTGGGGGCGAAAAGGGTTGAATTACAAAAAATCCGGTCTTATTCCTTGCCTATATATAGACCATCTGCGCAAAATTTCAGCTTCCTAGGTCCAACGGCTAGGGCTGGGCGTTGATGAGTGAGTCAGTCAGTAAGGACTTTGAATTTTATTTATATAGATTAATTCGATGTATATTGCAATGTCTATTAACGCATGAATAAAGGCATTTCGGTAACTAGCGCCAGCAATGAAAAAAAATCTATTCAAAACTTGTTTGAAAATACGTTTTTGTTTAAAAATGAACATGAGAAATCTTAACCATGGCGATAACTATGTTTAGCACTTACATTTCATAATCTATTATCAATTGATTAGAACTTATATTTACAATTCATTTATTTTTTTCAAGAATAAATATTCATATAAAGTTGTTAGTAGTCTCATTCTTATCGCAACAATGGTTGATGCTGGGACAATCCCATTATTAAATAATTAACTTAATATTTAATTAATGAGTGAGTGAATGAATGAATAGATTAATTCATTAATCCAAAGAGTTTTATTTACCTTTCTAACTTACGCCTTTGATTTTAACCATTGATTAATATATTAAAAAGTTGTTAGAAGTCTTATTTATGCTCATGGATTTTTTGGGTGGAATTTTTAGCCTCTAAAAATAGTTTTTTTTTAAATTGTCCTTAGCACAGGGACAATTTAAAAAAGAACCTATTTAAAAAACCTCCTTAGCACAGTGCATTAAAAAGAATAAAATTAAGCGAGTAAAATCCGTGTAAATACAGTTTTATTACGTCTAGTGCTCGTATTGACCTTAGAAAATACTATGGTAATCGCCAAGGACATCACAAACCCACGTTAAAAATGGCTTCACTCTGGGTGTGTTTCCATAAACACACCTAGGTGTGTTCACTCTAGAGTGAAGCCATTTCTATAATTACAGGACGGCCTCCAGCGGAAATCAAACCCTTGATAATCAGACGTAATACCGCAGCCTTTAATGGTATAAAACTCGTCTTCGCTCATGAACGGCCTAAGTACGTCCCACAGAAAGCCACAGGCTTTCCCACTGCGAGAGAGTGCCCACCGCAGATTGGCGATTTCAAACCTCGGTTTCAAGTATCAAACACTCGGGTGTTCTTATAATGATTCCCTTCACCGTTAGCGAGCTGTATCATCGTCATTGTCAGGCTATTTACTTGATAACTTCTGACAGTAAGGCAGTGGCGGGCCTTACTGTCAGAAGTTATCAATGCCCCTATAAGGCCTCTGAGTTGGCTTAACGACTGCCATTACATGACGACACACGACTACTACGTGCGAGTCGTCGGCAGGCTATACTAGTCCACTGCTGGACATAGCCCTCCCCTAAAGAGCGCCACGTTGTGCTGTCATAGGTGGTAGTGCCCATAATCCCCAAGCTGGGCATGCGGTTTGGGGATAGAAGTTCGGTGGAATTGTACTGCAGGGGGCGCTGCTGTCCACCTCCCGGTTTGTGTCTCTTAGGGCCGTTTTCTCCATAGAACCAAATCTAGATTACGGCAAGCTAAATCCGGTTTTGGACTCCTAATCGAGATTACAATAACAAATTGGATTTCTCCAACATCGTAAACCAAAGTTTAAACTGAAGTCTCTGAACGGCCGATATTGGACGATTAGCTTCTAAAACCAGATTAACAGTCAGACAAATGTCAGATATCAGCTGCCAAAAGACGTCAAAGGTTTTACTTTACCAAATATTGTTTTCACTATTGGTGAATGTTGGATCCCTTTTTCGTTCTAGCATCATCTTCAAAATTTATTTCGCACAAAACAAACCGCGCCAGAAACAAAATTCAAAATTGCCGAAAAAGTTTATGAAATTACACAGAATAACCGGATATATCACAGAATTCTCGACATTTTAGACAGCTGCGTTTCAAAATAAAAAAATAAACCCTCAAATCTTAGCGTTTTTTGGTTTTTTGTCTAATCTGTAACTAGAACTAGATTTGGTGAACTAGATCAAAAAGTTACGGGAGAAATCGGATGGTCATAAATCTATTTTTTTAACTTCGTTCAAGCATGATCCGGATTATGAAATCCAGTTTTGCGCAGCAAATGGAGAAAACGGCCCTTAGTCGCCTTTTACGACACCCGCGGGAAGAATTGGGTTGGTGCTATTCTCTAGGCCGACACCACACGACACGAGCTGTGTAGCTCCTACAAATACATAAATAAACGTTTCTGTTTCTTAATGATTCGCGATACTCATACATAGTTATAGATGTTATCTATGTATTTATTGTATTAAATCTATCGTCGAGTTAGCACCTGTAACACAAGTCATTTAGTTGTACTTAGTATAGGGCTAACGAGATCTATGTATTATGTCCATGAATATTTATTTATTTTATTTATATTAAACGGGTCTAATCTCGCACTCCCTTGCTGTTTGTTATCAATATATTTTCGATTTAATTATTTATGCACATGCACCACGTACCGACTATATTCTTCATGCAATCCACTCCATCCAAATGTTGTCTGGAAGAGATCGCTCTTAGCGATAAGACCACCAATTGCACATTACTTAGATTTAAAAAGCACGGTTGTAATATTTTTCTGGCTGTGCAATAAAGTGTTCTCTATCTATCTAATCGCGATTAGACTCGTTAAATATATACCTATATAATATGTGATTTTGATACCGAATTAGTTCTGTAACACCTGTAGGAGTCTTCTTTACGAAATTCAGTGAGTTGCGGTACGTTGTTTATTTGTCAAGAGTTGGACAATCAATGAATTCACAATTTTTTTTTTAGCCCTATAAAGGGCACCCTCCGGAGGACACGGGGGAGGGAGGTGGTGAATGCTCATGCATAACAGCACGGACCCGGCCGTGCTGCCAATGTGGGACTCACAAGAAGTGCGCCTACCCACTAAACACCACCTTGAGACTGGTTTTGGTCCTAAGGACCCCTAAACCCACATCGGGAGCGACCCTCCTCCAGGCCGAGGAGGGCGCACAAACAGTGCGGGCATGTTCTACTCTATCTACGGCGGGCATTTTTATATCCGTCCGTACGTAGAGCTATCTACGCGTCCGTAGGTGTCACTTTGACGTTTGTGACAGCTAGCGGTTGGAAGTGGAACTGACAAGTTTTGACGGCTGGCAGCTGTCACATTGGCATAATATATTTATGGAATGTGCCAGCTGTCAGTGAGCCTAATGAATTTGTATACTCTGTGTACAAAAAAAAATATTTAAAAAAATAAAAGAACCCGACGGCAGTGATAAATCAACTGAAAGGGAAAAAATAAGATAACTTTATTTTCAAATGCTAATGTCGAATCAGAAGAGTTCATGCTGCTTTACTTGAGGGACCAAATAATATAACTTTATAAGCATTATTTGCTCAAACTGTTGCATTTATTATTTTATATAAAATGTTGCAGTCGGGACCCATTACTGTTTGTTTAAAGTCCTCTAATGGGTCCCGACTGCATCATTTTATATAAAATAATAAATGCAGCATGAACTCTTCTGATTCGACATTAGCATTTGAAAATAAAGTTATCTTATTTTTTCCCTTTCAGTTGATTTATCACTGCAGTCGGGTTCTTTTATTTTTTTAAATATTTTTTTTATTTTTGACCTTTTAGTGACTCAGTAAAACGATAAAATTTAAAGGTCCATCTGTTCTGTTTACATGCATTAAATCGTTATATTATTTTATGTCCTAAATGAATTTTAGTTTATTGCTTTATTTTCTTTTGTTCGACAATGGACATGTCTCGGCAAATCATAAATATTTTTACTGATATACTTGTTTGATATAGTCATAGGTACCACCTGCCTGCATTAAAAATTAATATCGTACGATATTTTTAGCTAGTATAATGAATATGGTCTAATGGTGTTAAACTATCTAGAATATTTGCAAAGGAAACGACAGATTTTTTTCTTTATTATCCTTACATAAATTGTCTGTTTTTTATGTAGGCTAAAAACGCTCCACTGCACCTAGTTATTTAATGTTAACGATTGTAGGTGGGGACTGGAATAGTCACGAATTATCTCTTCGACCTGAACGGCGCTCAGCTTTCGACATCTCCAGAGTAGAATTCTTCGTGCTTGCATTGCTGGGCCCAGTCTTCGGTCTCGCTAATTACTTAGAATAAGGACTTTTAAATGGGAACATAAATGGTCTGAGCCTTCAGCCGCGGCCTGTACAAAGGCGCGACAGGTTTCCTCCTAACAGCAACTTTAAGTAACTGTCGCGGCCTTCGGCCGCGCTAATAGTCTCTCCATTTGGCATCAGCTTAAATAGAGCTCAGCATTTGGAATCGCCGTGGGAGTATTCCTCTAGCCCGCTTCACAGCCTTCGGCCGTGCCGCGACCTGTATTGAGCTCGGCCTTCAACCTCGTCGCGGCAAGTTTCCTCGCACCCGCATGATGGGGCTCGGCCTTCGGCCTGGCGTAGTTATTTAGAGTTGTGGCATGGGCGTGGAGACATACAATCTTGGTTTTCTGAATGCCAAAATATTACCGGTATTAAAATTAAACTATAACAAATTCATCTTGAGGTGGCCCCCTAAAGCATTGAAAAATTTTACTGAATATTTAGGTGTAGATAAGCAATCTTTGGTCTCACAAGTGAACAGGAAACCTAACACAAAATCATAATCTTATTTTCGGAGGAAACGAGATAAAATTCGTTAAGATGAATAGAGCTAGAATTTTTTAAAATTTCATGGGTCCTACGATACGAGGTCACGGAGGATCCGTCTTCGGTTACCAGTGAGAGCGTTCAAATATTTTTTTATCATTTATTGTTTCTTCTTTGAACCCAGCTTGTCTGACTATGACCGCACAGGGGAAAAGGAGTTACATGCTACACTTTATATATTTTGTTCAGTTAGTTTTGGTCTAAGTGTCAGTAGGAAATTAATATCAGTGTTAAGAAATTAATTATTTGTTCTCAAACATGCTCGGAAATGTTTGTGTTATTACCATGAAGTAAAGCCACAAAGTTTCTCTTTTATGGCTCCCGCCTCACTTTACTGGCCTAAGCCAGTACCTAAAGTAAGTATGAAAATCCATTACCGTCCGCTGCTCTAACTTTTTAAATTTACTTACTAAAATTAAACTGACCAAGGAAAAATTACATACAGCCAACCTCCTACTAAGTTATGTAAGCATACTTAAATTAACAAAAAAAACAATCTATGGTATTGGTTTTTGTGCGGTTAAACATGGTGCTCAAATATGATAGTGTATTTAAAAAAATAAAAAAGGCGGCAAACTAAACTATTATTTCTTAATTACCTAGTAATTATTTTAATATTAATATTTCCTCGCATTGTTTGAGAAAAGCATTATACAATCCTCGGCCGGAACAGGGATTGCAGGACTCGTTCTAGACGGCTTCGTCTACGACTCGGCCGTCTATCCCAAACTCTTCCAGCAATCCCTTACTTCTCGGCCTCTGCAGTAATGTATTATTATTATTACCCCCTATGAGGTTGATATTTCTTAAATTAATGAGATAAACAAATGGCGTAGAAAGAAATAAACACTTTATAGGCATTATTTCTATCAGCACTTATACCGTTTCTATAGACGGTTTGTTTACATGTAGAGCAAAGCTGATATTATGTAAATTTATACATGTACTAGAATAAATATATGCCAGCGCCATCTAGTGGCTAAAAGTGGAACTGTAGGACAGGGTTTCAGCAGACAAGAAGAGAAACGTTGTTTCATCACGACAGCACGTACTTAGGGATCTATTTTTTATTGAAGCAATATGAAACTTACTAAGGATTACGGATTAGTAACTGTACTACTCGCACCACAGCGCAAAACGAGGTATATTACCTACGACACTAGTCATGCCAATTATTAGTAGTCAGTCAGTATTAGTGAAGTGATTCGCAAGCGCTCAAATACTATCCAATTTTGTTTAATATTATGTAGGACCTTCGGACAAAAACATACCGCAATTTAGAACACAAACAGCGCCATCTGTGGTTGGGTAGAGGAACTAATGCTACAGTACTTTAATTACTTAGAAGTGAATATTATTTGTGTTGCGTTTGTTCTCTATTAATGCTGATTTTATGTAATCAACGACACCCGCAAAATTCTCTTTTAAATACTTTGCACGTGTTAGGCGTAGTTAAACAAAATTATATTTTTTAATTAAATGAATGATCTAGAAGGAAGAAACCACTTTATAGGAATTATTTCTTTCCGCATTTGTACCGATTCTATAAATGGTTTGTTTACATGTAGACCAAAGCCGAAATTATGTATACACATGTATTAGAATAAATAAAATATAGCAGCGCCATCAAGTGGTAAAAAGTGGTACTTTAATTGCTTAGAAGTAAATGTTATTTTTTGTTCCGTTGGTTCTCTATTAATGCTGATTTAATGTAACCTACGTCATCCGCAAAATTCTGTTTTAAATATTTCACACCTGTTAGGGGTAGTTCAATAAAATTAGTATTCGAATTCAATAAACTAAATATAACAGCGCCATCTAGTGGCTCCTAGCTGTACTTTAACGAAGCTTCTTAACGAATTTTAGTTTTCGTCACGGTTCTAATCGCATAATTATGATTTTATATAGCCTACGACACCCGCGCAAGGATGCCGAATCGAATGACACCTTGTTTAACAAAATCTGACCATTGGTTAAGGAGTTATGAGGGAACATAGAATCGGACATACTTACATACATACATACATACATACATACATACATACATACATACATACATACATACATACATACATACATACATACATACATACATACATACATACATACATACATACATACATACATACATACATACATACATACATACATACATACATACATACATACATACATACATACATACATACATACATACATACATACATACATACATACATACATACATACATACATACATACATACATACATACATACATACATACATACATACGCACTAAACACATTACCCTCCTTTTGGGCTTCGCTGCAGTCGGGTAATTAGAAGGCAAATTATATTTAACCTTACACACCCAACAGCAGTAAAGCCCTGTGAAGAACCATGACTATAATTTTTCTTCAGGCATAGACATCTTTCATAATCACACGCCTAAGATACATCTGTGAACAGAACTATGCCAAGTTGAAGAGTGTGTGTCAAAGGCAAATACTCGGAGAACTATTACGTTGAACAAATAGGCGCAGGAGTGGCTGTTTGCTCTACGGATTGGTGGACGAATTTACGACTGTACGACAAAACAATCGTCATACCTTGTGGTCAGGAGTTATCAATGGATTATGTGCACTTGGATGTGTTAACTTTAGAATGTATAGTATTAGAAAATGCGTCAATTTCTATGTAGTTAGTTAGACCTAAGATTTCCGCACTTAGCCTCATAGTTGGGCCTTTACGTACGTAGCAAGCGCTGAGGTACGCTAACACCTCAGACACTAGGGTTTCCATACGATGTTTTCCTTCACGGTCAGCGAGTGTTATTGCTACAATAATTTCACAAATGTACATAACTTAGAAAAAAAGCCATTGGTACATGCCGGGGTTCGAACCCACGACCTTTCTATAGAGAAGCCGGCGTTCTACACTGCTCCGCTACCACCGCTCTCAATCAATTGCTATGTAATAAAACGGTCAGAAGTTACACAGAACGTGATATCAACCCTTTGCATGTCCTCACTGCTGGGGCACGGATCTCTTCCTGCATCAGGAAGGTTAGGCCATACTACTCTACAATGGCCAAGTCCGAGTTGGTGGAGGATTGTTATACCATCTTGTTATTATTACTATTATTAAATTGTTTTTTGAACCAGTAATAATAATATTATCGTAATGAGCTCAAAAAACAATCAAATTGTTTTTTGAACTCATTACGTAGTCGATAATCGGAATTTCCATCAAGATCATTGTGTATGCAGCGCAATGTTTAGCACAATAGCTCTACGTATTTGTGAGAGCCATTGTGTACTGTACATACACTCATAGGTACCTACTTGCCTTGCAATTTAGCACCCGAGTGAGAAATATCCTCCAATGTTACACCGTTTCGTCGGCCAGTGTGATACTCCTATAGTATGCATTGTCACGCTTACGTTGAAGGTTATTAAGGCTACCTTGAGCCAGGTTATGTTTGCCTTTGGACGGTTAATTTGGGTGTGCGAGTGACGTGGTATGAAATAGGCCTATGCAATAAGCAGCGAGTAGGCACGGTAGTATCCACTCTGACTCCCCAAGGTTTGTTGGAAGAAATCTCTCGCAGAGGTAAGGTGAGCCTTAGTACATGTATTTTCTAAAAAAATATTTCTTTTTTGTGTTTTTCGTGTGCGATAAAGTAAGCAATTAAATAACATATTTTAAGTTAATAATATCGTGTCTACTCGTTGGTTGACCTACTCGTAAATAAGTCGTAAAATACTGAGTTATAACATTAATGAAGCGCTCCTGGCCTAGTCGAGCCGAGTGATTGGAATCAATCACTTCAGTTAAGTAACAACAGGCGCGGTAAGGTGCAAGATGGGTGACCGTCCCGTGACTGCCGCTAGTGGCATTTTTCCGAGCGCTTCCCTGCTTCGCAAGGCACGCTAAGCCGTTGGTGCCGGCTGTCATATAATGGCAGACGTTAAGCCATGTCAGAGACCTTAAGGGTGGCTTGATAACAGTTTTGCCCGCCACTGTCATACAATCCTCCACCAACCCGGACTTGGCCCCCGTGCAGAAAGAGACCCGTGCCCCAGCAGTGGGAACATAAAAGGGTTGATATCGATATCATTAATAAGTCAGTAATTTTTGCACTGTACTCAATACTTTATTGCATTCCACAAGTTTTAAGGTTGTAACATTATAACTGACGACAGGTGGAGCGAGAGAGTGCTCCACTGGTACCCGCGTGGAGAGCGCCGCCCTCCAGGGCGCCCGCGCCGCCGCTGGGCGGACGATATCGTAGCCGCCGCTGGGGTTACATGGACGCGCTTAGCAAGGGATAGAGGAGAATGGAATACGATGGAGGAGGCCTTCGTCCAGAAATGGACAACCCCAAAATACTTACCTATTAATTATGCATGAATTCTAAATTTATAAAATTAATCAAACTACTATTATTATTTTTACAAATCAATCAAATTATTAAATTAGATAAATTTTATTTAATGCACGTATTTTGTGTAATATACTTTTAACAGTTGTATACTCGTAAGTGTGAATTTTCGTTAATTATAGACATTGTTTTTGTATTATATGAAATCTAACTACATAATTAATAACTACTTACTTCTAAATACCTAAGAATCAAAAATGTTATTTTAGTTTTATCTATTTTTTTTTATTTTTTTATTAACATTATAACTTAACAGTTATTTGATATGATCTTTGTGGACCCTGTAGGGCATGCAACATTATACGTATGTAATCTGTACATTAATTACATGTACAAACCGATTAGATGAAAAATTCAAGCTTCAATGGAGGCCTCATAATATACTAGGCAAATAGGCTTAGTTCTGCAGCATATGCAGTCAAAAGAATCCGAAAACTAACTGACGTGAAAAGGTATTGTCCATTTCTTCAAAATTATCTAGATTTTGAAATGGACACTCAGGTTTACTTGTAACATTCAATAAATCACAGTGTCTGTGTAATTTTGAATAAAATACTTCGATTTGATTCAAGGCGTTATTTATAAAACAACGATTCGATAAAAGCACGCTGCAGGTAGCCCCGGCTGCCTGAGAGATCTTAAACGATCGCGTTCAGTGCAGGGATGCGTAAACCGTCTAGTGTCATTTTGCCGAGCGATTCCGTGCTTCGCAAGGCACGTTATGCAGTTGGTGCCGGCTGCCGTCGATAGGTGGCAGCCGTTAAGCCAAGTCAGAGGGCTTAGGGCGGCTTGAAAACTTCTGACAATAAGAACAGCTGTTGTGTGTGTGTTACGTGTGACTTGTCTTTGAAACAAACCTTTGCATAATTATTATGATATTGACATGTAATATTTTCTTTTTGACATTTGTAAATTTGATTATTATTTCTACATTGGATTGTTATTATGTACGGAGTCTTGACTTGTAATGAATATTACCAATAAATGATGTCTATGTCTATGTCTATATTCTATTCTAAGAAAACATTCCGCTTTAATACACAGATGCATACATGAAAAGTTAATCATAATCAAGGTGCAGTTGATAATAGGTTCGTTGGTTGTTTGCTTGAATGCTTAGGGCCGTTTTCTCCATTTGCTGCGCAAAACTGGATTTCATAATCCGGATCATGCTTGAACGAAGTTAAAAAAATGGATTTATGACCATCCGATTTCTCCCGTAACTTTTTGATCTAGTTCACGAAATCTAGTTCTAGTTACAGATTAGACAAAAAACGCTAAGATTTGAGGGTTTATTTTGAAACGCAGCTGTCTAAAATGTCGAGAATTCTGTGATATTTCCGGTTATTCTGTGTAATTTCATAAACTTTTTCGGCAATTTTGAATTTTGTTTCTGGCGCGGTTTGTTTTGCGCGAAATAAATTTTGAACGGCTCTCATAAAAGTCTTAAAAGATGATGTTAAAACGAAAAAGGGATCCAACATTCACCAATAGTGAAAACAATTTGGTAAAGTAAAACCTTTGACGTCTTTTGGCAGCTGATATCTGACATTTGTCTGACTGTTAATCTGGTTTAAGAAGCTAATCGTCCAATATCGGCCGTTCAGAGACTTCAGTTTAAACTTTGGTTTACGATGTTGGAGAAATCCAATTTGTTATTGTAATCTCGATTAGGAGTTCAAAACCGGATTTAGTTTGCCGTAATCTAGATTTGGCTCTGTGGAGAAAACGGCCCTTAGTTGCGCTAACAAAAGATTAGCAGTATTATTCATAAAATCAGGATTTAAAAACCTATTTAGAGGCTAAAAATTTCACCCATGCCGGGATTCGAACCCGCAACCTCTGGCACGGATAGCCAGAGGTTGCGGGTTCGAATCCCGGCATGGGTGAAATTTTTAGCCTCTAAATATGTTTTTAAATTTGTCCTTAGCACGGGTTAGTGCATTAAAAATAAAAATAGTAAAATCAGGATTATTTGTATGATTGATTAGTATAAGACACCATTCAAATGCAGTTTACGGTGGTCTTCCTATTTACGAAAGATTATTTCAACTCTTGTATTTTTATACTAAATTAGCCCAGTGCATGGGTAGATTAATGGACTCGGAGGCGAGAGACCCAGATTCGATTCCCATTACGGGCATGTACCAATGACTTTCAGAGTTATGTACATTTGTGAAGTTACGTAGCAATACCACTCTTCTTCTTCAGGCTATATTATGTAGTCCACTGCTGGACATAGCCCTCCCCTAATGAGCGCCATAGCGCAAGGTTGTGCCATCTTTGGGGGGTAGTGCCCATAATCCCCACGCTGGGCATGCGGGTTGGGGATCGCAGTTCGGTGGAATTGTACATGCAGGGGGCGCTGCTGCCCACCCCCCAGTTTGTGTCCCTTAGTCGCCTTTTACGACACGCGCGGGAAGAATTTGGTTTAGTGCAATACCACTCGCTAACTGTGAATGAAAACATCTTATATCTTTATTGCACACGAAATATTAAAAAGGACATCGGAAAACATCGTGAGGAAACCTGAGTGTTTGAGTTTGTAACGGTGCAAACATCTTTACATCATTTTTCATATTTTTTTATCTATCTATCACTTTCTAATATTTAAAATATGTCACACATTTCGAAATTTCATCATTACCACCTCACACATTGACTAGATCTGACTATTTTACCGGTTTATCCGATTTTTATCCAGTTTTCTGATTTATTAGTTTTAACATGCCAGAGGCCTTATGGCTGCTTGATAACTTCTGACAGTAAGGCCCGCCACTGTCTTACAATCCTCCATCAATCCGGACTTGGCCCCCGTGGTGGAGTATGGCCTAACCTTCCTGCGTTGCAGGAAGAGACCCGTCACCCAGCAGTGGGGACATACAAGGGTGGATATCGAATGCGTATCCGGAGCGGTGCCAATCGTCTGTCAAATTTACTACTAATTTGACAGTTTGGAATCGTACTGGATATAGTGCGCGTAATATAGGAGATGTAACAGTTGTAGACTTTTAGTCCGGATCTACTTACGGGTGTTGTTATATTGGAAGAGTCCGACCAGGTTTCGCTCCGATTCGCAGAGCTTAATCATTGTGTGCTTACGAAAGTTTTAGTTCAGACAAGATGTAACAGTTTTTGGCCCGAAGCTCCATTCACACTAGACCAATAGACCCACATGCTAAGCGGGGCATAGCGAAGGTGAACCGACCGTGACCAGACCTTGGTAATACTTTCGGCAGCACAGCACTCGTACATGTGTGGGCTCTAATTAGTTACGTTAAGGGCGAGTTTTGCAACAAAAACGAACAGATTGACCTGCCGTTCACTGTAGCTACTAGGTGCGGTCAGGTGCAATGAAAATTGCCTTCTGGCGGTTTACAAAACGAGCCTTTCGCAGGAATTAAACGCTGCTGTACAACCAAGTCTCATAGAGAAAACATAGCAGCCACCGGAAGAAAAAGTCTTATTTCTATTATTATCATGATAGGTAGCGCATCTGCAAAAAACGGCCGGCAGATACTGGATGCGGCAAGCTGAAGACAGGGCGCTATGGCGCTCATTAGGGGAAGCTATGTCCAGCAGTGGACTACATAATATAGCCTAAATCATAGTACAGGGTGACCTAGTTTGATTTTCGACATGTCATAATATATATTAATAAATATACATTTTTGTCACACATTACCTAACTGTAAAAATAATGTTTGCACTTTATGAAGTATGTAAGATGTTCGTATAAGTAATAAATTTCTTTATTCTATAATATTATTCTTTAAAGAAGAAGACGAAGAAGGTAGCGCATCTGCCTACCATGCGAGAGGTCCCGAGTTTGATCCCCTTGGATGTTTACATGTTTGTGATGTCGCTGTTTCTGGTTTCCACGACACAGGGTATCCTAGTGTGGGGCCAGAAGCAATGTATGTGCCTGTCTGTAAATATGATGCTATGTTATTATAATACGTTATTCTTCTTCTTAAAGTGTCTCTCCATTACTGGAGGTTGGCAGTCAGCTCTTTACAGCGGTCTCTGTTCAGTGCAATTCTGAAAAGCTCCTCCGCAGTTTTAACACCCACTCTTTGGTGTTTAAGCAAATATTTAATATCAAATATCTCAATAATTGCAATAAGCAACACCTTTTCTACGGTCAATAACGTAGAAATGTAATAGATTTCTAGCCTACCCTGGGCAACAATAATTAATTAAATTAATATAAATCATCTCACTATACGTAGAGGCAAAGGTTTTTTTAAATAATATTGCATTACTCTTAATGCACTAACCCGTGATAAGGACAATTTTAAAAACCTATTTAGAGTTACGTTATACATAATACCTCTTTACACTATTCTCTGTACGTAATACAGATAATAGTGTAAAGAGGTTCGAAATTTCACTGATGCCGGTGAGTCGCCCATTAGCTCATTCGGATAGAGCGCTGGCATGGATAACCAGAGGTCGCGGGTTCGAATCCCGGCATCGGTGGATTTTTTAGCCTCTAAATAGGTTTTTAAAATGGCATTACTTGTTGGAAATCGATATCAACCCTTTGTATGTCCCAATTGCTGGGGCACGGGTCTCTTCCTGTATTGCATACAGGTTAGGCCACACTCCACCATAGGGGCCATGCCCGGGTTGGTGGAAGATTGTAATACAGTGGCGGGCCTTAATATCAGAAGTTATCAAGCCGTCCATAAGGCCTCTGACATAGCTTAACGACTGCCATTACATGACAGCCGGCACCAAACGGCTTAGCGTGCCTTGCGAAGCACGGAAGCGCCCGGAAAAAATGCCACTAGCGGTAGTCACGAGATGGTCACCCATCCAGTACCTGACCGCGCCTGTTGTTGCTTAACCCAAGTGATTGATTCCAATCACTCGTTTCCGCTAGGCCATGAGCGCTTGTTGGAAATACCTACCGTTAATGCCTAGGCCAATCTCAAGTAACTATCAACACGAAACAAAACATTTAATGGAAAACAAAAACGTAAATATTGGTAATAAACATGCACCTTAGGACCTTGAATATGTATTATAGTTTATAACATTTAAATGCGTAGATACACTATTATTCGGGCAAGGCCTCGCATATGTACTCGTAATTAAGAATAGGCAGAGAAGACTTCAAGTACCTAATTACAAACATGCAAAGAAAGTCAGGGTTTCAGCCGTTTTCAACACAAATTCACAAAACACTTCATAGATAGCGCTTATAAAGGTTCTCACACAAGAACAGGGACACGTCTGTAAGTACCTACCTATCAATTTGCGTGAGTACGACTCGCACTTAGCCAGTTTTTTTTTATTCCATCTTATTGAATAAATGTTTTTGAATTTCATAGCAATATACTCGTACTACTCGCACGTTGTTGTGTGGCGTCGGCGTAAAGAATAGCACCAACCCAATTCTTCCCGAGGGTGTCGTAAAAGGCGACTAAGGGACACAAACCGGCGGGGTGGGCAGCAGCGCCCCCTACAGTACAATTCCACCGAACTGCGATCCCAACCCGCATGCCCAGCATGGGGATTATGGGCATTACCCCCTATGATAGCACAACGTGGCGCTCTTTAGGGGAGCGCTATGTCCAACAGACGTGTGTCGTCATCATCAGGCGACGATGACGACACACGTCTTAACGACTGCCATTAGATTGTAATGGCAGTCGTTAAGTCAAAACAAATGCCTTATGGGGACTTTGTAACTTCTGACAGTAAGGCCCGCCACTGCCTTACGTACGTAATAAAAGAGCAGGTTATATGTCTCCGGAAAGACAGACTATTGCAACGTTTGACGACCTATGTGACGCAGCGGTAGCACATCTAATGCGAGAGGTACCGGGACAAAAAAAACTACCAGGTCTTGGATGTTTACATGTTTGTGATGTCATTATTTCTGGTTCCCACGACACAGGGTATGCTAGTGCGGGGCCAGAAGCAATGTATGTGCCTATATGTAAATGTTAATATGTTGTTATGTTATGCTATGCTATTTTTAAAAACCTATTTAGAGGCTAAAGCCAGAGGTCGCGGGTTCGAGTCCCGGCATGGGTGGAATTTTTAGCCTCTTAATAGGTTTTTAAAGGCAGAACAAGTACAAGGAATCTATTTGTATTCAGCGAACATGGGTACCGGCGAGTTTGTAGGTGCTTATTATTCCAAAGACGTAAAAACTTACGACGGTCCACTTCAACCGCATGCCGAGACTTGTAAACCTTGACATTAATTTTTATGGTGACTGCAGCTCGCTCGAAAGTATCAACAAGAATATTTAAAGAAAGGGCAAACAGTTTAGGGCACTTTCGCATAGGGTGCAGCTTGTATACCGCGGTATTTCTTAATGACTCGCGATACTCATACATAGTTATATATTAAACGGGTCAAATCGCGATTATTTATTAGGTAAAACGTAATTACTTACCTTATTTCCCGACGTTTCGGCAGCGTTACAGTTGCCGTGGTCTCGGGTAGACTGAAGTGGCGAGTACAGTCAATTATCAGGCAATTACGTTTTACCTAATAAATAATCGCGATCTGGAGCTCTATTTTTGAATCACTCGTCTCGCGTCGAGCGTTCGATTTCTACTGATTTTCGTTCGACATACGAAATTCCGTCTTTTTGAATCACTCGAGTTCACTCGACTGCAACGAATGGTCCTTACCACTCGTCTCGTATGTCGATCGATAGATTAATTGTCAAAATTTGTGTTAATTTAAAATCGAGGAGTTTGTGCTTTTGTGCCGAATTGATTTTTTGTTTCGACATTTTCGAACAAAAACAAACCAAAGTGTTATTATTTACGATCTATGACAGTGTTTTGTTTGTTTTGCAACTAAAGGCAAAGATTTTTCATCTTAACAGCCAATAAACGATATATCTTACGTTCCGTTTCCGTTACGGTAGTTTCCGGTTTTTGTAATTTCTGCGTGGAACGGATAAAATACAATACTTCAAATTGTACTGGCAACACTTCAGGCGAACGATTCAAAAATACGGAAAAACGAGATCATGCGACTTAGAAGACGAGTGTGACTTAAATTGTCGCATTGGACGATACAATTTCATGCGAGTGATTCAAAAATAGATCTCCTGACCCGTTTAATATATAACTTTGTATACCGCGGTTGGGCACGCGTGGTGATTAAGCCCATACTCTGCCTCTCTGAGAGAGGCCTGTGCCTTACAGTGTGGGACGGATATAGACTGCATCTTACTAATATTATAAATGTGAAATGTATTTTTGTATGGATTTTTGTTAGTGTGAAGCGCTCGTGGCCTAGGCGAACCGAGTGATTGGAATCAATCACTTGAGTTAAGCAACAACAGGCGCGGTCAGGTGCGGGATCGGTGACCGTCCCGTGACTTCCGCTAGTGGCATTTTTCCGAGCTCTTCCGTGCTTCACAAGGCACGTAAAGCCGTTGGTGCCGGCTGTCATATAATGGCAGTCGTTAAGCCATGGCAGAGGCCTTATGGGCGGCTTGATAACTTCTGATCTGACAGTAAGGCCCGCCACTGTCTTACAATCCTCCACCAACCCGGACCTGGCCCCCGTGGTGGAGTATGGCCTAACCTTCCTGCGATGCAGGAAGAGACCCGTGCCCCAGCAGTGGGAACATACAAGGGTTGATAACGAATCACGGCCGAGCGGCTGAAGGTATTGGGATGAAATTCAGCACAGAGATAGATTATGGTCTGGAATAGAACATACGCAACTTTTCAACCCGGAAAAATACAAATAAAGCCACGCGAACGAAGTCGCAAAACAATCTTAAGCGTCCAAAACTTGTAGTTATTACCAAAATACTTGTAGAGTCAACATCCTTGGGTCTTATGAGAAGAGGATTCTTCAAAACCGGTCCTTTTTAGTGCAGCCGAGGCAGGTGGGTGTGGCGATGTAGTAACATGGGATGGGTGCCGCTGCTATAGCCACGTTATGTGGAACAAAATCCAATTAAATTATGTTAGCTTAGGGCGAGATAAATAGTCGCTTCTAAGAACGAGTCTTAGCGAAAGCACTTGCTTAAGAATCGATTTGTCTATCATAGACAGTATTTTAGCACTCTCTTAATCGCGAAACCCGGACTAATTCTTAGCATTGGCCTAAGAAAATGCTTAGCTAAGCAAACGTCTACTTTAATACTTAGCTAAGTTAGCCTGAAGTAATGCTTAGGGAAGCTTGAGCACGGACTTGGGCTAAGCATCGACTATTTATCTCGCCCTTAGTATTTTCTAAGGTTAACACGAGCAGTAGACATATTTAAAACTGTTTTTACACGGATTTATGCTCGTTTATTACATTTTTACAATTTTCCGACGTTTCGGCACTATTCCAGGTGCCGTGGTCTCGGATGACTGAAGTGATAGGCGCCTTTTAGAAAGCATTAACGGTTAGTTTACTTTTATACTTACCCCCAGTTTTTCGTACACTAACAATGTGCTAATCTACTGTGAACAACTGTGGCAAGTGTGGGACACACAAACTTACATAAAAAAGTGATTCTTGAATACCCTAAGCCACTTTTCACTCTAGACAAAGCGTCTAAGCACACGAAGCCTTTGCCTGTCACTTCACAAGTAAAAGGTTCCGTTACGAGATAAAACTCGATTATTCCGCCACGTAACTTAACGACTGAAGCTCATTCCGTTCGTAATGATAACTTTTGTTTTTTAAGCGGTTGCCTTGGACTCCATTGAATAATACCACGTCCGTGCTGCCTCCCGAGTGAAAGTCATTCATAAATAAAAAAGGGCAAAATGAGAGTTAGATGCGTGAACGGCGCGTAGCGATGCGCTTGGTCTTATTACGCTGTCTTAAGTGCTATTATAGAACGAAAATGTGTCTATATGAGGCCGATTGTACGGAAAATGGCCGACCTGACTTGCTTAACAAAATAAAAAGAAAGGGAGGTCAGGAAGAATGAAGAGTTCTTCAGAAAGAACTCAAGTATTTTTAAGGCCATTTTAGTCGTTAGCTATTTTTGTATATCTATAGCTTATATGTAGTGGGACTGAGTGAGCGACGTAAATATAAATTTATTTCATGCGTACATATTAATATTATTACTAACATAGTATAAGTCATCATTGTTACTAATACCCACTATATGGGCATTGCCTGTAATAATTTTATATTATTATTATATACATCCCACCGCTGGGCACGGGCCTTCTCTTAGAAAGAGAGTTTGTGGGCTTAATTACCACGCGTGCCCACCATGGACTGGCAATTTCTAGCGCTGAGGTTTTGAATACCTCGGATACACAGGTTTCCTCACGAAGTTTTCCTTCACCGTTAGCGAGCGGCGTTCTCTAATGTTCAGGTTTAATTTCGTGGCACATAAAATTAATGGAGCGATGTTTTTTTATTTTCTCTTTGAATAAAACATTAATTGTCTTCTACCGTAACTTGTCTCCCAATTTTAAGCAGCAAAAGGAAAATAAAATCTTTTTACCCGACTGCCCCACAAGAAGGGGTTAGGGTTTTCGAGTGTGTATGTATGTATATTTCGTTGTTACGCCCTGTAGCCTAAGCGGCTTGATGAATTTTTACTTAAGTGCTGACCTTCGATTTGACTCAACTGTAAGAGTGATCTGGATATACCTACACTTAAAAATATTACAACTATTTACTTTATATTAAATGTTATTGCGTAGTCCCGACTGCGTAATAAAATTTAATGCTTTTCTTTTTTAAAACAAGTCAAGGTTACGAAATGAAACTCTTTAATAATGTCCTTCGCAAAAATGCCCGTCAGGTCAATCAAACACCATAAACAATGAATAAAAGAAAAACTCTACTTACACACCAACCACTCCGGGCAGCTCGCCAAAGAAGTCCTTGCGGACCTCCGACTTGTACTTGACCAGACAGGGCATGGACGGCCTAAAGGGAGTAGGCCCTTCCCGCCGGTACATCCTCTCGATCTCATCCGCATCGTACACAAAAAGCAAATCCGGCCGCCCAATCAGCCCACTAAGCTTCACGATCCTGCCAAACTTATCCAGGAACAACTGTGTCACTTTCGCGAACTCCGATATGTCGTATTGCCCGATCACAGGGATCATGCGCCAAGTGTTCCCCAGGACAGGTATGGGCTTCGGGCCCGGGACCTGGGAGTAGGGCTTTGCCGCCGCGAATATTTCCTCAGTCAGCTCCGCCGTTGGGGCGACTTGGGACTGCTGGCGTCTCGTGAAGGGGCACGTTGACGAGTGGCGGACATAGAGCGGTCTGTAGAGGGAACGGAGCGGTTGCAAGCGACCCATGGTCGGTGAGGTCGCGGGAACGACTGAGTCGGTGAGGTTTTTGAGTTTACCGTTCGCCGTGGCCGCGCCGCGGGCGCAGCGTGTTTGCGCCGTTTGCAGACCAAACGAATTTAACCGAACGAATGCGCACGATCAACGAGCGCACTCGAGGGAGAGAGTGGACCGTGCTAGCCAACTTTATGGTTTTTTTTTAACTTGATGAACTTTTAACTTGACGGCCTCGGTGGCGCAGCGGTTTGGCACGCTGACTGTAAAACCGGAGGTCTCGGGTTCGATCCCCGGCCGGGTCAAACTAGGAAACGAACTTTTCTAGTTTGTCTCGGGTCTTGGATGTATTTCTTGTATTAAATCTATCGTCGAGTTAGCACCTATAACAAAAGTTATTAAGGTGTACTTAGTATAGGGCTAACGAGATCTGTGTACTTAACTAATATGTCATGAATATTTATTAATTAATTATTTTTAATTATTATTGCAAGTGTAAGTGAAAAACATGTACTTCTTTTGTGACACAAATGAACATGAGATAAGCCGAGAAATATTATTTACTAAGCTGTTGCCCGCGACTCCTTCCGCGTGGAAAAGATTCAAGGAACAAAATGTTGCAACCCCGTTCACTCCCTTGAGGGTTAAATTTACGAAAACGGCGAAACACGTGTTGAATCAATTGTGTTGAAGAGTATTTGTTTTTAGTTTCAAGAAAATTAGATAACATTCTTTATACCTCCCATACAAATTTTGGCAATCCTTTTCGCCCCTTAGGAGTTGAATTTCAAAAACTCCGGTCTTATTCCTTGCCTACATTATATGTGCTACCCTCTGTGCATAATTTCAGCTTCCTAGGTCCAACGGCTTGGGCTGGGCGTTGATGAGTGAGTCAGTCAGTCAGAACATTGAATTTTATTTATATATAGTTAGATAGAGGAAGAAGAAGACGTCATTCAACCACATTCACTTGGTCAAAAAGGAAACACCTTAATTTTTTTTATGTAGCCTAATACGCCCCACTGCAGGGCACAGGCCTTGTCCCATAAAGATAGAGTAAGGGCTTAATTACCACGCGTGCCCACCGCGCATTGCCAATTTCAAGCGCTGAGGCACTTGAACACCACGGACACACAGGTTTCCTCACGATGTTTTCCTTCGCAGTTAACGAGTGGTATTGCTACTACAACTTACGTACACTTGTAAAAACAACAAATGGGTACAACATATTTTAAACTTTCGCGACTTGTACACATAGTTAGAATATTTTCGGGGCTCAAGATAGCAGCGCAGGTAGGAACAGTCAAGGACACCATACCCTATCAAACACCAGGTGTGTACAAAGTCGATTGCAGTTTCGGTAGTTCTTATATCGGACAAACTAAGCGGACCATTGCTGAAAGAGTCAAGGAACATATCGCAGCTGTCAAAAACCGCCAGGTGGAAAAGTCAGCGATAGCGGAACATCTTCTTGAATCAGGATCAAACCACTGGATAGAATTGCACAAACCATCGGTGCTTTCCAACGATCGCCATTATTATAGCCGAATTGTGCGTGAAGCGGTTGAAATTAAGAAACACAAAAATTTTAATTGGGAATGTGGTTTCAAACTGTCGCAAACGTGGGATCCGGTCATCAAGATGTGTTCGAGTGGAAAAAAGTCGCATGCCTATCGTCCGACATTGTCAGTGTAGTGTGTCGCAACCCTAATAGTGCTTTGTGATAGCTGATTGAGGGTAGTCTGAAACCACATCAGCCGAAGATGCGAACGGGTGCCAGCCATCAGTCTTCTCGTGACCACGATGACTGTAACGTCGTCGAAACGTCGAGGTAAAATAGCAATAAATTAAGCCCCGAAAATATTCTAACTAAATGGGTACAAAATATTTAGAAAGGTACACGGTGCATCATCAGCATCAGCCATTGGCGCCCACTGCAGGACATAGTCCTCTCTCGTGGTTTTCCAAGCTTCGGTGCTTTGTCGTCTACATCCAGCCACCGTGCCGTGATCAGGCCCTAAAGTCACTTATAAAATACTTATAAGACAATACATTGGTATAAGCATGACAATGATTGTCATTAAAAACCTATTTAGAGGCTTAAAACTCCACCCATGCCGGGATTCGAACCCGCGACCTCTGGCTATCTGTGCCAGCGCTCTTTCCAACTGAGCTAATGGGCGACTCATCGGCATCAGTGAAATTTCGAACCTCTTTGAAATATTCTCTGTATTACGTACAGACAGCGACATCTGGCTGAAGTTATTTGCATCACTTGATGATTGTTATTTGAATCAATTAAGTGGTCCCCAGTAGTCAACAAAGCAATAGCAGTACGATGTCATTCCAGGGGCATAACCCGCGCAAATTAAATAGGCATCTCTCGCGAAGAAGATCGAATCGCGCGAGGCGCCGAGTTAAGTAGCACGGGTTATACCATTGCAATGCGATTGGTTACTAGACTACCGATACTGTGAATGAAACTACCATTACCGGACTAATATGAGTCTATTGAAGAACTATGCATTTTAGAGACTCGCCCCAGGTCGTCAGAGTATCTCTGTACAATTTGTGTTTGCTAAAAGCAATTTCTTCGAGACAACCTTTATGGAAAGTGTAAGTGGGCGGGCGGGCTGGGCCCATAACCTGTTGGAAATAAAATATGCTTGCGGATTTACAGCATTTTATTTCGCAGAGCCCTTGCAGACGGCAGGCCTTGACAGAGGGAGAGTACAGATTAATATCACACAGAGTAATTCCAATACAAATTAAGTGACATAAAAAGAAAAGACACTTAGGAAAACAAAATAAGAAATAGATAAAATAATATTAATAATAAAATCACGCAAAGATAAGTGCTGCAGAAGAGAAAAGGCTGCAGCTCAGCAATATGGTAGCCACAGGAGACCAGCGCTGGTTTGCTGCTGCACTGATTCACTATGGATTTACCACGAGTAGGTATGTGAAAATTAAAATTAAAAAGCATTTATTTAACACCAGTAAAAAGGACATCAACTGCAATAGAGTTAGGTTGTATACAAGAATTATTATCATTCTTAGTATGCATTATTTTAGAAGGTGGTCCTGAATTTTGGATAAAATTTGTTTATATTGATATTTATACTTGAGTATATAGTATTTACTTACTTATATATTATATATACTTATTGAGTACTTGTCAGCTTATCTAATTTTAACTAAGTATGTCTTCCGTTTTGTTTCGAATGCCTACCATTTAAACTCTTGCACCAGCTGTGGTTGACTGGTAGAAAATGCTTATAGCATTAAGTCCGCCACATTGCCATTGTATTTTCTTTACTTATGTGCAATAAACGTATTATTAATAATAATATTTTTTTTCAAAATAATTGTTTTCATAGTAATCGACATCAACATTTGTATGTCGCCACTGCTGGAGGAAGGGTTTCTTGAACCAAGTCAACGAAATTCTGTTATATTGCCTATAACCTTGTGCCCCAGCAGTGGGGACACTGCTGGGGCACGGGTCTGTTCCTGCATCGCAGGAAGTTTAGACCATACCCCACAACGGGGGCCAAGTTCGTGTTGGTGGAGGATTGTAAGTCAGTGGCGGGCCATTCTGACAGAGGTTATCAAGCCGCCTATAAGGCCTCTGGCAGGGCTTAAAGACTGCCATTACATGGCAGGCACCAACGGCTTAACGTGCTTTGCGAAGCACGGAAGCGCTGGGAAAAATGCCACAAGCGGTAGTCACGGGACGGTCACCCATCCTGCACCTGACCGCGCCTGTTGTTGCTCAATCATTCGGTTCGGCTAGGCCACAAGCACTTCATAGTAATCATTTTATTCATTTCTCGTTTGACGCTTTCTAACAATCCAGTAAATCGTTCTCCTATCAAGGCTCTATCAAGGAGTATACTCCTTTATCCTATATATAAAAAAAAACATCGTATTTACCTAATTGCGCTAGAAGAAGGTTCTATAATGTGTATGTATGTTCCTATATCGCGCTCTGTAGTCTAAGCCGCTTGATGGGTCTTAGCTTAAAGGGATCATCAGATTAAGAAGGCAATTAATTATTGTGATAACTAAAATTATAAAAATAAACAAGTTATCATTTATACTCTATTGAGAGCGCTAGTTACCGCCGTGATCAGACACACGGTGTTGAACTTCAGAAGCAAGAGACCTAGGTTCGATTCCCGGGCATGAACCAATGATTCTGTTTTCTAAGTTACGTACATTTTGTGAAGTTGCAGTAGCAATACCACTCGCTAACCGTGAAGGAAAACATCGTGAGGAAACCTGAGTGTCTGGGGTGTTCAAATACCTCAGCGCTTGAAATTTAAGCCCATACTCTATCTTTCTGTGACAAGGCATGTGCCCTGCAGTGGGGCCTTAGGCTACATTAGAAAATCTAAGGTTTCCTTTTTGACCAAGTGAATGTGGTTGAGTGACGTTCTTATAATCTTCTATCTATCTATAAAAATCAAAATCAAAATCCTGACTGACTGACTCACTCATCAACGCCCAGCCCAAGCCGTTGGACCTAGGAAGCTGAAATTTTACACAGAGGGTCTGTTTATAATAATGATACTGGTCGAATCGCTGACACGAAAAGAAGAAGAATAATAATAATTGTTTATTTCGGACCATACAACATCCAAACAACTTAACCTAGGTAACCTTAAAAATCTAGATGAAATTGTAAATTTACTATAGCATAATTTATAAGTGAACTAATCAAATCACTCGATTGATTAATTGGCTAATTTACATGCATCTGTTCAAAATGATACCACATAGGGCAATCTGGCCTGTCAGCCAGTACCTGCAGGATACCGCTGGATAGTAAGGATATAATGTAGGCAAGGAATAAGAATGGATTTTTTGAAATTCAACCCCTAAGGGGGCGAAAAGGGTTGCCAAAATTTGTATGGGAGGTATAAAGAATATTGTCTAATTTTCTTGAAACTTAAAATACTCTTCAACATAATTTATTGAACACGTATTTCGCCGTTTTTTTTTTTATTTAACCCTCAAGGGAGTGAAATTTAGTAGACTACAGTAAACTACAGTCCACGCGGACGGAGTCGCGGTCAAAAGCTAGTACTTAATTAATTTTACACAACACTATCACTGTCTTGGTCCCAAACAAGGAAGGTACCCTGTGTTAAGGTAACCAGGACATCACAAACATGGGACAACATCCAGAATGACGCCATTTTCAGAACATGTACGGCGAGCCCCAGTGGGAATAAACCCACGACCTACGGCATGGTAATCAAGCGTGATACGATTGACCAACGAGGCAGAGGCATTTTCAGTTAATTGTAAGGTTGAGTAATAGTCCACGTTACCAGGCTTTGGTGGAATAGTATCCAACGTAAACTAAACTTATAGATAAAAATGTTTATTGCCATATAAAACAATTAATAATATAGGTACAGCCCTCCTATTACGTAGCATTCCACTCTATCGAGTAAATCATTTAGACAACTTCTAAGTGTCAAAAAATGTATGCATTTGACAGCCGGAGTAGCTTAAATAAATAAAAATCAACGTCACTCAACTCAGTGGAGACTTACGTAATAATGCCCCAAACCCCTACACTATAGGATGCCTACACCCTAAACCTTATGACATTGAAATTTAGACTAAGTATTTTTATTTTTAATGCACTAACCCGTGCTAAGGACAAATTTAAAAACCTATTTAGAGGCTAAAAATAATTTCCCGGCATGGGTGAAATTTTTAGCCTCTAAATAGGTTTTTAAAATTGAAATTTAGTCCAAAACGAATAAAAAATGTGTACTATCTCACTGTAATAAATAACAGCTTTATACCGTGTTTAATACCGTGACGATGAGTGCGTTTTTCCCGGTTCCTTTCTCTACTTATAGCAATATTTTTTTTTTTTTGTTTCGTTCCCTTATCACAGCAGGCCTCAGAATATTATTGTTCTGAGAATCTAAGCAGCAGGCTATATATAAGCATAGATAGATATCATGACGTGATATAGTGCTACAAGGTTATCTGATCCGGTGGAGGTGTCAAATTTTGTATGGAAACGTCAAGTTTACTATGAGAAAAGTGACGCTGTCGCCGGGTCAGATAACTTTGTCGCACTACATTTTCATTTGTTAACTCAATTTTTTTTTTCAGGAAGATTTCTAATACCGGTTAACTTTTGGGCGCGACATCATGCCACAGAAAAAAACGCAACATTTAATATAACCAGTAGTACTAAGTCTCTCTACTGAAAGACTTAGTACTACTAAGTCTCTCAGTATATAAGGACCTAAGGTTTTTTACAAAAATGCTTCGGTAAGACCTCAGAACAATAATTGTTCTAATTGTTGTGAGACCGACGATAAGAGGTTCACCCTAAAATGCGCATTTTCAAAACACGTTGAGCTTGTTGGCAACACTGAATCGGATTGGCGCACAGACTATTATGGAAACGCGACCGCAGTTTGTTACATCCCATTTCCAATAAACGTTTGTGTCTAAACTTACAAGTATTGCATTCTTAAAGTATATCTAAGTATACTTACTGGCACGGATAGCCAGAGGTTGCGGGTTCGAATCCCGGCATGGGTGAAATTTTTAGCCTCTAAATAGGTTTTTAAATATATGTAAGTATATAACCTTTATAGAGAGGACATCCCAACCAATATTTACGTCGCGAGCTGTGCGGTCATTGTGACAGCACCCGTTTAGTTGTGATTTAGTCCATGTCAAGGGCTTGCCGCGAGAACACGATTATAACACATTACGAAAATGCCTGCGTGTATTCTTCGATCCTGTAACAACTATTCACCTAAAATTAAAAAAACTGACGGAATCACTTTCCATCGGTAAGTTCTGCACAACTTTTCATAGCCCCCAACTTTACCCACCAACCTAAAACTGTACCTAGTTACCAAAATAATTTCCCTTTTTTATTTTTCTTACATCCTGCCACATTGATGGCGTTAATTTCATAGATTAAAAAAATACAGAAGTTACAAGCTCACTAACCTACTTGTATATATAATTTGTGTTGATATATAATATATATTTTTATATCATTTTTTTATTTGTGTGCATTATTTTTATGTATGTTTTAACAGATTGCATAATAACTTGCCCAATAACTTAAGCATTATCTGAAATTATTTAATTACATCTACTTCCTTCTCTAATGTGTTGCTCCAGTCCATCCAAAGGTTGTCTGGAATAGACCACTTTAAGAGATAAGGTCACCGACTGTAGTTACTCTTAGGTTAACATATATATATATATATATATATATATATATATATATATATATATATATATATATATATATATATATATATTCAAATGTACTAAGGCACAACTATGATATTTATTGCATGCATGTAATATATTTCTGCGACACGAAGAAAGTTTACTTTAATAGCTAGTAACATATTTGAATTTCTATTGATATATATTACTAATACAGATGCGAGATTTTCCGTTTTACGTGTGCTTAAATCTGTTCGTTAATCTCTCGATCGAGCAAATCAATCGATACTTTCTAGTCAGTGCTCGTCACCCTAAACACCAAAGTTACCTCTCAGAATCGTAACTTCCGGAACCTAATAAAACGTCATAACGTTCAAAGTAGGTAAATCAGTTTCTTACTATAGGTGTCCAAAGAAAACGCGATTAACAAAAACCTTCAGAAGGCTTACAGAAAACATGCCTACTTTTCGAATAAAATTTCTGAACACGAGATCCCAAAACTGCGGAGGTTTTCAATTCAATGAACTCGTTAAGGCCCTATTAAGTTACAGACAGACGGGTTATAATTTTGTGTTTTTTATGTAGCCTATATGCGTACCGCTGCCTGTCGCAGACCTTCTTTCAGTAACAGTATGATAATTTATTGATTGTAATATAATTAACCTTAATATGCTGGTCTTTGCCGTTCACGAAGTTGAAATTAAAATAAATATTGAAAGTAAAATTAAATAGTGTGTTTCCCTAATTCCTTTGGCACCCTAAAGTCATTGAGTACTGATTTTTCAAAGTGGTCCCCATAAACGTCTATGTCAAGTCATGAAAAAAGTGTAGTTTTTAGATAACTAACTAATGTGTCATACACTGTATATAAGTTAAAAAAAAGTAGTGCTTTTCATGGTATCGGCAAAATTTGTCAGAGCTTGTCAACGTATATAAATAATTGAAGAGAGTGGGTAGAACAATGACTCGGAAGCGAGACTCCCAGGTTCGATTAGTGCGGGCATGTACAAATGACTTTGATATGTGAATGGTACAAGTCGATATTTTCTTTCACCATTAGCGAGTTATAGTAGCAATATCATTTATTTATTTATTTATTTATTTGTTTGTTTGTTTGTTTGTTTATTTATTTATTTATTTATTTATTTATTTATTTATTTATTTATTTATTTATTTATTTATTTATTTATTTATTTATTTATTTATTTATTTATTTATTTATCATGCGGAAACCTGAGTGTCTGAGGTCCTCACATACCTCCGCGCTTGAAATTGCCTTGGTAATTAAGCCCATACTCTCACTATCTTTCTCTGAGAGAAGGCTTGTGTTCTGCGGAGGGACGTTCATAGGCTAGGTACATAAAAAAATATACATAATTCTATATATTTTCTTATTTTTAAAGGTTTCTTCGCGAAGGCCACGCAAAAAGAGAATTGTGGATCAAGTATGTTCAAGATAACCGAAGGGATCCGACTTGGCTGCCTTCTTCAAATATATACATATGCTCCGTGCATTTCAAAGAATGTGATAAATACGTAACCAAATCAGGACGACTTTTTCTAAAAGAATCTGCAGTGCCATGCGAGAATGTAACTATTTTTATATTTTTTTTATAAATACAATAAGCACCTACAGTAGTGCACAGTAAAGAACATTTTAATGAACACTGATAGTTAAAACTCAGAACCTACTAAATAAAAATAACATTTGCCTACTTTTAAAAAGTTTTTGTATTATATAATCGTGCTACAGACTGGCATATTTTTGTATTCTTATATTTATTATTTGTTTCAGCCGAGCGCAACGGTCGAGCCAAGCGATCCTTCAATGGATATAGACCCACTGTCAGATACAGTCAGTGATACAGATTCCATATTCGACCCGCCCGCAATAATTGATCTGAAAAACATGTTACGCCGAGAACGCGCCGCTAAACAAAAATTCAAAGCGCACGTGAAGAAATTGCAATGCAGAAATAGATACTTGAGGACAAAAATGGCATCCTACGAATTAATTATTCAACAAGTAAAACAGAAATTCTGTCTAAAATTAAAGAAAGGGTGTTTAATGACCAAACCGGGAGCTAGTAAGCTACGAAAGCGTTTAATTAAAAAGAAAAATTCAACAGACGTTGTTATACTTAGCAGATCTGAGTAAACGTGCATTTATTTTATGTTGTTAATATTCTGGTTAATATGTCAATGAAAGTTGTAAAAGCCTGCCCTGCCCTGCTCGACAAAATATTAAAACACCGTACAGTCTGTAGCTTTTCGAACATACCTCGGCTACTATCGGATAGAATTGGATATATTCGTGTCATAAAAATATCGGAATTAATATTATTAATAACTTTTCAAAATAAAGAAGGAATGTTTTATACAGAGCAGGAAGTAGTATTACACTCGTGTGCTTTCTGCGAAAACCGAATCCTACTCTAGAGCCCGAGGTAAAGGGAACTATATTTTGTGTCATCAAAGTTTATATTTGTGATCAACTTGTATCATCTAATTAGATCTATCGCTTTGAAATATTTTCATTCTCAGAAAATAATAAGTGTCGCCAGGTACAAATTACCAAATTAATGTCAATATGTACGTAGAAAAAGAGATGGATTATCTATATAATCATAGTTCATCCATTGAATAAAAAAAAATGTAGGTGAAATTTTTAGCCGGTTTTTTCAATTTGTCCTTAGAGAGAGAAACAGAGAAACAATTTATTTAAAGGTACAATACTTAAAAAACAAAACCAAACGGTAACAAAAAACATAAAAAACGCAAATCTTAACGAAAACACAAAAAAAAACAATTGAGTTGAACAGCACAGAAAAATATCTAGACCTAGTAGAAGTAATTTATTTAAAGTTTTAAAGTATTGAGCCCCTAAAATGGTTCCCGACTCAGCATGTGTTGTAGCAGCCACCGAGGTATCAAACCACAACGCTGATATTCTGTCGAGACCATGTTGCGAGTTAGTCGCGTGTTTGTGAAAATAAAAAAAGACAAAAATTATTGAATACTTACAAAACAGAAAGAAAATCAAATAAATGCATGCCTAATAGTTGGTATGTAAAGTGTAGTGCGATATAATGTAACAAAGTGTGTGTGTGGGTATGCAATAAATAAATAACTGGGTGAATAATTGTGAAGCAAGCAAATAAAATGAGAGGTGATTTGTATTTTGCCGGTGCGGTAGGCGCAGTCGCCGATTCATCGAGGAATATCTACCTAGTGCAAACGAGTTATAGAAGGACCAGCTACGCTTAGAGGTACGCGTGCGTTGCAACTATATTTTGATTTTAGTATTTGAATCAGATATTCTTTGTAGTGGTGCTTGAAGATTGTTCCGTTTTTACTGTTGCGTAATGGCGGTGGTATATTGTTCCAGCATTTGGTTGCTGCGTACCTAAAACTTAGCACGGGTTATTGCATTAAAAATAATAATATAATCATGTTGGTACAGCGATATCATTCCGATCTAAAACCTAACTGCAAAGTAGGTACTCCGGGCTGCAAGTGATACAAATTACTTCAACCAGATGTCGTTGCCTGTACGTAATACAGAGAATATTGAAAAGAGGTACGAAATTTCACTGATGCCGGTGAGTCGCCCATTAGCTCAGTTGGAAAGAACGCTGGCACGGATAGCCAGAGGTCGCGGATTCGAATCCCGGCATGGGTGACATTTTTAGCCTCTAAAGAGGTTTTTAAAGTTGTACTTAGCACGGGTTAGTCCATTAAAAATAATAATATAAAAACTTGTTCTCAAAATAATAGGTTTTTTCCAAAAATAACAGCTCCGTACTCAAAATCGTAGATCTGTTATCAAATAAATCGATTATTGTCCGCAGATTGCGATTTGTTCTTATTTGTTATTTTGTAACCAGTACAATAGTTACAAAATTAATTCGATCAATTCTCCAAATACAATTTGTTACCAATTTCACAATTTGTTATCAATTTCATAGTTCAGTTTATTAATTTTATGAAAAAATGTTCAAAGGGGCAGATCCATATTGGCTTATTAAAAGTCAAAAGTAATTCTGTGTTTCATTTATTATTGAAATACATTCATACTACTTGCTTTTATCTAAATAATTCAAAATTAATAAATATTTACAGGGTGTGAACAAAACTACCGCAGATGTAGATATACCTAGAAACAACAATGTGTACCACCAGTATAGATATACCTAATGTAAGATAGTAGGTGAATTCAAAGTACAAAAAGATTTTTTTGTATCTTTATGATTTTTTACATATTCCGTTTTGTTAATGACCGTCTTTCCTTAACTTAGTTATACAGTTATCAGGACAAACATATTAAAATAAGTACAAACCTATTTATTTTATTATTTTATAATATATCCCGATGATTATATGCGATTTATTATGAAATTGTTGTTTGGCGACTACACTTTGATGACAGATCTATTATTTTACGGACAAACCTTATCATTTAAAACATTCAGAACCTAATAAATTGATGATAGCTTAAATCATACCCTATTCTAAAAGCTATCAGACTGTTCTCTACCTTAGGTATAGTGCCAGGTTTCGCAACTGAAGACTATGCTAGGTTTTTGCGATAGAGCATAAGCGAAATCGGCGAAAAAAATTGCTTGTTTATTGGTACCCTTCCTATTTTTTTTCTAGGTTATTCGCCGTAATTATAGTGTTTTTCTACTAGTTACCTAGGAGGGTGCAAAGATAGAGCCAATGATAGGTCAGACGGACGGACAGATAGACAGTTCGACAGACACACAGACCGACAGCGACGACCGAGTAATAGGGTTGGCATGGAACTCTTAAAACTGGTATACAGGACCAGTATTTCTTTATACCCGACTGCGGCGAAGCCCAAAAGGAAATTAAAATAAAATTATTTTGTTTTTTCCCATTCAGTTTATTTATCACTTCAGTCGGGTTCTTTTATTTTTTTAATATTTTTAGACATTACTATGTGTGAAATGTGTCAATTGTAAGAAAATGTTTTTCATAACATTCATTTAGTTTTTTGTCATGAACCAATATTGTTTCTTAACATTCTTCTTGTTTTACTATTTTGTTTAGTGCGTATGTAAATGAAAGCTTAGTCTATTAGAATTAAAAACTCATAATTTTTATGCTAATATTACTATTTACCTACCAAGGTACAGCTATACATCATAAAAGTCCCTTCGGGAATCTACGTTCGCGCAGACTTGAAGAAGTGTAACGAAAGTACTCGAAGCTATAAGTGCATTCAACATGATCTCTAACCGATACGGTTAAGGTGCAGAATTGATTGCCGCAGTAGCGCTACCTATTTCGCTCACGCTAATATTGCCAAACTAATAGTCACCTGCATCGATGACGTTGAATCAACCAATAGCAACAAAGGCGCACGGCCTGCCATAAAATGAAACTATCTGATTGGTCGATCAACTTGCCGCACATCCAAAATTTGGTCATCTGCGCAGGTACATCCGCGAGACCTATTTCTTGTTTAGCACTGTACCTGTTTTTACCCCACTGCGTAAGCAAAGCAAACTAATGATTTTAGTGTGTATGATGCAGAAGCAATTTTTTGCATATTAAATACTGGCAAAATTGTACCTGTATGTGTAAATGTAATTTTAGTTCAGTGCTTGTGGCCCGGAAGGTTACTAATAACACAGAGAAAAAAGTCGAAGTAATTACAAAGCTCAAATCTTGAATTCGATCGCAGAAGACGGATCTACTAGGTACTTATTAGTTAATAACTATTATATCACTAAATAAGAATGAAATCTTTTTGCACACTACCGTCCAAAATAACGAGTAGAGGCTGGCAACACTGTGAGTCTGACTGGAGTTGTCTGTGTCCTTCAGACCACAGATTAAAAATGAGTATATTGTCTGTGGAATATTTCAAGGTTGTTTGTAATTTGTGGTTTTGTTTACATTCTGAGCGTAGATAGTCCCTCTACGATTCTGAGTTTGCAGCCACTTTGAAACTTTTAGTTTATTCGCCATTTCAACAACAAATAGAATAGGAAAATTAAACTGAACAACAGATACCCGCAGCAGCCGAAAAATGCTGTCCGATTTCGAAAAAGAGAAAGTCTACTGGACGCGCAAGATGAATTTGAAACTCGTGAACTTTATGAGGACCAAACCTCATATTTGGAATCCGAAGCACCCTAAATACACTTCTATAAAGATGCGGGACTACACTTACGGGCAATTCGCTTCAATGTACGACAATCAGTTTTCTGGGAAAGCCGTAAAGGAACGTTGGACGAATATACGATCGACATTCGCTAGTTACTTGCGAAAAGTGAACAACGCCGATAGAGACAGTGAGGTTAGCGCGGTTTATAACTTTAACGGTAACTTTATCCGCCAATCTAGACCTGAGTCACAGAAATGACATGAGATGGGGGCTTAGGAAGGGTGCTACACATTGGCCTTCGCCCCGTCTTTTCTGTGGGCTTCGTCCATTCCCTTCATACATTCCAACTTTATTTTCTTTATTAGAACCTAAACAGTGTACCTAATACATATGTAACATTCACAATATTCTTACAATAATAATACAACTTAGTGTTTCCTTACACAATAAGTTTTTGGTGCCGGCTGCCATTTATGGCAGTTGTTGCCATGTCAGAGGCCTTATTGGCGGCTTCTAACTGTAGGCCCACCACTGTCTTACAATCCTCCACCAACCCGGTCCAAGCCCCTATGGTGGAGTATAGCCTAACCTTCCTGTAATGCAAGAAGAGACATTGTGCCCCAGCCATGGGGACATACAAAGGGTTGCCTCAGCTGATTTTCCCAAGAGTTATATAAAACTCTTGTATGGAAGTGTTGCTTCTATAACTTCACAAATACACTTACAAAACAAAGTAAATGCTGGGATTCAAACCCGCGAACTCCTGATTGAGAGGCAGGTGTTCTACTGCTCTGCTACCAATGCTTCTCTCCAGGAGAGTAGTCTGCATCCTGGAACTCGAGTAGTAAGACGTATGAGGCAGCACCCAAAGATCAAATAAAAAGTGATCCAATTTTTTTAGAATAAGTAGCAGTTGGGAGACTTGCTAGTGAATTCGCTACCAAATCACCTCACAGCCCTACTAATAAAATCTGTTAATTAATCTGTGAATTAAAATAAAAGATTTTTATCCGTAGAGTCTTAGAAAAAGAAACCAAAATGAATTCTCTCTTCCATTTCTCTTGTCCTTGCAGGTAATGAATTTTATTAACTCTCCTACCGTTGAGTCTAGCTAGTCGAAATTTTAAAAAGTCTAGGTCGTTTTCTGAATAGAGACTATCACTAAGTAATACTTAAGTAACATTCGAAGAGACAGCGCTACAGTGAAATATTTACTTAGCAAAATTCTCAATTCAGAAATTGGCCAAAAGTTTTATGAAGCATTATGACCTCGTCTTCTTACTTTCAGACGTACCATGTAAACTGGCACTTGTGGAATGCATGCCAGTTTCTTCTCAAAGTAAACAAGAATACTAAAGATAATAAAGAAACATCACAAGCGGAGGACCTGTACACTAAAGTGAGTTTAACGGCCTTATAAGAACACAGTTCCCACACACTCCTAGAAGTGTTAATCTTACAATATAGTTTATATACTTAATAACTTTTTTCAGCTTATAATTTTAAACAAGTACTAAAGTAAGCAAGAGCTTTGCAAAAGGACTGGACGCTCAGCGTATGCTGCGGGATGCTAGGCATCTATCCTACAGCGCTGATTTTCAGCAGAATCCGAATCTTACAAATAATAGTGTACTGGATTAAAGGTAGATAATAGGTAGAACAATAAAAAGATAGAAAAGCCACAAAAGCAACACAAGCTGCTTATTACCATTATTAATCTGTGGTTATATCTTTTTCTTGTAAATTCTAGTCCAGACTATATAGGTGTGTGAGTGTTTATGGATTTTTTTTTATAAATTAGGCCATAAATCTGTCATCCAGCGTCTTTTTCTATCCAGTTTCTACAACTTGCTTCTCAATCGTTAAACCACAGACCTAGATCTTGTTCATGCATTGCAGTACAAAGGCAAATTCCATGTATGTGGTGATTTCAATTCATTGCTGCTTTAAGTATACCTTCTTCGTCTAACATTCTTGACGCCAGTGTAATGCAACCTGAGTGTCTGAGATGTTTCAAATACCACAGCGCTTGCAATTGACAATCAGTGGTGGGAGCGCATGGTAGTTAAGCCCATCTTTCTCTCTCTATCTCTGAGAGAAGGCCTGTGCCCTGCTGTGAGACGTTTACAAGCTACATAAAAATAAAAAATCATAACTTTTGTTTCTGTGTGGGCACATTTGGTCACTCAACTTTGTTAAGAACCTCTGATTTAATCTAGTAATAATTGAAAACCAACTGATCTCCAAAGCTCGTCATTGGTAGAGAAAATAATGCAGTTACATACCAAGAATTGATTTATGACTTTACTATGATTTCAAAAATTATTTATTGTACCAGCAAAAAAATCAAGTGGAACTAATTCAAGAGTTCTTTTAGCATGGCATTAATCATCATCACACAAATACTTGCAACAACCGTTTTCAGTAGCGTTTTTGTGCTAAAAAATATTTTTCGAGCCAACCACTTCTTCTTCTTCAGGCTATATTATGTAGTCCACTGCTGGACATAGCCCTCCCCTAATGAGCCAACCACACATAATATGTATGGTAATTCTTAGAAGAGCGGTAGTGGCGGAGAGGTGGAATACTTGCTTCTCAATGCAGAGGTCGTGGGTGCGAATGCTGGCATGTACCAATTTGTGTTCTAAGTTATGTACATTGCGAAGATATAGTAGCAATACCACTCGCTAACAGTGAAGGAAAACATCGTGATGAAACCTTAGTGCCTGAAGTCTTAATATACCTCAGCACTTACTAGCCCTAGAACATTCTAAAATAATAATAGAAATATGCACATAAATTCTTATAATAAATTCAATGAAGTTTGATGTTGCCGGACATCAAAAACTCAGAGCGATAAAATCTGATAAACGCACAGAGATTGCTGATGGCAGATAAAACGAAACAAACAAAAAAAAACTTACTAGCCCAACTATGAGGCTAAACGTGATAATTCGCGGTCTAAGTACCTAATTACGTTAATTCTTATTCCTTGCAGGATGACGACAACACGAATTCAATATCTGACGAAACAGAATACCATTCAGACAATGACAATTCACCATGTAACGCCATAGCAAGTGACTTAGTGACTGTCTTCAAAGGAATACAAAATGACACCTTTGGTCGAGACACCTCTAGGAATGGAAAAATAGGCCGATGTGTAGCTAAAACACTCTCACAAATGAACTCATATGATGCAGCCAAATTGTCTTCGCAAATTATGGAGCTATTGTTAAAATATGAGGCCATTAATTCCAGTGTTGTTATTCAGTATTAAGTTTCTCACAAATTCAAAGTAATAAGTAAAATCAGAAAACCTATTTAGAGGCTAAAAATTCCACCCATGCCGGGATTCGAACCCTCCACCTCTGCCTATCCGTGCCAGCGCTCTTTCCAACTGAGCTAATGGGCGAAATAATATAATCATGTGGGTACAGCGATATCATTCCGATGTAAAAACCTAACTGCATAGTAGGTACTCGGGGCTGCAAGTGATGGAAATTACTTCAGCCAGATGTCGGTGCCTGTACGTAATACAGGGAATATTGTAGAGGTTCGAAATTTCACTGATGCCGGTGAGTCGCCTATTAGCTCAGTTGGAAAGAGCGCTGGCACGGATAGCCAGAGGTCGCGGTTTCGAATCCCGGCATGGGTGTAATTTTTAGCCTCTAAATAGGTTTTTAAATTGTTTTTAGCACGGGTTAGTGCATTAAAAATAATAATATAATAAGTAAAATCAAATCAAAGTTTGTACGTTATTCTCCAAAATGATCTAGATTTTGATGTTAGACTTGTAACGTTCACTAAGCCGCAGTTTCTGCGCTACTTTGAAGAAAACCTTTTCATTTCAAAATTACACAAAAACTGTGAATTATTGAACGTAACAAGTAAAACTATATGTCCAGTATTATGTGTTAATGTAATGGGAACGTAGATAGACTCTACGAATGGGAATGATTTCTTATTTATCATGGTAACAGTAAACATCTCAGTGCTACCAATTCTCTCACTCACGCGTCAAGTTATTATTATTATTATTTCTTATTGATATGGCAACCAGCCGATGTCGACAAATAATGTGAACGCACAGTATGATGGGTGACATTTGTTCTCCTTGCAGCGCCATCTAGTTTTTTTTTAAGCAATCAATTCACAGCTGTCATTGAAAAGCCCTATAGATTTTTTTTTTCTATATACCACCTCGGGAACAATTTGTTCTGGGTTCTGACGGTTTAATTATTCTGTGGTTTCTGTCAAGGAGGATGTTTGACACAGTGTTGCCAATTTTGCGACTTTGTCGCTAGAAATGACGACTTTTGCAAGAGCCCTAACGACAAGAAAAAAGTTTTGACGACAAAAATAATTTAGCGACTTAGCTGATGACTTTTTAACCTGAAGATTTCGTTAAGTACAAGATAACAAAATATGCCCAACACCATTTTTTACTTACTCAAACGTCTACTTCAACTGAGCCATATGAGAATGAGGACGAAGAAGTGTTTAAGGATGATGGGCACAAATGTATGGAACCTGGTCCTGGCACCAATCGGAATGAGTAATACGTCGTTGGAAAGGTATTTTTTTGTAGAATAAGAATAATCGAAGCGCTAGTCCCGATTTTCTGTCCAATTTGAGTAATCATACGTTAAAAGTTTTTTTTTATTTAATTTTTTTTCTGTTGTTTTAATTCTTTTTGATATTTTTTCGACATTGTATATCGATTTTAATTACAAATGATCAGCATTGATTATTATATTATCATTGTTTGTTTATTATCGAAGTAAATAAAACAAGTTCAGAGTAAGTTTTATCGTTTAATGTGTTTCATCCATGATAATGTTATTTAAAAATAGTGCTGGTTCAGTAAAGCCTTCATGTCTAGCATATCCTAAATACCACACAATAGATATAATATGCGCACAGGAACCTATCGTGCGGCGTCCTGTCAAACATGTGCAATAATGTTGTAATATGTTTCTACTATTTCTGTCTAATAATATATAGCAAAAATATTGTTTTGATCGTACATGTCGGGACTGTATGCGTGCACGCAACAGCCACGCATCTTCGTGGATCCCATATTCATGGATATCCTCCAAAGCAGCTTCTCTATAAGTTTCTATAAGATATAAGCCGTTGTTGAGGTGCTCGCTGCAATATGATTTTGCCAGTTTTAACTGATATGTCCCCAATGACAGCAAAATCACGTCCTGTTCCCTCAATCGTGGAAAGTCTTGAATGTCATTTGCTTCCAATCTCTGGAAATTGGCTCTTCTGTTGTTTAATCTTTTTGCTTCTACATAATCATATAACACGTTTGGGGTTTGCCTTCTTTCAACAATTTTTTGTAAAAAAGCTTCTGCGTGTTGGCTATCGACAATAGGCCTGTGGAAGTGATTTGTAATTGCTGCTGCAATCATAAAATCCCCGAACATATTAGGCATTGTGTTATTAAAATATTTTTGGCGCAACAGCTTGAAATCTCTTTTGAAACGCCCGTTAACCACTTCCACTACCCATCGGCACATTGTCACCAGCCGGGAATCATTTGCTTGAGAAGTCGTGAGCTGCGACTCTTCCCGGTTCTTCGTCGGGGGGACGTGAAATTCGTAGCCACATGCTTCTATATGCTGCAGACTATCCCTGAACCCGCGGTCCAAAATAAATACGTCATTCGGCTGAAGCAATATATGAAGGGGATTTTCCTCGTCAGTCATTAAGTCGCTCATTATCTGCGCATCAGTTTTTGTTGCAGCGTATGGTCCTTTAACATCTATAATGTATCCGTCAGTGGTTACGATTAAAAATGGTTTCAACAAGTTTTGGAACTTGTGTAAACTGTAGGATTGCCTCTGAAACAAAAAGTTTGAACTCTTGTATATATAAATATACGTACCATCGCAAATAATAATGGCTTTATTTTTGTCTTCATTTCCATACAGTGCTTTTGGAATCCTCAAGTTTCTCTCCAATATATCTTCTCTATTCATGTGATCCACTCCCAAGTGTCGCACAACGTAGTCAGTGCTAAGACACTCTCGTGCGATGGCCAACTGGCGTTCGAGTTTTCTCCGAGACATGTTAAACAACGTCGCAAGTCTCGCGTTGGGTTCTCCTGTGCGTAGTTTCGTTAGTAAAATGCCCAAAGTGGTTCTGGGATCTGCACTTCTATTTCTTAATAATGGATTTTGCTCTAAGATGGCATTAAATTCATCATTAGTACGTCCAGTCCAAAAGTGCATTTCTTCTTCATTCATGCCTCGGTCGCTAAAACGTAATCTGGGTGAGTTTAAGGCATTTCGCATTAGGTCACAAACATCCCTGAAGTGGGCAGCCGTAAAGTCATGGGAAATGTTGCAATGTTGGGGCAAATCATCCCAATCATTCCCATTAAGGTGATCGTGACATACTCTGGCACTGTCGGGGATATACAATTTATGTTGAGAAAATACGTGGATTTTAACAACATTTGGAATTCGATGGCGGGTTTCATTAGCGCAGCCATGAAAGATACAATGCGTCGCGGTATAAGGTGCTCTCATATATTCAGGAATATGAAGCATTTCTTCTAATTGCGGTTGTAGTTGTTCTTGCGGTTGTAGTTGTTCTTGCGGTTCTGCTTGTTCTTGCGGCTCCGGCTCGGGTTGAGGGTTTGCATGACCTCTAGTCGCATTTTCGGCTCTTTGCCAGCATCGGTAACATACTCTTCGGGTGTTGTCAAACACGACCTGAAAATGATATATGAAAATGTAAGGAAAAGAAAAACAACTTTGGTTTCCGAAAAATACCTAACAAAATAACGCATTGGGGGTCATTTGTGGGAGGGATTTGTTTTTTTGTCAGAAGGTGTGCGAATCGTCAAATATATGCCACAGATTCACAGATTTCTCAGAGATCTGGTTGCGGTTTTCTGTAGTTGTGTGTACGAAAACAAGGCATACACACAACCACACAAAACCGCAACCACAGTAATTGGTTGTGGTTTTGTGTAGGCCTTGTTTTGGTGGTAAATACATCGTGGAAGACGTAAAAGTGAAAAAGGAATCACTTGAATGTTCTTTAAGCGACCAGAATCACTTATCAATCGGTTTTCACTTTTACGTCTTCGTTACCTCATTTACTACTAGAATAGATCTGGGATGCAGTTGCACATGATTTCAATTGGTTTCCTTTTATATCGAAGGTTCAGTGAGGATCGAGTGGAAAAAAAAAGTGCAATAGGTACAAACCTCCAGAGCAGCGTTTTCTCGTATAAATGTTACTAGCTCCACGTGTGTTCTTGTCAAGGCTTCCGACAGAACGCGTACTTGATATCTGCCTCGGTATAGCCCTCTTCGGCACATTACACAGTTACGGTAACGTTCCATTGCAACGAAACAATCCAATCGTTAAGCACCCAAGTCCAATATAAAGCCACGGTCAACAAATAAAACGGGTAACAGAGTCCAAAATGATGCCAAGGTCAAAGTCGATGTGAACAATGAGGAGCGTAATAACGTAGCACTTAACACAATATCAGCAAACGACTGACTACCTGCGCAAGCGGCCAAGCGTTCCTCACCCTAACATACCTGCCCCCGCGCCGTGTCCCGGAGCGCGAGAGGGGTCAAAACCGAATTCCAGCGTTACCCGTGACCGTGAGTGGGAGAGAGAGCGCAATGTCGCTGTCTCGCTCTAATGATGTATGACAGAGTATGCATAGATGTGATTTTCGTAAAAATCATGAGCATCGGTTGAGTTAAACCAGAGATATGAATTTTTCTAATTTCTATTTAGAGCAAAAAATGGTACTTTCCGACGAGCATATTTCAAAATGGACAATTCATACGGATTCGTCTTCATAGAATTTATTTTTTCACTTGAAAAGAGCTATCCAACGACATATGACTCATCTTGATTGGACATAAGGACCAAAACGCCCATCATCCTTTATCTAGTGATGGCGAAAAATAATTTTTAGTTATTATATGTATTTCTTAAGTAGTACATTCTTATTCACGTGCCTCCCCCTCCCCCCCTTTTGGTTGCTAATGGTCTCCGGGGCCTATTTCATAAAATTACAATTCATGGTTTACTATGACACAAGTCGACATACATTGCAAAGTTGATTACACTACAGATTAACAAGTAGACTCTGCTACGCAATCTACGTCGAATTATTACAATAAACTACGAATTGCAGCTTTATGAAACGCGGCTCAGAAGGAAATCTGGGAGCCGACTTTCAATCAGTTTTAGCGACTTATGATAATAAATCTAGCGAGACGAATTTACTGGAGTTGGCAACACTGGTTTGACATTGACAGGCAACCATAATTTACTAATTTAGTCTGTGCAAAGTAAAGTAGTGCAAACACGTGTTTGTTGTGTTTGTATTCGAATTTGGACGAAAAACAAAATACTTAATGAAAACAACTGTAACTCTGCACAAAAATGTTTGAAACGGACGGCAAAGAGTTCGCCGAGCTAGGAGTCAAACCGTGGCTAATAAAACAGCTCTTTTCTTTGGGTAAGAAACATGTGATTCCTGCGCGCAAAATTGCGTCTGAAAATTGGATACCCATATATTCACAAATCTATTAACAATTCTGTGTCGTATAATAATAACAGAGACATTTGGTTTACAGTCTATCGTATAAGCTGGTGGTTTAAAATTATTGATAACGTTGACCGTCGCGATTCGACTAAACAGTCAGATTCTTTCCCAGGAATAAGGAGTCCAACACCAATCCAAAAAGGTTGTATATCCCGCATACTGGCCGGCGATGATTGCATTGGCGCAGCGAAGACCGGCTCTGGCAAAACCTTTGCGTTTGCTTTGCCAATACTACAGCACTTGGCTGAAGATCCTTATGGGATATTTGCCCTAATACTTACACCGACACATGAGCTGGCTTATCAGGTGAGAAATGTCCTTGAAAAATGTTATGCCTATTGCCAATTAATTCAACAGGTACTGATGGAAAGTATTTGAACAAATCAAATAAAGTGAATTTATTTCAACATAAAGAATTTACATTCTGTTCGCTGAAATTCAATGTAAAATTTAAGCCCTAAGCCGCTGCCTTTGGGCCGTATTGTAGTGGAGTTAAAGGCAGTGGGAGAAAAAAATTCCACTCTGACCATCTTTTGTCAAGTCATCTTAAATCAAATACATCAGTTGCACATATACGTAAACAATAACAAGACCTCATAGGTAACAAGACCTGCCTATATACGCAGCAACAGCTGAGGTTGTTAACATTTCAGACACTAGGGTGTCTTCACAATGTTTTCCTTTACCATTAGCGAGTAGTATGGCTGCTATAACTTCCCAAATGTACATAAACTAGAAAGCAAAGTCATTGGTAGGTACTTGCCAGGCTTTGAACATATGACCTCCTGATTGAAAAGCTGGCATTCTACTGCTCTACCACCTATGAGACCACTGCTTTACCACCTTTTTCAAACTATTAGACTTTAGGAGCCTGACAAATAAATGTTTCATAAGTTAACTTCAAGTTTCAAGTCATCAACTCATCAGTTGATGACTTGAAACTTGATAGCATTTATTCAGCACATTTTTTTAAAATGTGCTGAATAAATGCTATCCCCATTCAAGTTTTACTGACATTGTTAAAGAGCTGTTCAAAAGCCCAATACAGAACGACACAACCTACATTTTATTAGTAGGAAATAGCCAAGGTGTTAAAAAGACTGATATAAACAATATATTTGAATTATATGGTCAAGCTAAAGATGTCCAACCGTGGATGGGAAAATTAGTGTTTTGCGCTTTCCCATATTCTCAGTCCCTGTCAGCAAAAGAAAATAATGACATCCATAGCTTGAACATACACATTCACCATTTGACATGTCGTCATAGTGACATATCATTTTTTGATCTTAACAAATTTGTTAAGAATTACTTTTTGACGCGAGATACTGTGTACCTCACGAAAAATAGTCGACGTAAGTTAGCTACTTTGTTAGCTTACAATATTTTTGACTCTGTGGTTATAGGAATTATAACACAACCTGATAGGTTATGAAACCTGATATGACAACCGTGTTACTAGTATTAGTAATAATTCAACAGCGGACTCAAACACACAGTCAATGGCTTTAAACTGCCATCGCAGACAAAGGAAAACCCTAAGTTAGGTATCAATTTAGTTGCACAAAATATACAGGGTTTTTCCGGCAAAGACAATTTAATTGAACTATTTTTAGCAGATTTCAATGTAGATATTTTGTGTTTAACAGAACATTGGCTGAAACATTCTGAAATGTCATTTACTTTAAAAGACTATTTAGCAGCAAGCACTTTTAACTGACAACACTCAATAAGAGGAGGTTCAATGATCTTTGTCAAAAGTAGTTTGAAAATGAAAGAAAGAAAAGATATTGTCAGTCTATCTGTTGAACGTTTAATTGAGATATCGTGTGTGGAATTGGATAGGTATTTTTTTTTTTTCTTTTCTATTTAGATCTGCAATCAGTCCTCGGACTATGATCAGATTTTTTGTCTGTATCTGTTTTGTCGAGCGTGTTCTCCACTGAGAGCATCTCCTCATATTTAAGCTGCTGTCAATATCTGCAGTCTAGATCTTGTATGCTGTATCGCTTTAGCCTTCTCTGGTAATCCAGTGATATTAGTTGTTGCGCCAGTATATTTGGATGGCACATCAAACGGCTCTTGTACTTTTCTGCTGTAATTCGGATCTCCTCTTTTACAGTGTTTATTCCAAGTTGTTCGTGTATTTCTTTATTGGTTATGTACCATGGTACATTCGCAATGTCTCGCAAGATTTTGTTTTGTAGGCGTTGCAATGTATTGATGTGGGACTCGCTCGCACTGCCCCACAGTTCTATACCATACATCCAGGTTGGTTTCAGTGCAACTTTATAGAGGAGAAGTTTGTTGTCGATTGACAGACGTGAATTTCGTCCTAGCATCCAATATAATTTTTTATATTTTATGCATAGCTCATCCCTTTTTGCTTTGATGTGGTTTTTCCAGGTTAGACGTCGATCAAGGTGTAGGCCAAGATACCTCACGTGCTCACTATGCGGTAGTGTATTGTCACCAAGTTTTACAGGCGGGCAATCGCCACGTTTGAGAGTGAAGGTCACATGCACTGACTTGGTAGCACTCGCCTTTATCCTCCATTTTTCCAGCCAACCATTTATTTCACATAGCCCTTGCTGTAGTATCTCTGATGCAGTTGTCGGGTCTTGGCTAGAAGCAAGAACAGCAGTGTCATCTGCGAAAGTAGCTGTCGTAGTTCCTCTTGTCTCTGGTAAGTCATAGGTGTATAATGTGTAGAGGATGGGTCCCAGAACAGATCCCTGTGGCACTCCAGCCTTAATTTTGTAGAATTTGGAGGTGCAATTATCCTCTTTTACTTGGAACAATCTCTCCGATAGGTATGTTTTTAAAACGAGGAAGAAGCTGTGGGGAAGCGTTTGTTTTATTTTGTACAGTAATCCGTTGTGCCACACTTTGTCGAAGGCCTGCTGGATGTCAAGAAATGCTGATGAGCAATATTCTTTCTCTTCAATACTCTTTCGCACACGTTCGTATACTCTGTGAGCTTGTTCTACAGTACCATGTTTCTCTCGAAAGCCGAACTGGTGGGCAGGTATGATGTTGTGTTTTTCTAAGATTGGTTTCATTCTACAAAGTAAGACTTTCTCGAAGAGTTTCGACATTGTTGGCAGCAAGCTTATCGGCCTGTATGATGTAACTTCATGGGGAGGTTTTCCAAATTTATGCGTCATTACAATTTGTGATACTTTCCATAGGGATGGATAGTATTGTATTCTGAGTATAGCATTGAACAACATTATCCCTTTGCGTGGAAGTTCCTTGAGTACTTCTTTAGTGATACCGTCAAACCCTGGTGCTTTTCTGTTCTCAAGAAGCCTAACGAGTCGCTGAAGTTCTTGTGGAGATACTGGCTTCAGCGGCAACTCAAGTTGCAGGTCCTGGTTCAGATTTGATTCAACAAACTTTTCAAACGTTGTATCGCCACTGTCGTTTGGGGCGAACACTTTCGAAAGATGATCGGCAAAGGTGTCAACCTTCTCTTGGTTTGTTCGGGCCCACCCATTTCCAGGGAGCCTGATTGGCGGCTTTGTATTTTGCGGTCTATTAACATCACTGGTGAATTTCCACAAGGAGTAGTTTGTGGATTTAGTAGCAGTGAGGGATTGTAGTTTATGTTCCATAGTCTCCTCATTAGCTTTCTTTATTAGGTCTTTTAACTCTACAATTGCCTTGTTAAGGGCTGCCTTATCTACGGGATGTCGACTCAGGTGCCATACTCGCCGCAGTCTGCGTTTCTCTTGGATTTTATAACGTATTTCCAGGGGTTGGTTAGCAAATTGCTTTTTCGTTTTCATATCGGGGGTAGTCTTCCAACAGGCTTCTTGTATCAAGTTAGTTATTTGTTTCACTGCCATATCAACATCTTCATCCGATTTAAGTTTAAGATTTAGTGTGACTTTTTGCTCGAGCACATCTCGGAATGAGTTCCAGTCGGTGAAACGATTATATAGTGTTTGGGGCTTTTCGATTTCAATAATGTATGTGCTTACTGTAAGTATAACTGGAGTATGGTCTGTACAGCTATCCAGACAAGATTCCGGTTTGAAGTAGTGTCTCGATAGGCCCTTAACAACATAGAAGTCCAGCAAATCGGGAATCTTTTTGGGATCTGATGGCCAGTGCGTAGGCTCAGAGGTAGATATGGTTAATAGATGGTTACAGTCTATACTGGATTTGAGCTGTCTTCATCGGGTTGTTATAAGTCTAGATCCCCAGTGCGTGTGTTTCGCATTCCAATCTCCGCCCGCAATGAATCGACCTCCAAGTTTAAGAAAGAAATGGGAGAATGTTTCGGAATCAATTTTATGCTTCGGCGGACAGTAGACAGCTGATAAGCTGAAGTATCCACATTTATCTTCCACGGCAATGGATGTCGCTTGTATTTGCTCTGTCTTGTACTCAGGTAGCAGATGATGTTTGATGGACTTTCGGATCACGATCGCTGTGCCTGCGTGGCCAGTTCCATCTGGATGGTAAGTGGTGTAGACGTCACACCCTTGAATTTTCACGCTGTTCCTTTCAGTACAATGTGCCTCTGATATCAATACAGCGTCGAGTCTGTAGGTTCCAATAAGTAATTCTAGCTCAGATTTGTTTGGTACCATTCCATTGATGTTCCAAGCCGCTATCCTGAGAGCTATTTTGAAAGTTTAGTGAGGAGCGTGGTGACCAGGTTCATGAGAGTACTCATTTGTTGTAGGACAATGTCAAATTTTTCGTTTTGTTTAATAAGTATTTGTTCCAGAGTAGAGAGTCCAGTAGTTGGCTCAGGATTGGCTTGGTGTAAGGTATCTTCGTTTTCTTTTACAGGTATTTTCCAAGGATTCTCTTTTGTTCCAAGCGCAGGCCAGGTGTGGGCATCACTTGCAGTCCTTTGGATGTTATTTATATCTTTAGGCTTTGTTACTCTCTGTTTGGAGGTTCTTCGAGCTAGAATTTCTCTATAGACTTCACATCCCTTGTAGTTAGCGGGATGGGATCCATCACAGAGGGCACATTTTGCTGGTGTGTTGCGGTCTTTCTTTGGGCATTCCGATGTTTTGTGTGATTCGGCACACTTTACGCAGCGATATGGCCGCATACAGTAGTTTTTTGAGTGTCCATACTGTTAACATCTCTGGCACTGTGGGATGGTATTTCTTTTCTTAGGATCTTCTATAGTGACAGATTGGTGATAGATGTATTTTATACATTTCGCTTCTTTGTTATTTGGACTTTGATAGAGATTCACAAAGAATGTTGATGTCGGTTTTTTGTCTGGGCCATATTTTACATTGATTATTTCTCCAAAGATCCGATTGCCAGTTTTCTCAAATTCTTCTTGTATTGCTGAGTGCGGCGTAGTATGATGTAGATTTTTAATGACCAATCTGAAGCATCGTTGATCCTTTTGGTTAAATGTGTGACCCACTAGGTTATTTTCTCGTACTATGGAGATGATTTTCTTATATGCTTCCAAGTTGACACTGCTAATTCGTAGTTGGTTTCTGTTTACTAACTTGTATGTAAAATCATTCCTGCCAGCTACAGTTTCTAGGAGTTTTGACAATTTGTTTACGTCTTCAATTCCATACAGCATAATTGGGGGTGGCTTGCTGGGAAGTTTTTCCTTTATTTGATTAACATCATCTATTTGTTGGTCCACTTGTAAGCCATTGTATCTGTTAGAAGTTTCTGTGATTTCTGGAGAGGGTGTGTCTGAAATCTTTTTTCGTTTGTTATTTCTTGTTGTAGGAATCCGCTGCCATTCTGGAGGGCAAGGTGTACTAGCACCCTGAGCGATTTCCTCCTGTTCCTTTTCAATCTGTGGGCTTGGAGATGTAGAGGCTGTTTCCATTTGTGCTTGGGATACAGTTTTTGCTTTACTCACAAATAAGCTGGGATGGAATGCTTGCTGAACAAATCTTTTTGGTCCAGTAGTATTTACTGCCACAGATGCCTGGGTGCCCACATCCGTGCAGTCCTTAGCATCTTTTGGGGAATTTATTTTGTTGTGTATAGCAACATTTAAGAAAGATAGAGTGACCAATAACAATTTTTTTAAGTTGAAGGTAGTGTCCAAAAAACTTTTTAGGTGCTTTTAGTTTTTGCCTGTTTTTAACTGTTTACACGAATAATTTATTTGGATAACATTCACACAGTGTCTACTAAGCTTGCGCTACACTTTCACTATGTTTTTGCACAGGAATTTACTGTTTATCACAATAAAATAAGACTATTTCTTCAGAGCCTAATGTGCATCTGACAGCTAAGTGACAGTTTATAGGCCGCCACAATCAAATTATAATGAATTTGAATTACTTATGGAGGATGCCTTAAAACGCCTATTCAGTACTACGAAGAGCATAGTGGTGTGTGGGGACTTCAATATAGATTTCTTAGTTCAAGGTCCACTTAAAACTAAACTCGCAAGCCTTTTCAGGTCATATAATTTAGATAATTTATTTACAGAACCCACTAGGACAACTGCTACTAGCGCTACCTGCATAGATAATGTCTTTTGCAATTGTGAATATTTAGAAAAAGAAGTCATACATAAATTACAGTCGGACCATAGCGGGCTATGGGTAGTCCTACCGTCAGTACTGGAAGCAAAAAAATGCAATGAATTAAATTGTAGGCCAATAACAGAGAAAAAAATTGAATTATTTAAAAAAAATATAAACATAAAGTTAAATTCGTTGAATTTCGATAGCAATGATCCGAATACGTTATATCAAGTATTGTTTTCAACCATATCAAAAGGATTTGAACATGTTTTTAACCTAAAAAAAATTACAGAGTTAAAAAGCGGGTTTTCAGAATGGGCAACGCCAGGTATATATAGAAGTAGGAAAAGGCTTTATGAATTGTATGAAGAAAAACAATTCAATCACGATCCGACGTTCAAAGAGTACGTAAAAAAATATTCAAAAACTTTTAGACAAACTTGTTTAACAGCCAAATCGATAAGTATAAGTAAAAAAATTATGGCGTCTACTAATAAAATAAAAACAGTCTGGCAAGTAATTAACAAAGAAACAGGTAAAACGAGACCTAAGGACCAGGGATTTGCGTTGAAGATCGAAGGTAAGTTAGTTAATTCGAAGAAGGACATAGCAGAAATATTTCAAACTTTTTTTAAAAACATGCCACTGCATATAACGGCTAGCTTAAATTCTTCCTCCCAATTAGCCGATACCTTACTTTTGGAAAGTACAAATCCATGTAAAGTTGACTTCCAATTCTCCCATATAACTACCTTAACTATTGTCAAAACATTTAAAGAGTTAAACTTAAAAAAGACTGAAGATTTGTGGGGGTTATCGGTTAAATTAATATCCACTATAATCAATATTCTAGCACCTTACCTTGCTTTGATTTTTAATAAATGTGTTGACCAGGGAACCTTTCCTAATCTATTAAAGTTAAGTAAAATCGTACCCTTGTTTAAATCTGGTGATAGTGAAGATCCAAATAATTTCAGACCTATAGCAATACTGCCGGTGCTAAGTAAAGTTTTTGAGAAAGTAATATTACATCAATTGCAAACTCATTTTAGTATAAATAAGCTCTTCCATAAGAAACAGTTCGGGTTTACAAAAGGCCGCTCAACGACGGAAGCAGGCATAGCGTTAGTAAAGCATATCTTTGAGGCGTGGGAGGAGTCGCAGGATGCCATTGGGGTTTTCTGTGACCTTTCTAAGGCGTTTGACTGCGTTGACCACGAAACACTTCTCATAAAATTGCACCGATATGGTTTAAGTAATAAATCACTAAGTCTTCTTCGATCTTACTTAACAGACAGAACTGTAAAGGTTGATATTAATAGAGTTAAATCCTCGGGTTCTGATGTAAAAGTAGGAGTCCCTCAAGGTTCTATACTGGGTCCGTTCCTTTTTTTGGTATATATAAATGATTTGCCCTACCTAGTAGATAAGCTTTCGCAGATAGTGTTGTTTGCAGATGATACTTCCTTAATTTTTAAAGTAAAGAGAGGTATAAGTAATGTAGACGATGTAAACAATGCTTTATCTACTATTCTAAACTGGTTCACTATAAACAATCTGATGCTAAATGCAAAAAAGACAAAATGCATCAAATTCTCACTACCCAATGTTAAAAATGTTGACACGAGTTTAAAAATATCTGGTGAGAGGCTAGAGCTGGTAGAGTCCACGCTTTTTTTTGGCATAACGATAGACTCAAAACTGCAATGGGGTCAGCATATTGGAAAACTGTCGGGTCGGTTGAGTTCAGCAGCGTTTGCAGTCAGAAAAATTAGACAACTTACAGACGTGTCGACGGCGAGGCTGGTCTATGTTAGTTATTTTCACAGTGTCATGTCGTATGGTTTGTTATTATGGGGACGGGCAGCAGATATAGAAACCATATTTGTCTTGCAAAAAAGAGCAATAAGAGCTATTTACAACTTAAACAGTAGAGAATCGCTAAGGGAGCGTTTTAAAGAAATAGGCATTCTTACACTGGCTTGCCAATATATATTCGATAATATAATGTATGTCCGAAAAAATATAACAATGTTTAAATTAAATAGGGACGTTCATAACGTAAACACAAGGAATAGAAACAAGGTTGCTTGTACTAAATCCCGATTAGCCAAGGTAGGCACATCATTTGTAGGTTACTGCGTTCGTTTTTACAACAAAATTCCAGAACGTGTTCTATGCTTGTCTGAAAATAAATTTAAAACTTTCATTAAAAATTCGCTATGTAAAAAGGCATATTATAGAATGGACGACTATATAAACGATCCTAATCCGTGGTAGTAAACCAATTCCACCGCGATTTTATTGTTAAGTATAACTAAGTACCTATAACATATTTTATAATACAAGTGTGTACAGACGACGTGATTGAATATTAATAACTATATGATACCTTATATAACTGACAAAAACTTAACTGCAAGTGTGCTAAAGGTCATTCGAATGGTAGCGTGGTGTTCGGGTCATCTATCTCCCTCCAAAATGGTTGAGACTGATGATGGCTGAGCACTGCGTTATGCTCGTGAACGAGTGCTGTTCGTGTGTCTGGCCGCAGCACTTATGTTTTCCCCTATTATTGTGAGACATTTGACTAATGCTTTGGCATTTAGGGTTGTTAATGGCAATCATGAAATCTTATTAGGTTTACATATGGCAACTGATGTATTTGGTTTTAAGATGATTTGAGAAAAGATGGTCAGAGTGGAGTTTTTTTTTTCCGCTGCCTTTTTCTCCACTACAATTACGGCCCGAAGGCGGCGGCTTACACTTTACATTGTACATTGACATTCAGCAAACAGAATGTAAATTCTTTACGTTGAAATAAAATTATTTGAATTGAAAAAAATTTGAATTTGAGTTGTACAGTTTTTTTAAACTGTTGTATATTTTTTATAAATTTTTTTGAGTGTCATCAAGTTTAACTTTATAATCACCTACATCTCTTTTTGTTTGGACTATTAAACTTACCCTGGACTTCCACAGATAAAGAAAATCTGAAAGGAAAAAAAATTTTCCTTCACCGTCGGCGAGTGGTATTGCTACTATAATTTCACAAATGTACATAACTTAGAAAACAAAGTCATTGGTACATGCCGGGGTTTGAACCCACGACCTCCCGATTGAGAGGCCGGCGTTCTACACCGCTCCGCTACCACCGCACTGTGTACGTTTTGACCAATCTAGAGCGACAATAGGTATTTAACAACAAAATATCAAACCCACAGAAAACTTCGGTACGACTTATCCTAAATATTGCGGGTATTGTATTCTCAAGAAAACTATTCATTAAAGTTTATTACCGAGGCAAACAAAAGGAGCAGCCCGGTCCCAATCGGGTTCAGGTAAAATTCAGTGCAGCCGTGATCGTAAGCGTGTTTGCATGTGTACATGTTACTGTGAAAATAGGGAGGCCGTGATTGTAAGCGTGTTTGCATGTGTACATGTTACTGTGAAAATAGGGAGTTATTTCAAAGATGGATTTGTCTTCTGCAGGTATGTAGCTATCTAATAGCATATTATTTATGATGTTTTTATGTTATGTGTATACGTAGCAGAGCTTTGAAATAAAATATGTTATTTATGAGGAATATTTTAGGTTTTTTATGTTTAAAGAGCTATGTCTTTTTTGTCAGGCTATGTCAGCATTTAATAATGATTTTATTGTATAGATTGACTTGTCTAGTTTTAAATTAGAACCTTCTCTGTGTGCGATTTCTTGCGATTATTGAAAAATTTTAAATTTTGTCAGCAGGTGCGAAACCTAAGCGAAAAGAACTTTTTGACTTATGGCGTTCTACGTCGCAAAAGAATAGAATGGCAGCTGCGATTGAATTGATGAAATCATTCTACAGCAACGAAGTGTTTGACAAACAAGAAGAAAAACAATTTCAAACTTTTATTAAGAATGTGAAAAAATTCGCCAGAAATGGGTCCAAAAACGAAGACATCTGGATTTATTCCAAAACAGCTATGGAAATTGGCTGGAAGAAGAAATTAATTTTGCAAAGAAGCTTATTACATCTAGAGGAAGTTCAGAAGCCAAAGTAGGTCGACCAAAAAAGAAATTTCAAGAGAGTTCACTGAAATCAAAAAGAAGGAAAGCGAAAATTTTAACAAAAACTTACGATCAAGATTAGCTGACTTTAGCTGTACAGATGAGTCTGAGAGCCAGTGGTAAACGTGATGCGGCAGCTCTGATAGAGGAAGTTGCCACAGCTTTACCTAAAAGGGCTCCGACATATAAGACAGCCAAACGACGAATTATTGATTCGGGTTCACAGCTACGCCCATATACACCTGATGAAGCTTTGGTATATTTTGTGTCAAATAAACTTACAGTACAGCAATACAAAAATACCCAACAGGAAGCCAAGAAAAGAGGATATAATTTGTATCCTTCATATAGTCAACTGTTAAAAGCAAAACAGAACTGCTATCCACCTGTAGAAAATATTACTGTCACCGATATCTCCGCTGAAGTAAATCTTCAAGCACTCTTGGATCATACTGCAACGAGACTATGCAGCAATGTTCTTAAGGAAGTATTTCTAAGACCAGATCTACTTGATTTAAACTACAAATTAAAATATAAATGGGGCTGCGATGGCTCTTCCGGCCACAGTTTATACAAACAGACATTTGCAGATCCCGAGAGTACAGATGAGTACATGTTTATTATGTCTTTGGTGCCTATAAGGCTTGTTGCAGTTGAAAGTAAAATAATATGGCAGAATCCACGACCTTCATCGCCACGCTTTTGCCGGATTATAAAATTTATTTTCAGAAAAGAATCCACACAGTTAATAAAACAGGAGTGTGATGATGATATTGAAAAACAGATAAAAAACCTAACACCAACACAGATACGAGTACAAGACAAAACCATAACTGTAAACCACAGTTTAATACTATCAATGATAGACGGCAAGGTTTGCAACATACTAGCCGAAAACACATCAACGCAGAAATGCTTTATTTGCAAAGCTACTGGAAAGGATTTAAATTCTGTAAATAAACAAAAAATACCTGACTCACAAATGTACAGGTTCGGCATTTCATCATTACATGCACAACTTCGCATTATGGAATGTCTTCTTATTATTGCTTATCGCAAGGATATTAAACAGTGGCAAGTAAGAGGCGCTGACAACAAAGAGAATGTTTAAAAAAAGAAAGAAGATATAATAAAACAATTCAAGGGCATCGGTCTTATAATAGACAAGATCAAGCCTGTATTTGGTACAAGTAACGACGGCAATACCGCTCGTCGATTTTTCAAGGATTTTCATGCCACAGCAGATATCACTGGACTTGACGAAACTCTGATTTATCGCCTAAGCATTAAAAGTAATTTCGTCAGGATATGAAATCGACCCACAGAAGTTCCAAGAATACTGCGATGAAACAACAATTTTATATTTGAATTTATATAACTGGTATGTTATGCCTGTTACCATACACAAAGTTTTAATACATGGGTCAGAGATAATAAAAAAATCTATAATACCAATTGGACAAATTTCCGAGGAAGCCTCAGAGGCCCAAAATAAAGAAATAAGAAAAGTTCGTTTGGGTCACACCTGCAAAGTTTCAAGAGTGAGAACGAATTTCGATCTTTTAAAATATTTGTTTGTTTCGTCTGATCCGCATATTACGCTGTTACGCAAATTGCCAAAAAAACATAGTAGTAAAAGTAATAAAGATTTTTTATCGTTATTAAAATAAACGTGCTATAATTTTATTGTATAAACACTTTTATTTATTACTAACATTCTTTGTTTAACATAGTAGGTACATAGACCCATAAAAACACAATTATTAATTTTGTCCCTCTAGAATGGTAAAAAACGTACACTGTGCACCGCCCTTATTTAAATATACGACATTTATATTCTTCTTCTTCTTCAGGCTATATTAATCCACTGCTGGACATAGTCCTCCTCAAATGAGCGGCATTGCAACCTGTCTTCGCTTGCTGCCAATTTTATTAGCTATTCCTACATTTATATTAAGTTACTTACAAATGACATCAGATATTATTTCATATAGTGAATGCAAAGGATAACCTTGAGGAGCCCATAATACTAACCTATTTATCTTACCACCCCAGATTGCAGACCAGTTCAGCATCCTTGGTCAGCCACTCAAGCTCCGCGTCTGCATTGTGACCGGAGGCTCGGACCAGCTAGAGGAAGGGCTGAAGCTGGCCAAGAGACCGCACATTGTGGTCGCCATGCCAGGCCGGCTGGCTGACCACATCACTGGTTGCGATACTTTCACACTGAAGAAAATTAAGTATTTGGTCATGGATGAGGCTGATAGGTAAAGTTATTAATAATAAAGGCCTGCGCAGACAAGGGACTTTTGTCTGCGAGGGACAAAAGTCCGTGTATCGTAAAAAATGTCCTCCGAGTACTTGTCGCGGACTCAACGCCTACGGTGTGCGGTCATTTTGTTCCCCGGAAATTAAGTGAAGCGTACGCTATGGAAGCAAATATTCTGAGATTACATTGTGATGTAATTTACATGAAGTAGAAAAAGAAAAAGTGTTTTACCACTCCGGTCTGTTGAATTCCTCGGTAACTTGAGGGACTTTTTGTGTGGGGTACTTTTAGTCCTTCGTGTGCATTACTCGATACAATTTATACGTGATCTATATCGTCGGACAAAAAAGTACTCTGGGGATTGATTGTCCCTCGTCTGTGCAGGCCTTAATATACCCCTTTATTTTTATTCATTTTATTTATCATTATTCATTCAATACATGCATCCAGCATATGCTTGGCTTCCCACAAGGCTTGTGGTTTGTAGGGTGTGGTCTAATCACCCTGGCTAACCAAGCTTCACTGGAGAGGTTACTTTCAAGCAGTTATTATTATTGTTTGTTTATTCGATATAATTTTCCTTCTTTGTAAGTCTTCTTGGAAGTCCCCATTCGGGAGGTCCCATTTGGGAGCCTGAGGATGCCTCGTGTTAGAGGCGAAACGCGTCGCGTGTTTTTCCACAGAAGTATTGGTGTTGGTGTGTTCGTGTCTTGCTTCTGCTTGAAAAAGTGGGAGGGAGGGCGGTGCATTAACTAACCGCATGGTGCTTGTGGGATTTTTGGCGGAATTTGGCAAAGTAATTTTAACTTTTTAATGCTATTATGGATTTCCGCAATGTAACGCCTGATTCTATACAAGTCCCCAATCAATTCTTTCTAGATTGTGTAAAAATATATAGATGCTCATCAGACTGTTCCAGTGGTCTCTGACTGAGGCATGCTTCCACCATAGTGGGTTGAATTCTCTTAGATCATCTATCCATCTTAGGAGTGGTCTTCCTGGTCTTCGCCAACCATCTCTGGGAACTCAATATATTGTGAGGCGGGAGCATCTATTGTCATTCAACCTTGCTAGATGCCCTCCCCATTGCCATTTTAGTTTCTTAATTAAGTTTATAGTGTGAAATGAAATGAAAAGGTTTTATTCAAAGTAGCGCAGAAACTGCGGCTTAATGAACGTTACAATTACAATTCCAATTAATGTTATTTATGTTAACTAGGTGTCTATTTCAAAATCTAGATCATTTTGGAGACAAAATAGTCAATAAAACCCCAAACTTAGTCTTTTTTTAGATAAGATAAAATAAACAAGAATATAAAATACAAAGAATTTTGCGTACGTGTACACCATAAATATCAGAATTAAGATGCATGCTAGGACTTAATTATTAGAAGTTCCAGGGGTCCCCACACTAGGCTAGGCCTGTGACGTAGGGAACCAGTTGTATATAAAAGCGAAAACAAATTAAATCTTATTAAATTTTAGCTTTAACAATATTGGAGCACCAGAGAGAGACAGAAAGTGCGGATAGCGATATTTGCGATTTTAAATAAAATTGAAATAAAAATAAAAAAATTACCTACAAAAGAAAAATAAGTAATTACATTAGTGCTGAAACAACAAAGTATTACTTAGTATGGTATTAATTTCTCTGTAAGATTATAGTCAAGACGACTTAGGTATTTAGTTATGGATATCCTTGCCTGTCTCACCGTGTTACTTTTTATGTCACATAACTTCACCATCGTGTTATATATTCGAAAACACATATGATCTGAAAATCGACTAGCAAATGTTGTATTCACCATAGGAACCTTCAATCTAAAGACTCTATTTTGCAGCATTCCTTTATAAGATAGGGAGTTAGGTGTTTTTTGGTGTGTCTCTAAACATATTCTCAGGACAAAAAGTTGTCTCACTCTGAGAACCTGGGCCTCCTTGTAGAGTTCGTTTGTAGGATACCTAAAAGGCCTCCTGTGCATGACCTTAAAGAGTGATCTTTGATCCCGCTCCGCATTGATCAAAGTTGTTTTAGCTGCGCTGCCCCAAACTTTTTTTTACAAATACAAACTCTATTATAGACTATACTATTTTAATTTTTAACGCACTAACCCGTGCTAAGGACAATTTTAAAAACCTATTTAGAGGCTAAAAACTCTGTACGTCACTATTCTCTGTACGTAATACAGAGAATGGTGTAAAGAGGTTCGAAATTTCACTGATGCCGGTGAGTCGCCCATTAGCTCAGTTGGATATAGCGCTGGCACGGATAGCCAGAGGTCGCGGGTTCGAATCTCGGCATGGGTGGAATTTTTTAGCCTCTAAATAGGTTTTTAAAACTCTTGAGACATTCGAAAGTGTTCCGTATCTTTGTAACTAATTGGGGTATTTCAGGAGTTGCACATTTTTGTGGTTTCACTGCCACACACATATTGGCAGTGTTTTATTTGGATGCCTACTGGACTACTGTCTACATCATTGCCTACTGAAATCCTAGTATTGAATGAACTTCGAGAATTTCCTTCCCCATTTCGATTTCACACTGGGCGTTCGTTCTCTCTTCAGGTTATTCGGGGAGTCGTTTCAAGAAGACCTGGAGACTATATTCAATGTACTACCCCAGAAGCGGCAAAACCTGCTATTCTCCGCCACACTCACTGAGGATGTGAAGGAGTCCAAAGCTTTGACTTTGAATAGAGATGTAAGTTACCTACATGCAGGGTTCGAAATTATCAAGATAATTACGCTGCTTGATAATTATCGGATAATTATCACGTTAACTATCGCATAATTATAACCCGTGTAAGAAATTAATTTGCTATATTGTTTCGTAACAAATACATTATAATTTGGCCAATTCTAACAATACAAATAAATTTTATGATTTTTATTTAAAATCCAACACAAATTAACATTAATTGAAGTAAAAAGTGTCCATCAGATTCGACATTCTAAATATATATTAAATTGGATTGACCAAAGATGCCAAAGGAATATCTTCATCCGATGATAATTCTATTTCTATTGGCTGTGTTGCTGTAGCTGCAGTAGAACTTATTTGTTGACCTAATCCTAATAGCCAACTAAGATCTCGCTGCTTGGTTTTGTTTGCTTACGAAATTTTTGTTATTATCAATTGATAATTATCGAGCTATTTTTATCAAGATAATTATCACGGATAATTATCCTTTCGAACCCTGGCTACATGATTATTGTGTGTATATTTGTTATTTCTTGGCGATCGCTGAAAATCAGCGTCCTGGTCCTCAACGATCATGGCAAAATGCTGAGCGGCGGCAATTTTATATAATTGTTTCTAGTAGGTAAACCGTAATTTGTACGCTTTAACATGATTTTTAACCTCACGTTTCGACTAAACCTGGAATTTTTTAACTGCTTAGGCCTGATTTACATTTGGTTTATTTTCATGCCTTTTACGCATGCTTTACATTGATTTAGAATAGAATAGAGACGCCTAGAGTACACCCGTAAGGGACACAATTTTTTTAGGGTTACCATAAAAATAAAATAAGCCTTTTCTCAGAGAGAGACAGAGAGAGAGATATGGGCGGCGTTATTGCCACGCGCGTCCACCGCGGAAGCCCCGAAACATTTACTATCACTTACGGATGTACGCTTTTGGCGAAACTATTCCATTGTAGACCTATGTAAAGCATGGAAATAAAGCAAATGTAGATCAGGCGTTATTCTGATTTTATCCAGTTTTTTGTTTATATTAAAAATAAAATAAACAAACACATTTAAATAAAAACCTATTTAGAAGCTAAAAAATCCACCCATGCCGGGATTCGAACCGAGCTAATGGCTGTGTTAAGAGCGCTGGCACGGATAGCCAGAGGTCCCGCGTTCGAATCCCGGCCTGGGTGGATTTTTTAGCCTCTAAATAGGTTTTTAAAATTGTCCGTAGCACAGGTTAGTGCATTAAAAAAAAGAAAATAATATAAACATTTAAGTAAAGCAAAAAGTCGAAGTCGTCCCAGTTTGATTATTTATTAAAAATAAATAATCAAACTGGAACGGGGTTTGAATCCCGTTTTTTGGTTTTTATGTTTATTAAAAGTTTTATATTCTACATCACGTCTCTGTAATTATTTTCTGGTGTGTACAATAAAGAATATTCTTATCTTATCATCACATACTCTAATCCCACAGAACCTCCTAACCTGGACGGAGTCGTCGCCCCAGCTGACTGTGTCCTCGCTAGACCAACGCTACGTGGTCTGTCCGGCGTACGCTCGAGATATCTACCTCGTTCAGACCCTGAGGACGTGGCGAGAGACCTCACCTGCTGGCCATATCGTGGTCTTCACTGATACCAAGAAGTAAGCAGTTTGGCAAACTATTGATATTGTAATCTTGCAAAAAAAAAAGTGGGTGACGGTGCAAACCTCTTTACCATTTTCGATATTTCTTTATTGCGAACGATTTTTAAATCGTCTTCCACAATGTGGTGATACGTTTATTATTTACAAAATAACCTAAAGTTTAACTAAGATTAGAGCCATTTCTATAATTATTTTAAATCTGGTAAAACAGTTTGAAGTTTTTTTACCTGACTTCACGCCCAGGTAAAAAATCATCGTCGTTATCAACCCTTGTATGTTCCCACTGCTGGGGCACGGGTCTCTTCCTGCATCGCAGGAAGGTTAGGCCATACGCCACCACGGGGGCCAAGTCCGGGTTGGTGGAGGATTGTAAGACAGTGGCGGGCCTTACTGTCAGAAGCTATCAAGCCGCCCATAAGGCCTCTGACATGGCTTAACGACTGCCATTATATGACAGCCGGCACCAACTGCTTAACGTGCCTTGCGAAGCACGGAAGCGCTCGGAAAAATGCCACTAGCGGTAGTCACGGGACGCTCACCCGTCCCGTACCTGACCGCGCCAGTTGTTGCTTAACCAAGTGATTGATTCCAATCACTCGGTTCGCCTAGGCCACGAGCGCTTCTTAATCACTAGTAGTCACAACAAAGCACGAGTGAAGTTTACTAAGCGTGACGTCACGCGGTGTGATTGGTGTTTCAGTCAAACTGGCTGAAAGCAGTATTCTGTAGTAATCTCTTTTCTTTCTATAAATACTTTCAATAATGTACTTTTCCCTAATATCGTTAAATCTTTGATTATTTGATACTATCGTCACGTCTATTCTGTCCTATCTATCTAATCATCCCATAAACAGAGTCCCTGGCCCATGCATATGCCTGTACTCCTTCACGCCAACCCATCCGGTCCTTGGCTAGTCTTGTCCAATGTTTCCCAGCAGCTTTCACAATCTGCGCAACAGGCTAGTGGTCTGCCCAAACACCGTCGAACCGTTCTTGGCTACCACTCAGCGGCATTCTGTACTATCTTATTTAAAATTACGTCACTCGTTCTCGTTCGTCGCTCGGAAGTGGAAATTCAAAAGATTTCTTTTGTATTTCCACGTGCTACTTTACCTTGTGACGAATCACTACTACTGACAATGTTTACCTTGCAAATTACCTATTTTTCCTGTTAATTCTGATCAGTTTTATTATAAAATCAGTTTTCTTGAAGTCGTATACATTTTTATTAATTACGAGCTGACCCATTGAACTTCGTACCGCCTATCAGTCGATCCCTTATTTTTTTTTATTTTCCCCTCTGTGAGAACCTTCCTCGTACTTCAAAAATGTAAAAAAAAAAAAATTAGCGAAATCAGTTCAGCTGCTTTCGAGATTTGCGCTTACCAACACATTCAGCGATTCATTTTATATTATAGATGCAAGAACCTTTTCAAGTTGAACTAATCAACTGACCAAGAGACCACTACACAACTCACAACTACTCAAGAAACAAGAAACGCGAAGGTCATACTTAGTTATATATTAAACGCGTCTAATAGCGAAATAAACCGTTAAAAACTACAGTGAGGGGGTAGACTACCAACCTGCAACGTCAACGGACAAGTCCGACGACAGAGACGGACCGGTGGTCCGGTGATACGGCGCGTGACTTGTATTTACTTAGCACTGGATTCCACGTACTTGAAGGCTTGAAACCATCCTCTCTGTCACCTGAGTGCTTAGTGCGAGTTTTTTAACTACTCGATCGCGTTAACGTAAATTCATATTTCTATGGCATCGAGGAAGCGCCACCTAGCGACAAGTATGGAAATTAAAATTGCTGAGTGCTAGTTGTAATGGTTTACGTTGAGAAGTGAACACGTTTACCAGCCAAAACACGAATAAATGCCAGTGCGAGTTGTACTGTGACAGCGTTTTGCCTTAGTGCACTTAGTGCTTAGTGCGAGTTTGACAGATCCAATCGAATAACTTTACTACCGCGTTAATCGAGCATTGAGTAGTGAGTATGAGTAAGTTAACCGTTCGAACTGGCAAAACGCTGTCACAGTACAACTCGCACTCGCGTTTATTCGTGTTTTGGCTGGTAAACGTGTTCACTTCTCAACGTAAACCATTACAACTCGCACTCAACAATTTTAATTTCCATACTTGTCGCTAGGTGGCGCTTCCTCGATGCCATAGAAATATGAGTTTACGTTAACGCGATCGAGTAGTTAAAAAACTCGCACTAAGCACTCGGATATGTCCGTTGACGTAGTGAGTGTTGTGTGTGAGCCAGCTGCGAAAAATTAATAGTGACTACCCGCAATAATTGACTGTACTCGCTGTTGGAATCTAAACCAACATTGAGATTTAATTTTTATTGTGGCAACACTATGTTTTTCTCTGCCTTCTTGTCTTCGACGATATTACAAGTGCACACGCATATTTTGAGTTTTATTTTTATAAATAATTTAATACAGGAAAACAGACCCTAAAGCCAGTGAATTCTTCATGGTCCTTCGGCGGTCAGTCTGTGCTATTAAAATCAAGTGCGTCAATAGTGCATCGGAGTCAAGCTGCAAAAATTCATCGGGCGGTGAGGTTTACAAAAGCTTATAGCTGATCAAGGTTGCGACGCCATTACGCAGTCCAACCAACATCGCAGCGCCGGCGTCGGTCAAGCTGCCAACATCAGCCCGCAAACTACGTGCTAAAAGACATTTGATGTCTCCTTCACACGTCAAAACATCTCTCTCAACTTTGCCTTGCTTCTTTCTAACTTGATCGGATCTTGTTCGGTGTGCAATTTTTTATCTGCAAGTGTGACGCTTATTTCAGGCCGTAAATGTTCTGTGGCGCTTACTCTTAAGTGGAACTTGGTCGAATTATTCTGTGAGTGGAACGCGCTTTCGTTCGACGGTTAAGTTGGCAACGGATGATATCGCACCGCACTTCATCGGATCATACGCATCGGACTTGCTCTATGGTACTTTTTAACAACGCAAACTTGCTTCACTAACTTATCTTTCTGCGAATGCGGCCATTTTGGTGTTTGCTTACATTTCGAAAAAATTCGTTGTTTCGTTTTATTTTTTAAGTTTATGCTGTATAACCGAGTGGTGTTTTCTTACTCATTGTAACGAACGAAACATTTTAGCAATAAGATATTGCTAAACAACGGCATTACTCGTAAGTACTACATGACTAAATGTAAGCTGGACTAGAGCACGTGAGGCATTTATAATTTCGTCGCAAATTTGTAAATTTAAGTGTTATTTTATTACCATTAGCTATGCAGAACGAAGAAGAAAACATGAAAGGCGATTTGAGCGACAAAAAGATGATCGCGCGACGCGGCGCGCTAAAAGGGATTTTGACCCGAATAAAAGGCAAAATAGGCTTGGGGCTCGAGAACGAGTCAATCCATATGCTAAAGCTACTCGAGGAAAAGGCAATCAGTTCTTTTGGTGAGTACGAGAATCTGACATTAGAGATAGGTGATGGTGAAGATCCGGGTGCCACGGAGTCGTGTTTCTATGAGTGCGTGGCCGCCATACGAACCCAGATCAGTCTGAAATCAGATACAACGAAGGCCGAACCGATTTCTAATGCGAACTCTCTTTCAGTGTCTAGATTAAAGTTGCCAGATATTCAATTAAAACCTTTTGGTGGCAAATATACGGAATACAAACCGTTTATTGAAATGTTCAATGCGTTAATACACAACGACAAGGGAATTGACGACATTCAAAAGTTCTTTTACTTGAGGAGCTTTCTCAAAGGTGAAGCCTATGATTTAATAAAAAATCTCCCAGTGATAGGGTCAAGCTACGACGAAGCGTTGCAAATTTTAAATAAGCGTTATGACAATAAGCACAAAATAGTCCATGAGCATATCTCTGGCCTATTCGACTTGCCATGTATGAATAAATCTAACGCTACAGCACTTCGCTCCTTGATTTCTATCACCAAACAGCACTTAGCTGCGTTGAAGAACTTAGGAGAACCAATAGATAATTGGGACAGCATACTAGTTTGCCTGCTTGTTAGGAAGCTAGATCCTGTGACAGGTAGGGCATATCACTTAGAACGTGACAATTCTGTCCAACCAACTTTTAATGAATTTATTAAATTCCTAGAAGACCGGGCTCTCGCTTTGGAGAGTAGTGAGAGCAAAGAGGTCTCCGGCTATGCTGTCAGCAAACCAGCAGCTGCGTCCAAGGTGGCGAACATTGTGGTAAAGGAGCTGAAATGTCTCTTCTGCAGTAAGTCCGATCATAAATTATTTGCATGCCCCAAGTTCGTGCTGGCCTCCATCAAGGAGCGCCTAGCCTTTGTCAAAGACAAAGACTTGTGCAACACATGCCTAAATTCTCATCGAGGTCGATGCAAGTTTCACTTTAAGTGTCAACATTGCAAACAAGGACACAATACTCTTTTGCATGTAGAATGTGATCAAGACACATCAAATGAGGCGAAACATAACAAAAAATCTTCAAATGTGTCATTAAACAATGTCAATGTAAAAAATCAAGTGTTATTACCAACTGCAAAAGTAAAACTCACTACCAAAAATGGTAAAGAGATTATAGTCAAAGCACTTTTGGACTCTGGCAGCCAGACATCTTTAATTACTGAAAAAGTGGCCAAAGAAGTAGGTAGAAAGTTAACACCCAATTCAACTGATATTTTAGGCATTGCAAATACAGAAAAATCTGTCAAATTTTCAACTCAATTGGACATATTTTCATGTGCTTACCCATATAAAGTAAACGCAAATCTCCTGGTAGTAGATCACATTACTACAAATTTGCCACAAACTGCCATTGATATGTCCAGTATTCAAATACCCAAAAACATTAAACTAGCCGATGACACATTTCACTCCACAAGCGAGATAGGTATTTTACTAGCTGCTGATATCTTTTTCCAGGCGCTGCTTCCCCAGCCTGAGCTCCAACACCGTGATGCTGCACAACCAAGCCTGGTCCACACCCAGTTTGGTTACATACTAGGAGGTAGCGTCCCAAGCTCACTTCAAAAGGATTCTGCTGTTGCTCTTTTCTGTCAAGAATGTCAGACAGACATTAAACAAACGATTAGTAACTTTTGGCAAACAGAAAAGGTCCCAGAAATATATGCGGAACACACGTCTGAGCAGCAATATTGTGAAAAGTTTTTTGCGGATACCGTAGAACTGAATGAAGACAAATTCACGGTTTCCTTGCCTTTAAAAATACCTATCTATGACGTGAATAATACGTTAGGAGATTCATTCGGTCTAGCATTAAAAAGATTTATTAATCTCGAAAAAAGGTTGCAGAAAGATCATCAATTATATGATGACTATAAAGATTTTATTCACGAATATGTCGAATTGGGCCATGGCTCTTACAAGGACATTTCCTCATATGATCTTTCTACAGATCCAGTATACTTTTTGCCTCATCATGCTGTTATCAGGCAAGATGCAATTACAACAAAATTGAGAACAGTATTTGATGGCTCAATGAGAACAAGCAACAAAATATCATTAAATGATTTAATGTACAATGGGCCAATAGTTCAACAGGAGCTGTTCGATATTTTGCTGTCCTTTAGGCTGCACAAATATTTTTTTGCTTGCGACATCAGACGTATGTTTCGAAATATATTTATTCAAAAAGAACAACGCTCATTACAAAACATACTCTGGCGAGACAGTATGGACGAGCCGATACAATGTATCCAATTAAATACAGTCACCTATGGCTTAAAAAGTTCGTCGTATTTAGCTACACGATGCCTTATGGAGCTAGCTACAAGATATGAAAATGAATATCCTCTAGCAAGGTCTGTGTTGTTAGACTCTACATATATAGACGATGCTCTCCATACAGACAGTAACTTAGCGAACATAATTGACACAAAAAATCAATTAATTGAATTACTTAAGAAAGGTAGTTTTCAACTACATAAATGGTCTGCCAATCACGAGTCAATCTTGGCCGACATCCCTGAGCAGCAGCAGAATTTTGGAGAAGTGGAGCTAAAAAAGGATATCAAAACATTAGGTATAAAATTTGATATCGACTCAGATTCATTCAAACTCTCATGTCCTGTTTCCGAACAAGTTCCCAAAACTAAGAGACAAATTTTAAGCTTCATTAGCCAATTCTATGACCCATTGGGCATTGCTGGACCGATCTTTGTTCAGGCCAAGACCATTATGCAAAAATTGTGGCAATCAAATGTTGATTGGGATTCTGTTCCCACACCTATTATACAAAAAGAATGGCTCCAATTCTATACGGAGTTACAAGAAATGAAGCCAATAACAATAAAGAGAAATGTTTCTGTAGAGAATTGTCAATCAGCTCAAATTGTTGGATTTGGAGATGCGTCAATTTTGGCCTACGGCGCGGCCATATATCTAAGAGTCACTGATAAGCAAGGAAATGTAAAAATGTCACTTCTGTGTTCTAAGTCAAGGATAGCGCCCAAAGACAATAAATTGTCGGTTCCTAGACTGGAATTAAATGCTGGTTTACTTTTGGCAAAATTAAGCATGAGAGTGTACAATACTTTAATAAAAAAGTTGCCAATACAAAGCGTACATCTTTTCAGTGATTCTCAAGTGGTATTGGCCTGGCAAAGAACGAATCCAGCAAAGCTTAATACCTATGTTGCAAATAGGGTCAAATTAATAAATGAATATACAAAGTCATTTCAATGGTCTTACATAAAAACAGATCAAAACCCAGCTGATTGTTTAAGTAGAGGGCTTAACCCAAGTGACCTACAGGGTAACCAACTGTGGTGGTGTGGACCTCCACGCCTCTCAGATCCCGATTATGATTTTAACGATACTTCAGTTGAAGTACCCAATGACTTACCTGAAATTAAGGGTCCCAAGCACGGCGAGATGGTGTGTGCAGCATCACAAAGCAAACCGGTATCATTTTGTAGCGATTTATTACAAAAATACTCTAACATAAATAAAGCGACAAATGTGCTTGCTTATATAATAAGATTTTGTAAGAATGCAAGGCCAGGTTCTAGCAAGATTAAACACAATTTTGTCACTTACACAGAGTCTAACCAGGCATTGCAATTGTTCATTAAAGATGAACAATCAAAATTCTTTGAAAGGGATCTGGCTTCCTTACAGGCAGGTAGAAAGATATCGCCTTATTTACAGTCAAAAAATCCTTTTGTAGATGCAAATGGCATATTAAGAGTAGGCGGCAGGTTGCAGCACTCTTCTTTACCCTATAGCCAGAAACATCAGATAATTTTACCTAAGGACTCAAAATTGACTAACTTAATTATTGAAAATGAACATTTAAAATTATTACATGCTGGTCAAAAAGAAGTGTTGAGTAGCCTTCATCAACGCTATTGGATAGCTAATGGTCTACGAACTGTTAAGAGGTTTGTGAATAAGTGCCTCACGTGTTTTAGATTAAAAGGTATTACAGCGAAACAGCTGATGGGGTCGCTACCCGCTGATAGGGTCAATGCTGATCGCCCTTTTCAAAAGGTTGGAGTAGACTTCGCTGGACCAATTATGATCAAGCAATCAAGAGTAAGAAGTGTCCTCACAACAAAGGGATACATCGCTGTATATGTGTGTTTTGTCACCAAGGCAATACACTTGGAATTGGTGTCAGATTTGACAACCGACACTTTCTTAGCTAGTTTCAAACGCTTTATTGCAAGACGTAATGTTCCAACGGAAGTCTACTGCGACAACGCAGCTACCTTTAAGGCTGCAAGCAGCCAGTTGTCTGAGCTCTATAAGCTAAATAATTCTAAACTTCATAAAGTACAAGTACAACATGTAACTTCAAAATTAGGAATAACCTTTCATTTTATTCCTAGCTATTCTCCAGTATTTGGTGGACTATGGGAATCAGCTGTAAAAAGTGTTAAATATCACTTGAAAAGAGTGCTAGGCTCACATATATTAACATATGAAGAATTGTACACTGTCTTAGTGCAAATAGAAAGTATCTTAAACTCAAGACCGATAACCCCATTGTCATCAGATATAGAAGACCTTTCCTTTCTAACACCTGGTCACTTCTTGACTGGCGCGCCCCTGACTTGCTATCCTGAGCAGGATATCACTAATTTACCTGATAACAGACTTAAATTTTGGCGCAAATGTATTGCATTAAAACAACATTTCTGGAGATATTGGTCAAAACAATATTTGAATGTATTACAAAATCGTCCTAAATGGAAGGACACTTTGCCGAATGTACAAGAAGGAGCTCTTGTCATCTTACGTGAAATGGATACTCCACCAATGACCTGGCCAATGGCTAGAGTGACAAAAACCTTTCCTGGACATGACGGTAAAGTTAGAGCATTAGAAGTAAAAAAGGCTAACGGTAAAGTGCATAAAACTTCTATTACTAAAGTATGTTTACTACCTATAGACTAAGAATAACTTAACTAATGTTAACATAAAATAATAAAATGTATACTATACTTACCTTTAATGTGACACCTCAATACTTACCTGTCATACTTACAAATAATTTGTATAAGTTAATTTGAAGATAGGTAAACACTAGAATATAACTCGCAATGTAAAAAACTCATACAGTTTATTATAATGTGTATTAGTAGGTATATTACAAATTGTGTGATATTAGAACGTAACACAATTACTTATTTAAGGATTAATGATGATCTATAGCACAAAGTGCATTTATGTTTATTTTTTTTTACTACTGAAGAATAGTAGTCAAGCCTTAATTAACCATTTGTTATACATAGCTCTTATTAAGTTTTTAATAAGATAGTGATAAATTCAAAAATTACCTTAAAAGATTACAGTCCACTTTCCTAGCTATCTAAAGCTATGTAACACAAGTTTAATGTAACACATCAAGCTTACATTGTTTTATTTTAATCTTGTAGACAAATTGTTAGAAGATTATGCTAGTTATGTCCTTCATAATTATCTTTGTTTCCTGTGTTTGGAATATGTTGGAATCTAAACCAACATTGAGATTTAATTTTTATTGTGGCAACACTATGTTTTTCTCTGCCTTCTTGTCTTCGACGATATTACAAGTGCACACGCATATTTTGAGTTTTATTTTTATAAATAATTTAATACAGGAAAACAGACCCTAAAGCCAGTGATTTCTTCACTCGCCACTTCAGTCTACCCGAGACCACGGCAACTATAACGCTGCCGAAACGTCGGGAAATAAGGTAAAAACGTTGTGGTGTTGTTTACGTTTTACCTAATAAATAATCGCGATTTGACCCGTTTAACCTTCCTATATAACTATGTATGAGTATCGCGACTCATTAAGAAATACTACATGCATTTACTACAAGTGCATTTCAACGTGCAAAAAATATGTCTTAATTAGAATTTTCCATTGGCCACAGAGATTGCCAAGTGCTCTCGATGACTCTAAACGCGCTGGGAATCGACAACGTCTGCCTCCACGGCTTCATGAGGCAGCGAGACCGCGTGGCGGCGCTTTCCCAGTTCCGCTCGAACTTGAAGAGCGTACTGCTAGCGACGAATGTAGCGGCGCGCGGCCTCGACATACCGACTGTCAATTTGGTGATCAACCACAAGCTGCCGCTGGAGCCTAAGGAGTATATTCACAGGTAAATAGATCACATTAGAATAGTCTCCAATAAAAAAACTAAGGCTAATATTTCGGAATTATGTTTGTGCCATAATTAGCAGAGCGGCCTAGATATAATAGTTTGTTCGTATATAGGCATGTATTAAAGTAGATTATACGCCTGCCGTGTTACTACAGCTGGAAATATCTGCACGCATGTAATCCTGACTTAAACATAGCAAGCACGATCGCATGGTAGCGCTTGAAACTTGAAGAGCGTACTGCTAGCGACGAATGTGGCGGCGCGCGGCCTCGACATACCGACTGTCAATTTTGTGATCAACCACAAGCTGCCGCTGGAGCCTAAGGAATACTCCTTCTGAATATACATTCAGAGGTAATATCTTGAAATTATGGTTGTACCCCAACCTGCATGCCCAGCGTGGGGATTATGGGTATTACCCCCTATGATAGCACAACGTAGCGCTCTTTAGCGGAGGGCTATGTCCAGCAGTAGACTAATATAGCCTGACGACGATGGTTTTACGAATATACATTATCTCACGCCTGTATCCCAGAGGGGTAGGCAGAGACCAGGGACTGCCACCTGAAATTTTAAAAGTCTCAAGCAACTTTGATCTCTAAACCTATCATTTTATGGCACAGAGTCGGTCGGACTGCGCGCGCTGGCCGCACCGGCATGGCGATCTCGCTCATCACGCCCTACGATCTGCTGCGTCTCGGAGAGATTGAGGGCCACATCAATACCAAGCTGACGGAGTACAAAATTGACGGTAATTAGCCCTTTTCAGGTCAGCTTCTTTGACAGTTGTCAGTTAGTTTAACCAAAATTAATTAGATGGCGTTGTACACCACCCCATAATCATTACATAGTGATAGACCATCGCAGGAAGGCTAAGCCATACTCCACCAGGCCAAGTCCGGGTTGGTGGAGGAGAAGTTATCAAGCCGCTCTAAGATGGCAGTTCGTCAAGCCTCTGACTTGGCTTGACGAACTGCCATCAATCGCCGGCACCCGGCACCAACTGCTTAACGTGCCTTGCGAAGGAGAGAACCGCTGTATGCAAACCCTTAATTATAATAAAATAGTAGATTATCCCTATCAGTTTATTTACAATTCCAAGCACAATCAAACCTCGATTTGAGTCCTCTAAAAGTAGTGATAAAGTTTCCCTGCCATCCGGCATGTCGTTTAAATAGATAACTACTTTCGTGTATTAATCGCCATAGCGTCTTATAGTCTCTTATGAGTCCCTCATGAGCAGTTTTCATAGAAAAGTAGTTTGGTTTGAATTTACAAACGAACTTGAGCAATAGGTATCGAGGTATGTCTCAACATATTGGGAAAGTTTCATTACCATCCCACGATGTCGGTAAATAAAAAACAAACGACTTTCGTATGGGAATCGCCTCGTGAGGTCTCCATCATGGAGCAATTTCCATACAAAAGTAGTCTCCAGTTTCAAACGAACGACATGCCTTTATGTCAATGAAAATTAATCAACACGTTTAGCGGACACAAATCGAGGTTTATGTCTCAACGTATTGGCAAACATTCTTTACCATCCTAAATGAAGTCTAAATAAAACCCACACTACGTTTGTATGTGAATATCTATATAAAATGTGCGTATATCTTCTCGCAGACGACGAAGCCGTGAAGGTGTTCACTACCATCTCCGTGACCAAGCGCGAGCAGGAGGCCCAGTTAGACAACGAGGAGTTCGAGCAGCGCGCGCGCAGCTACCGCGTCAAGCGGTGGATCCAGGCCGGCGTCGACCCCGACATGATGGAGGAGGGGTGAGGCTCATCACGCAATGCCATTTTTCACCGCGCGAGATTTCCCAAAAAAAATAACATAACATTTACATACAAGCACATACATTGCTTCTGGCCCCACACTAGGATACCCTGTGTCGTGGGAACCAGAAACAACGACATCACAAACATGAACATCCAAGACCTGGGGTTTTTTGTCCCCAGCCGGGGTTAGACGGGGTCTAATTTGTTTACCTGTGTCGTGAGAACCAGAAACAACGGCATCAAAAACATGTAAACATCCAAGACCTTGGGGGTTTTTTTGACCTAGGCTTTTTTTTTGTACCCAGCCGGGATTCGAACCCGGGGAGCTTTTACATGGTAGGTAGACGCGCTACCGCTACGCCACAGAGGTCGTCTCTGTGAGACATGGCAAAGAAAATATCTGTGAGACCAACCCGGACTTGGCGTGGTGGAGTATGGGCCTATACTTTCCTCAGGAAGAGACCTCTGCCTCTCGGAGAGGACATAATGGGTTGCTGATGATATTTTTTTCGAATCAAGTAAATTTTAAAATAAGTTGTTCAGTATTACACTATTTTTATTTTTAATGCACTAACCCGTGTGTCGGGGCTGTAAGTAATGCAATTTGCTTAAGTCAGATGTCGCTGCCTGTACGTAATACAGAGAATATTGTAAAGAGGTTCGAAATTTCACTGATGCCGTGAGTCGCCCATTGGCTCAATTGGTAGAGCGCTGGTACGGATAGCCAGAGGTTGCGGGTTCGAATCCCGGCATGGGTGAAATTTTTAGCCTCTAAATAGGTTTTTAAAAGTTGTTCAGTGTCATGAATAAATCAAGCCTCAAGCCTGTTTAAAAAAATTAAATCCACACCTTGTTCGTAGAGCATACTGTCGTGTTCACTCGATTTAACATTTAAAATTATTGTTATAAATGAGCAACTTTCCATCGTAATCGGTTGTCTGGAAGAAATTGCTTTTAGCAATAAGGCCGCCAATTGTACTATGTATATTTGCAATTGTTTTGTATTTGTTGTTTTTCCAGTGTACAATAAAGAATATTCTTATCTTATCTTATCTTAAACTTTTTATAAAGAGTTTGATGAATAATTAAATTACGGACATTTAAAATACGTTTTTGTTTGCGAACTTTTGGGTCGGGTGTGTCCTGGGGCGGTATTGTTGATTAATTTAGTTTAGTTTCATGTTATATTGTGCCACTGTTTATGACGAAGCATTCTGTGAATGTTTATATTGTGTTATGCCTCTTTCTATACTTCAAATAAAATATAATTAACTGTTGTTGTTTTTCCTTTACGTAGTATTTATTTTAAAAAAAAGTAGCTACAAAATTAATAATTTTGGGAGTAAATTTTTCTCAATCACCTAAGCATAAGGAAATATGTCTTGAGTGTCCGTAATTTAATTATCTATCAAACCCGTGAACCCAAAAATTACCACGTGCGCGCGAGACAGCATCTCAAGTGGAACCGCAAACTTAACAATTTTTAATTCCACCACAGGTTGGAAGAAATGCGTCGCAAACGAGTAAAGGCCGCCAAGAAGGCTAAACTGGCCAAACTAAAAGAGCTCCAGTCGCAACTGAAGCCTCAAGATGGCGCCGAGAGAAAGGGACAGCAGGACAGCGAACGCTTGCAACAGAAAGAGACGCAAGACATAGACGCCACCATTAAGGCGGGCCTGAAGAAAGTGAACAAGTCTGTTATGAAGAAGGACGATAGGTTCAAGAATGTCATTGGAAAGATCAGTAAGATCAAACGGAAGGCTGACAATGCCAGTAAAATGCAGAAGGTAGGCGAGAAAGATGCTAAGAGGAAAAAGAGTAAGTCTTTAAGCGTAGTGAAATAACTACATATCAACTACATACAAAATAGTGGGTCGCGTCGCAAGGAACTACAAAGGCGTACGATCGTTCGTTCCCAGTAGTTCAACTGGTCAGTTCTACTACCGGACTAGTGGGAATTTTTTTCCTCGGTACTACTTTTTGGACACAAAACAGGCTATCTAAAAAAACTACTTTTTCACGAAACTAAAATAGTCTACTATTTTAGTTTCGTGAAAAAGTAGAATCTCAGAGAAAAAGAATTCTCACTAGTCCGATAGTAGAACTGACCAGTTGAACTACTGGGAACGAACGGTGACGACAGTATGAAATAATCAAAGATTTAACGATATTTGCGGGAAAGTACATATTAGAAGGATTTAAAACACAAAAAAAAGAGATTACCAATATTTTCAATAAAATAAAAGATTATAATACTGCTTTCAGCCATTTTGACTGAAACACCTATCGCACTGCGTGACGTCACACCTAGGTTAACATTGGTAAACTTCACCCGTGCCCTGTTGCGACTACTAGTGATTACGATGTTTGTTTACCTGGGCGTGACGTCATATTCGACGCCATGACACTGCGAGCTGGTTTACCTCCCTTAAACCTTAGTTTCTTACTAAAATATAATAAATGTGTCCCAACATTGAAAAAGGATTTAAAAATCTTTTGTCATGCCTATTCATTACGTTTTCGTTCCCGTTTTTACTGCTTATCAAACACACTTTACAAACCATGTACAATAAAGAATACAGTCAAAATTTTATAGTAATCTACAGAGTGTAAGTAAATACTTACCTAGTGTAAATAAAGAAATATATTTTTTAAGCATATACAACTGTATTTAATTTCAACATATAACTTAGTACATAGTCTTCATGCAGCTGTTGCCTAGAGATTTCTGACACTTTTTCATTTGTGGTTATATTTTTCTCAATATATGGTACCGACAATGTGTGTGATTTGCAAGAGAGGCCGAAGATAAAGAAAAAAGTGACAGAAATATGTTGTAGGTACTGCGTGTGCTCAGCCAAACAAATATTTATTAACAACACATCATCTTTTTGGTGGCCAAATACAATGAACCAATTATTTCCTATATTGTCCTTAATATGGCAAAATAACATATTTTAAACTTTCGCGACTTGTACACATAGAATATTTTCGGGGCTTAATCGCGTAGTAATTTATTGTAATTTAGTCTTCTCGTGACCACGATGACTGTAACGTCGTCGAAACGTCGAGGTAAAAGAGCAATAAATTACTACGCGATTAAGCCCCGAAAATATTCTAAATATTGCAAAATGTCATAAAAAAACAGATTTTCGTTTTTTCATCTAAATTGAAGGAAAACTTGATTCTAAATATAATAACTGTAAGACATAACTTCAGCTTTATTAGGTAAGGATTATGATGTCTTGATATCTTTCTAATATTGAATTTATCATCCAAATTTGTAAAAAAAAATTAAAAAAGTTCTTGACATGTGACATTTTGTAATATTTAACGACGATATCTACAATCGACAGCACGTCAAACTTGACATTTTAATTGCAATTTCGCCCGTAATGCAACGGAGTAGATTCCGAGGATGTATAATACAGGATAATGTTCTGTCGACTGTACCACAGGCCTTTTCTCAGAGAGAGAGAGACTTAATTTCCACGCTTTCCCCTCTCTATTAAAGGGCTGTGGACTCCTTAAACACTGGTTTCCTCACGATGTTTTCCTTCACAGTTACTCTACAGAGTGGTTAGAAAGAAAGTCGTTGATAAATTAAAAAGGTAACTCTAAAAAGATAGCAGAGCAGTGGTAGTGTAGCGGTAGAAGGCAGGCTTCACATATGAGTTGTCATGGGGTCGAGACCTAGAATACATGCCTTCCTTTGACCAATGACTTTCTTTTTCGAAGCCATGACCACATGAATGTGAAGCCTGATTTCTACTGCTGCCCTATCACAGCTCTGCTATCTTTTTAGAGTTACATTTATAATTGATTTTAGAACAACAGTCTCATGTTAAGTTTCATTGAAATAAACTTACATTTCTTAAGCTCACGCCTGTATCCTGGTGGGGTAGGCAAAGACCAGGGCTTACCACTTGCCACAACCTCTCCTCTTCAACTGAGGAGGCGCTATTCAGAACTGCATTGCACAGAGACATCTGTAAAGAGCTGACTGCCAACTTCCAGTGACGAGAGGCACTTGAAGAAGATCTTAATTCTCATACCACTTCGCTTTGACCCTTTCTAAGCTATTCCCAGCTAACTTTGTCTTATATTTACTGACCAAAGCGGAGAAGTTACCGGGCTGTTTCATCGCGGCCACCACGCTCCTTTCACTCAGACTACCCTTCTGGGGCTTTTTATTGATCTTCTGTTTCGGCTGCTTGATGCGCTCCTTGGCCGCCATTTTTAATTTCTGCGTGCGTTTACTCGTTTTCTTCTCCATTTTGACGTTTTGCCTGTGAACGTCGGCCTGGATTCTCAGTTTGTGATTGCTTCTCATCTTGTGTGGGGCGCCCTCCTTGGCCGTGAGCCCAGCGAACTCGCCGTAGTCCTCGCTCGGCCTAACGAATCGGCCTGGCGTCTTTTCGTCGCCTCTTTCTGTGTTGCCAGTTTTGTGGTCGAATTTGCCGCGCTTCACTTTGCTCTCGTCGGGTTTTCCTGTTTTGTTTTTGCGTTTCCTGTTCTTGGGTTTCGTTGCGCCGTCGCCGGGTTCCTGCTCTCTGTTGGCTTGAGGGTTGTTGGCTATGGACTTCTCTAAACGCTTCTTCCTCGCGTTCAGCGCCGTCCGGTCCTCTATTGAGAAGGAGACTATCGGTCGCTGTAAGAGACAAGCGTGGTTTAGTGGGTTAATTGACAAGATAAACTCACGCCTGAATGTCGGAGGGGAAGGCAGATATCAGGGCTTGCTAATTTCCAGTTCAATTTTTGTAAGAACTATCAGGATGTCGCATGCAGAATGTCCAGAAAATTTTAATAACTTGTCATGTTCCCAAACAAGAATACCTACTCTGTGCTATGGTAACCAGGCAACGGCATAAATTTACCTTTTAAGGCGCTACGCCGTGCTATCTAGTGTCACCAATGCAAAAATAACTTATTTTCTTTTATAACGCGTCTTTTGAACAACTGACCATCATTAATCAATCAATGTAGTAGCTTTTTTTAGAACCTATTGACAAGAACCTAGGTCCGAGAATCTAGAACTGTAATGCAGTTTTGCCAAGAACGGCCGTTTTTAGCGGAAATCTATTAAGTCCCAGGTGGTTGATCCTAGTTTCTAGACTGTAGGTCCTAAAAATAGTTGCTACAGTCGTTCACATTTTGAAAAAAAAACGTATTCTAGGGCCAGTATTACAGAAGCGTACTCAAGCGCCGATCTCTACTTAAGACTAGTTTTGAGTATGGATTTAATTTTAGAACGTTACTTGAGTCGAGATTCATCAAGCGCGACTCAACTGAGTAATAGCTAATTCGAGAACGATACTTGGGTAGCAATCTCTACTTAAGTAAAGATCAAATCTGTATTTACTCAAGTGTGGTCGGAACCACGCTTGAGAGTCGATCGGCCAGTTATTATAATTGTCAATTTGGAATGTTTATTGCAAAATTCATATATTCGAAAACCTTGATTACTATGACGAAATAGTTAATGATAGCAGCAGCCCCTTAGGCATTTAAGGGACGCTGAAGACCCCTACTGCATGGATTCTAATAAGTGTTTATGTGCAAAAACAATTACATTAATATTGGGGTGGTTTCATTGAATAAATTTCACGCAACACAATCACTTCGCGAGCGCTTCCGTGCTTCGCAAGGTACGTTAAGCCGTTGGTGCCGGCTGTCATATAATGGCAGTCGTTAAGCCATGTCAAAGGCCTTATGGGCGGCTTGATAACTTCTGACTGTAAGACCCGCTACTGTCTTACAATCCTCCACCAACCCGGACTTGGCCCCCGTGGTAGAGTATGGCTTAACCTCTTGCGATGCAGGAAGAGACCCGTGCCCCAGCAGTGGGGACATACAAGGGTTGATAACGAACACAATCACTTCACCTGGTCCCAAACTAGGATATCCTGTACTTTGATAACCAGGCAAGAACGTCACAAACATGAAAGTACACAGAGACTGTGGTCACTTGTACAAATATATAGGCCCACAGTGGGAATCGAACTCACAAGCTCGGTCTTGGTAACCAAGCGCCTTAGCGGCTAGGCCAACAAGACAGTCACAAAGAGGAATAAATAAAATAATCAGTAAAACAATCTCAGCTTCACTGCAGTGAAGTTGAAGTTTTATGTTCAATGAGCAGATTCCTCTCTACTGCAACGAAGTTGAAGTTTTATGTTCAACAAGCAGGTTCCTCTCCGCTGCGGTGAAGTTGAAGTTTTATGTCCAACGAGCAGGTTCCTCTGCACTGCGGTGAAGTTGAAGTTTTATGTTCCATGAGCAGGTTCCTTTCCACCGCGATGAAGTAGAGTTTTTGTCTTCTACGAGGAGGACCCTCTCCACTGCAGTGAAGTTGACTTTTTATGTTCCACAAGGAGGATTCTTTCCACTATGGTGAAGTTCCTTGCTCTCATTTTTTCACATCTCGTTTCAAAACAGCGATTAATGTTAAAATTAAACCACACCGACTATGTATATGTACAGATATTAGTAATTTAGTAAACTTAAATAAATAGACAGACGTCAAGAGAATTATTTTATCGACATTTGTTACGTTCCGTTCTGTACTCAAAGCGAATAAATAAACAAGAAGCGTGAACGTTTTGCTTCCTTTAAATATACGGTTCATTACAAACTAATAACTAAAAAAAGAAACTTTGAACATTTTATTTACGAATACATAAACATTATTTTAGTTTCCTCTGTATATTTGACATAATTTACATAAGTTTCATCGTCACGTTTTTGTAACATGCGTAAAACGGAATAAAAATCTACACTTGTATTTTTCTTGTCATAGAAAACAAACTTTGATCATAGACAATCTGATTGCAGTTCTGAATCTCTACTTAAGCAGTGATTGGCTGATCTCTACTCAAGAACTGTTTGAAAATAAAGGGAGTGCTTTAGCATCGATTCAGCGCTCAAGTAATGATTGGGCGATCTGAGATCAATCTGTGCTTGAGCATCGTTCTGTAATACCGGCCTAAAAGTTTTCTTTTATTAATTTCAACAAACTTAACTATCATTACAGCGAGTCCCTAATTCAATAGTTAAGCTAATAATAATAATTATGATTTTCATTTCATTGGTGACGCTAGTTAGCAACGCAGGTTGCCTAAAATGATAAAAAAAAATTAAAAAACCAGACCACCCCTGCTCTTGTTTTTTAATTTACGTATCCACTGAGTTGAGTGACGTTGATTTTTACTTTTTTTAAGCTACCCCAGCTATCAAATGCATACAATTTTTGACAGTTACTAGTCGTCTAAATGCTTCACTGGATAGAGTGGAGCGCTACGTAATAGGAGACGAGGTAACTTTGTTCCCTGCTCTGTGCTTCGTAAATAAGATAAGTATAAAATAATATTAGTCAGTAAATGGCCTATGTTTGGCCTACATTAATTTACTTATTTTCTATTGTTTTGTGCTGTGGGCTTTTATAAATTAATAAAATAAAAAAAATATATAAAAATCTGAAGAACACTTACATTGTTTTTGTCAAAGACGTCAGGATTATTATTCATCTTCCGGAGACACGCCAGGGCATCCTCGTGCTTCGTGAACATTACGAAGCCGTAGCCCTTTGATCTGTTAAGAAAACTCTTGGTACAGTATGAATAATTACCCCTTTGATTATATTCTTTAAAATGTACTAACCCGTGCTAAGGACAATTTTAAAAACCTACTTAGAGGATATTTGACGCAATTTAGCAAAGTAATTTTCACATTTTAATGCTATTATGGATTTCCGCAAAGTAACGCCTGATTCCATGCAATATCGGATACACTCTAGGCAAAGCCTGTCTCGTGGCAGAGAAGAATTACTTTAATATTATGCGGCTGTGATAAAAGACATTTGTGTGATAAAAAAAGAAATAAATGTGTAAAGACGGCCTCTGTTGCGCGGCGTTTGTGCCTACCAAGCAAGAGGTCCCGTTATCTAAACTTACGGGTGTTTCCCATCCCTCTGGGAGGGCGCCCTCAGGTCTCGCATGATTCGGCACTCCGTCACGGTGGCGGTCCGCGAGCTGTTCTGAACGCAAACTCGTCTGAGCTTATTGTCGTCGAAGTGCGGCGGCAGATTCGACACCACTAGCCGGTAGCGGGAGACGAATCTGTGGACGAAAGCATAAGATAAGATTATTTATTTAAGCAAAAAGTTTACAATCTTCTTCTTCAGCCTATATTATGTAGTCGACTGCTAGACATAGCCCTCCCCTAATGAGCGCCATAGCGCCCTGTCTTTAGCTTGGCGCAACCAGCATCTGCCGGCAGTTTTTCGCAGATCGTCATCCCACCTGGTCGGAGTGCATCCTACACTACGTTTGCCGAGTCGCAAAAGTTTACAATAATGTTTACAAAATAGTGTTTCTTACATAATTACTTCTTACATGATCCCTAGATGCCTGAACTAGGTCGAACTTGTTCAATGGTATAGGCATCAAATGTAACGACGACCGTTTGGCGCAGCGGCAGCGCATTTACCTACCATGCAAGATGTCCCGGGTTCGAACCCTGGATGGGGAGAAAGAAACCCCCATGGTCTTGGATGTTTACATGTTTGTGATGTCGTTGTTTCTGGTTCCCACGACACAGGGTATCCTAGTGTGGGGCCAGAAGCAATGTATGGGCCTGTATGTAAATGTTATGGTAATGTTTCTTTTACAGTTTTGCCTAATGTTGCCGTGCAAGTGGACACTATTTCAATATAACATTTCAATTCATAAAATAAGAGAAAAATAATAATTAGGGTATGCACGTATGTATGTGGTATGTCTGTGTCCGTGTGTGTGTGTGTGTGGTAGTTCGTGTGAGTGGGTGCGTGCGTGTGTGAGCGTAGAAGGTATATATATATTTTTTACATCTACTTCCTTCTCTGATGTAACAGTCCAGTTCATCCAAAGGTTGTCTGGAAGAGATCACTTTTAGTGATAAGGCGTCTGTACTCTTTTTCTGTACTCTTCAGGTTGAGAAATATCTGTGTAATTTCCATTTTTATGTACAATAAAGTGTTCTCTATCTATCTATAGGTATTTAAAGCATAATGTAACGAACGGCAAAAGAAGTGACAGAGAAGAGGCGAAGTGGCGCTATCGACGGGCGAGGTAATGGAGAGGAGGAGACGAGAGGCGAGGGAAAGTGTATTGAATTATGTATTATTCTGTCGTAGAGGCATAGCCATACTTGTAAGTTGTTCGGTATACCTACCAATGTTCCCCAGTATCTCACAGTGTTTAGTAGACATGTGTAAGTACTGCGAGTTATGCAGTACGCGTTATATAGCACGACCGCGTACTGGACCAGTACCCAGTACGCGGCGAAATTTAGCATGCATGGCCTATGGCATCAGTACGTCGCGGCCGCGGCAAATCGTTGCTATGCACTTGCACACGTGGCACAAAGCGCGCGGCGGTCGGCGATCGTACCGTATTGCTTTGTTAATACACTAACTACTGTTTTGCACAAATTATTAACCTGGCATGGTCGGCAACGTAACCAACGTAACTATCACACCGGGCACAGTGTTTTGAACTCAATATGTTCTTGATAAGGCCTACATTTCTTTGACACCACCCCGTATCTTAAGTATAATAGATAACACAGACGGGTTACGTCATGTAGGCATAATGACAATGACTCTAAACATGGCCCTCCTGAGTCATATAGTTGTATATAACAGGAATTGGAGATGGTCGGAGTAAAACGCTGGTGTAGGTGCTTCGGTGTATTTTCGGGCAGAGCTTCCGCTGTACCAGTGGCATACTTAGTAGCAAGGTTTACAATGGTCCTGGCGACGGCATGCCCGTCGCTTAAATAGAGTTGAAAAGCCGTTAACAATTCAAAACAGGAAGCTATGAGAATTGAAGATACTTTAAATTAAATTCAAACGTAGAACATTACTTCAAACTGTATGGAGGCTAATTAAATTTATATAGTAGATTTAATTAATCATTAATTACATTACTTTTATTATTATTTACGAAACTATATTAAAGAGAATATAATTTGAGATGGCGCCACTTTCGCTGGCGCCCAAATAATGAAACTTAACTGAAATAAACTATTTATCAAAGGCAACTGAATAAGATAATAAATATTCTATAAATTATGAAATTAAAAATACACGACAACATTATTACGATATTGCATCTCTTTACAATCTATTGTTACGCGACGTGTCATTGGTGTGACGTAGGCTAGGTCCGGACATCGTTCGATCACAAGTATTAGGTGTGTATTTAGTTTTTAAAAATATGTATTATTTCAGTTTAATGTACTCATTGTTATTTTATATTGTTTCAGAGTTGCTGTAGATAGAACATTTATTTAGTCCACACTATATAGTTCAAAGTCTTGACAAAGAATTAAAATTAGTTAAAAAAAGTTACTCATTTCGTGTCAAGACTTGACTTTGGCAGAATTTATCGACATCGGCTGGTTGCTATATCAATAAGAAATAATAATAACGCGACATCTTAGGTAGGCCATGTTCTGCGTACTGCTATAAAGCTATATGGCGCGGTACGAAATGCCATGCCACAGCCCTTCACCCCATAGCCATTCTTCTTAAGTACCTACCCCTTGTACATGTGACAGTTCACCATGTATAAATTCCGGGTCACACAATGCACCAATGAAGATACTACGGATGCTAAATGCATAGGGTGGTGGTGCGACGTAGCATGTAGGTATTTGTCAGTGTGTGTAGGTTTTCTGTAAACACAGTGAGTTTTATGTTCTGTGTGCCATGCCATGCGGCATGTTCTAATATGGTAGTTTTGGGCACGTCTAGTGTTTAGATCGTAGGTTCCTTTTGTATTGATAATAAAATGTAAAAAAAATATTCTATATTTTATAATTAGGTGTAGCGATAGCGACATTAGTATGTGACATATTTTATGATAATGTTATATTTTGGAAATATCTCTTCACTAAGCAGGGTCGAACTGCGCCAAGGTGAATTAGGCCTGGTAAGAATTCATCTTCGAGACGGAATAAAGGAAACATAATTTTCATTTTCAAATTTTTATTATAAAACATTTTAGAATTCGCATACAAAAACATATAATACAAACTATTTATACCTTACTTTCTCAAACTAGTATCTTGAAAAAGACAGCTTTTCAAAAGACAAAAAACCGTCTATAATTTTATATTTCGGAGTTTCGATAAAAAATCAATGCATTTATTTAGAAATGGTCTGATTATGATTGCTCCGACCGATTTCGCCCATGGCGACCACTTTGACCCCTAATCAGATATGTGGCACTGGTGCGCTCGAAGATAGCTTATTTATCCTATCTTCGCGGCGAAATTCCGTGCACACTGAGGGCACGTGAGAATGCCGTTCTCATAGTTGTACGTTATGGCAGCAGGCGGGTCAAGGTCAGCTTTACGCTGAACCTCGAACTCACGTACTTGGCTGTTCACTATACTGCGCCATTCTGGCCGCTGTGCTGCCAAACGTTCCCAGCGGGAGGGCTCTATGTTGCATCTCTTCATGTGTCGCTTTTGGACATCCTTGTATCGGAGGAGGGGACCGCCATGATTCCGAACAAAATGAAATGTGTAACTTAAAAGATCCAGAAAATAATGTTTTTGTACCTATGAATTTAACTACTATCTTACATTAGTTACTTGTATACTGGTTGTACATATTGTGGTTTTTAGGTATAACTACATCTGCAGTAGTTTTATTTACACCCTGTAAATATTTATTAATTTTGAATTATTATTTAGACATAAGTAGGTAGTATGAATGTATTACGAGGGGAGATCAAAAAGTAGATAGATAGATAAAACATTTATTCACATAAGACACACACACGTATACAAAGCAAAGCAGTACATTACCAAATACAAGTCACAACACGAACAGAGCAATATAACAAAAAGTAGCATACATAAAAAGCAAAAACACACAGAAGATAGGCATTCACGGTACTGTAGTGTACCTAGGCTATACTGGACTGAGAGTAGTGAGAACGACATACTCCTTGGTAAGAAAAAAAAATGCAGTAGTTTTATTTACACCCTGTAAATATTTATTAATTTTGAATTATTATTTAGACATAAGTAGGTAGTATGAATGTATTACGAGGGGAGATCAAAAAGTAGTGAGAACGACATACTCCTTGGTAAGAAAAAAAAATACTGGCAGGCATAGCTCAGATACATATTTGTAATATTAAATACCTTTATTTAAAGAAAATAACGACGCAAGAGATTCCTTGCGATTTGGAGGCAACATTAGGAGAGTCTACTCCGCCGTATTCCACTGTCGCAAGGTGGGCTTCTCAATTTCGAGTAGGGAGAACGAGCACGGAAGACGAACATCGTTGCGGCCGTCCATCGACGTCAGTCACCCAAGAAAATGTTGCGAAAGTCGAGAAAATTGAATTGAGCGATAGAAGAGAGTTACCATCCGATACTTAATTCAAGAAACGGGTATTTCATATGGATGTATTCAATCCATATTGAAACCATCTTTGAATATGAGAAAAGTCTCCGCAAGATGGGTGCCAAGAATGTTAACAGACAGAAAAAAAATCGACTTCATACTACGAAGATATTGCTGGACAAGTTACAAGATTCTGAAAACTTTTTGTCTCGTTTAGTTGGACAATGGACGAAACATGGGTCCATCATTTTTATCCAGAGACAACAGCAAGCAATCTTCGCAATGGAAACGGCCATCATCAACGACCCCGAAGAAGTTTCGTGCCGTGGCATTGGCTGGCAAGGTTATGGCCTCATTTGGGAATCAGAAGGGACTGATTACCTGGAGCGTGGAACCACTATTTACATGCCAATATTATGCAGGTTTAATTCCCAAGTTGAGGAGTCCATCAAAGAATTTTCATAGCGCGCCAATTTGGCTCCGCCCCTTTGAACATTATTTCATAAAATTAATGAACTGAAAAACCTATTTAGAGGCTAAAAATTCCACCCATGCCGGGAGTCGAACCCGCGACCTCTGGCTATCCGTGCCAGCGCTCTTCTAAGCTAATGGGCGACTCACCGGCAACAGTGAAATTTCGAACCTCTTTACAATACTCTCTGTATTACGTTTATATTATATTTATTTCCTCATCGTGTAGATTGTTACTATAACGTATTTATGTAAGTTTATCATAATGTATGTAACTGTATTTATGTAGGTATATTGTTACTTATATAAGTAGTGTATTAATATATTTATACTTGCACCGACTACCCGTCTCTTATTTCCTCCAGCAACTTTCCGTCGTAAGGTTGTCTGGAAGAAATTGCTTTTAGCAATAAGGCCGCCAATTGTACTTTGTATCATTACATGTTTTATAATATGTGCTCTGGTGTACAATAAAGAATATTCTTATCTTATCTTCTTACGTTTTTAGCCTCTAGATAGGTTTTTAAAACGGGTTAGATTAAAAAATAATATAATCTGGTAAATTGAACTATTACATTGGTAACGAATAGTATTATTTTGAGAATTGATCGAAACAATTTGTAACTACTGTACTGATGACAAAATAACAAATAAAAACAAATCTCAATCTGTGGACAATAATCGATTTATTTGATGACAGATCTACTATTCTGAGTACGAAGCTGTTATTTTTGGAATAAACCTATTATTTTGAGAACAAATTTTTTATTCAATGGATGAACTACGATTATATAGAAAATCCATCTCTTTTTCTACGTACATATTGACATTAATTTGGTAATTTGTACCTGGCGACGCTTTTTATTTTTCTGAGAATGAAAATATATCGTGATTTATACGGCACCTTCAAACTTTCCGGGGTCCGAGCGCGGCAAGCGCCTGATGGGTTAATTAGATGATACAAGTTGAAGACAAATATAAACTTTGATGACAAACAATATAGTTCCCCTATTTATATAGGTAAAATTAAGATGCTAACCTTTTAACAAACCAAGAGCATTAGTTTGTTATAAAAATGGAAAAACCATAGTTTTATAAGAAAGTAAGGCTATAAGCTACATTAAAAGAAAACAATGTATACACAACCTAGTCTAGAAAAACTGGACAATCCACCAAAGAACAATTAAATGTCGCGTGTCGAGGTAAAGACAATCAATAAAACGGCCAAGGTCACAAAGGCTGTTTATATGTACATGGGAGTGACGGGTCATATCAAAATGTTTGTGGATGTGGCCCGGAGGCGAACATAAAACACACATACATAACATTGAAGGCCCAGATTACTAGGAGACTCCACTTAGTGCTGATTTTTCTGCCTATCAGTAAATATCTGGTGCTTACTTTCAAGTCTGGCGACACCTGTCCTCATCATTGAAGAGGTTGCTTCGATACATTAATTAGAAATCGTAAAATTCTTCAATCCCGCAAACACACAACATTCACACACCATTCGAGATCAATCCGTTTTAATCATTACGTGACTTTTGCCGCCTACGGGGTTCATTTCCTTTGAGCTTGCGGAGAGAATGCCATTCTTTCCAGCAAGTTTCAAAGCACATGAACTCCTCGCAAGTCACGCACTGTGAATGAACCAATTGAGTCTTACCCTGCCAATGACAAACTCTACAACGTTTTCGGCTGTTTGCGCCAGTCTTGTGTTGAGGTACGTGCACAATATCCCGCCTCAGCCTCGTGAGTTCCGGTACTGGCTGCCTAATCTGTGGTAAAGTAGGACGGTGCTTCTCTACCACTGATTTGGCGAGTTTATAGCGAAACTCGCGGTGCGTCAGGGCAGGCTTATTGCGCCGTTTCAATGAGCTGACGTACATGACGAAAGCGTTATGGATGCTTATGTTCAGCAGCCTTTTGAACATCTTGACATACCACTTCACGCCGCGCTTTCGCTCCAACAAATACATTGAGAGTTTTTGATCCTTGAGATCAACACCTCCCATTGTACGGTTGTACTCCCCTACACTCACAGGTTTTACAAGCGGTTTCCCGGCCCTCGATCCCACATAAGTCTCGTCGCTGTGATAGGTTGAAATCATAGTCACTATTTGGAAATCTTTCCATGCAACGATGGAAACATCCCCACAATGGCGCGCTACGATTGTACCCTTGGCCACATTCTTCGGGATTCTGCTGATGTCATTAGGCACATGCGTACGATTTTTACGTAACGTGCCTAAGCAATCAAAACCCTGGGACTTGAGATACCGCGCTAACGATGGACAATTGTAAAAATTATCCATTGTTACGCAGTGTCCCCGACGTTCCAGGTTCTTCAATAGACCGAGAACTACCTGGGTAGTCTTGCCGCCCAAATCAGCACCGAGTGTGGCAACAGATGAGCTGTCACCGGAGTCTTTTCCCACGTATATCTTGAATCTAAATAAATAGCCAGTGAATGATTCGCAGAGCTCATACGATTTTATGCCAAAACGCGCGGCCTTTGACCTTATTGCTTGGATGAAGGACAAGCGACCCTTGAATAACGTCAAAGACTCGTCAATCGAAATCTCTCGCATTAGCGAGTACAGTGACGAAAATTTACAATTGAGATGCTCAATCACTGGCTGCAGTTTCACTAGCTTCGGCGACACAAATTCTCCATTTTGCGGCAAGTTCTGACTCTCATCAGAATTGTCCACAAAATGCAGAAACTTGTTCAGCAAAAGAAAGCGACTGTAGTTCATGACTTCCTTGAATCTGGGCATCTCCAGGAAATCATTACCCTTCCAATATTCATTTTGCGATGTCCTGGCATCAATACCCATGTACATCAGAACAGCAAAAAATAACGCAATCTCGTCTGCATTAGTGTCCTTCCACTGATGCAAACGAGATGACGGTTTCAGTGTCCCCTTGGCCTTCATAGCATCGATCGTTTGCTTCGCGTATCTGTTAGTTTCGCGGGTGATGAGCTCCATGATGTCGTTCGTCCAGATATCCGTAAAGGCATCATAGGGCTCATCGTAGTCCGAGAGCGGCCCGGGTTGTGGTCCTGTGAAAGTTTCAGGAACACTCCTGAACGACTCAAAGCTTTCTTCCCACTCGAAGTTAGCCGATACACCGAGTAAACGATCAGCCTCATAATCAATTGCACTTTCCACAACATGAATTATTTCCTGGAGAGGTTGGTCCAGTTCCTCGTCATCGGGAATGTCCCGCTCTGCACCCGCCAAAGCAGTGATTTCGATGTTGCTTACATCGAACTCGTCGTCGTACTCAACGTCCAAATCACTGCCTTGGTCCTCACGCCTATCCACAGGCTCAGGCATGCCGCCAGTCAACCCCGACGTTGACGGGCGTACGCCAGCGTCTGCAGAGGACGCCTCGACAGTACTACAAGCGCTGCTGGCAACGACATGAGCGCCGCTAACATCGTCTGGAGCAGCGTCAAAGTCTACTACACAAGTGGTAGGCGAGAGCGGCTTAGAGACAGGGCATTCCCGACCCTGCCCTAAGTCGTCAATCCAACGCCGCAGGTGCCACGGCGCCGTCTGATTCAGCTCCTCCACCTCCTCATCCGACATGTCCATCGCCTCCACTCGCTCTAGCACGTTGGCGCTGCAAGTAAATACTAAAATAAATATACATATTCTGGAATTGATATTGTGATATCGCGGTCGTGGACACGAGAAACTTACCAGAGAGGCGACGGATCCCGGGCACGTCGGTCGCTCCCCCCGGGGGTCAGTTTTACTTCAGATTCTCCAAGCTCGGTGATGGAGCCCCCGGGAGAACGGGAGTCGAGAAGAGCACTGAAAATAAAATAAAGTTTTAAACAACTGGTTCAATGTGGAGTACCACAATATGTCCGCATGGATTATAAAATACTTACAGCTTCTTACGCGGTGGCTCATTTTCAGGCTCAATTTCCGGTCCCTCCAGGGCCCTGTCCGTAATAAGGGCACTTCGCGCAGGCGACGGCTGCTGCGATTCATGGTACAGGGTTGGGGTTACAGACCGGGATCGGTCCAACGACTCCGAAGCCGACCACTGCCTTAATCTAAAACATATAATAAAAAATATAGTATTTATTTCATGGACTCTTATGAAGTCAGTAACGTAATTTTTCTTTGATTTTACTAAATTTGATGCAATTGTAAAATAAAAGTATTTATTAAAAAAAAAACATGCCTAAAACTTTGTAACATTAAAGAAATATTACGTATTTGACTTCATAGAATTCGCCAGTTAATAAATGAAAATAATAAAGTATTCATTGCCAAACAAAATGATGATTAAATTTGCATAAAATTTTGTAATATAAAGAAAAAATATAATAATCAAGTATTTATTTCCAAACAAAACAAAGTTACATTGCATAAAATTTAGTAAAATTACGTTACTGACTTCAAAGAGTCCATGAAATAAATACTTTATTTTAATTATATGTTTTAGATCAAGGCAGAGGTCGGCTTCGGAGTCGTTGGACCGATCCCGGTCTGTAACCCCAAGCCGGCAACATGGATCGCAGCAGCCGTCGCCTGCGCGAAGTGCCCTGATTACGGGCAGGGCCTTGGAGGGGCCGGAAAATGAGCCACCTCGCAAGAAGCTGTAAGTATTTTATAATCGATGCGGACATATTGTGGTACTCCACATTGAACCAGTTGTTTAAAACTTTATTTTATATTCAGTGCTCTTCTCGACTCCCGTACTCCCGGGGACTCCATCAACGAGCTTGGAGAATCTGAAGTAAAAGTGACCCCCGGGGGAACGACCGACGTGCCCGGGATCCATCGCCTATCTGGTAAGTTTCTCGTGTCCACGACCGCAATATCACAATATCAAATCCAGAATATGTATATTTATTTTAGTGTTTACTTGCAGCGCCAACGTGCTAGAACGAGTGGAGGCGATTGACATGCCGGAAGAGGAGGTGGAGGACCTGGCTCAACCGATTATTAATTTAATCAAAAAATTTATTAATTTGCATAAAATTTGGTAAAATTAAAGAAAAATTATAATAATTAAGTATTTATTGCCAAACAAAACAAAGTTAGTGCATTAAAAAAAAGAATATAATCATGTGGGTACAGCGATATCATTCCGATTTAGAACCTAACTGCAAAGTAAGTACTCGGGGCTTCAAGTGATGCAAATTACTTCAGCCAGATGTCGCTCCCTGTACGTAATACAGAGAGGTTCGAAATTTCAGGGATGCCAGGTAGTCGCCCATTAGCTCAGTTGGGAGAGCGCTGGCACGGTTAGCCAGAGGTCGCGGGTTCGTTTCCCGGCGATGGGTGGAATTTTTAGCTTCAAAATAGGTTACAATGCATAAAATTTTGTAAAATCAAGGAAAAATTACGTAACTTCAAACTACCTTAAGTCGGAAATCCTCGCATAGACGAAGTTTCTTAGCACATCACTTCTTAAAGCCTTAGTCACAGCCAAACCAAACCAATTTTTTCAGCTGTCGGTACTCATGGTCACTTTTAGAACAGCAGACTTATGCAATAAAACTTGTGTTTCCCAATTACTAGATGTAGTAACAACAAACTTATAGGGACGAGCGGGTGATCGTGGTCTTCCACCATAAAGGGAAATTTCCCGCCAGGCAGATCGTATGTCTGGGGACGGCCGTTCCGACTGTTGTTAGGCGGACGTTATATTTATGGTATGTCATGCGAAACATTTTGATTGCGCGATGCAGATATCTTGGAGTTTCTAGTGCGCGCGCAGAATTGACATGTGCTCGCCACAAACTTATCTGCAGTTAGCATCACAGCTATTTAGAACAAAAATCTAACGAGTAATTGCGTCGAATCTACAACAAATTCATCGCACTGAAAGTTCGAGGCTTTTTCATTTTCGTTTCCATCAAGATCCCAGATACTAGGTATCGTTGAAAAGTTTTATACTGAACTGTACACATTGAAATGAAATTATTTTATTCAAAGTAGCACAGAAACTGCGGCTTAATGAACGTTATAATTCAAACTAGGTGTCCATTTCAAAATCTAGATCATTTTGGAGAAGAAATGGACAAAAAACCTCGTAACTTAGTCTTTTCAAAGTCCCTAATTAACATAGTTTACATAATTATTATAAAACATAGAACTCATGCATTGTATTGGCTTTAATTCCAGACCTCATTGTCATCTAAATAATCCTTTATGTTAAAGTAGCCCTTTTGGCAGTCAAACCGTGGCCTAGTCAAACCGAGTGATTGGAATCAATCATTCGAGTGAAGCAACAACAGGCGCGGTCAGGTGCAGTATGACCGGGTGACCGTCCCCTGAATACCGCTAGTGACATTTTTCCGAGCGCTTCCGTGCTTCGTTAAGCCATTGGTGCCGGCTGTCATGTAATGGCAGTCGTTAAGCCATGTCAGAGGCCTTATGGGCGGCTTGACAACTTCTGATAGTAAGACCCACCACAATCTTACAACCCTCCACCAACCCGGACATGGCCCCCGTGGTGGAGTTTGGCCTAACCTTCCTGCGATGTAGGAAGAGACCCGTGCCCCTGCAGTGGGGACATACAAGGGTTGCTATCGACATACGGAGCTGAAACATGGACGCTCACAAAGCAGAATATTCCCAGCCGGGTTCGAATCCCGGCTGGCAACAAAAGAAAAAAAACCCAGGTCTTGGATGTTCACATGTTTGTGATGTCGTTGTTTCTGGTTTCCACGACACAGGGTATCCTAGTGTGGGGCCAGAAGCAATGTATGTGCTTGTATGTAAATGCATATAATCCCCACGCTGGGCATGCCGGTTGGGGATCACAGTTCGGTGGAATTGTACTGCAGGGGGCGCTGCTGCCCACCCCCCGGTTTGTGTCCCTTAATCGCCTTTTACGACACCCGCGGGAAGAATTGGGTTGGTGCTATTCTCTAGGCCGACACCACACAGACAAGAGTAATCCTTATTAATCCCTTTTAGGTTCGAAATTTCACTGATGTCGGTAAGTCGCCTATTAGCTCAGTTAGAAGAGCGCTGGCACGATTAGCTAGAGGTCGCGGGTTCGAATCCCGGCATCGGTGGAATTTTTAGCCTCCAAATAGGTTTTTAAAGTTATTATGTTGAATGTATTCATTACATTGTTTTACTTATTAGTTAGGAATAAACCGCGCTTTAGAACACTTAGGGATTTCAATACTGACTGAAATCAGCGCTACGGGTTCACGCCCCCAGCACTATGCTGAGTCATCTGCGAGTTGCAGCAGTAGAGCACACCGTGACAAAGTTTGTATAGTCTTTTTAGTTATTTTTACTGACCATATTTTCCTCCCTGACTCCCTTCGTATTTTCCGGGAACATCCATCGAACAGAATGTAAATCCTTTAGCAACAAAGTGTGTATCTCCCAGGGAACATCCAGCAAACAGAATGTAAATCCTTTAGCAACAAAGTGTGTATCTCCCAGGGAACATCCATCAATGTGTAAATCCTTTAGCAACAAAGTGTGTATCTCCCAGGGAACATCCAGCAAACAATGTGTAAATCCTTTAGCAACAAAGTGTGTATCTCCCAGGGAACATCCAGCAAACAATGTGTAAATCCTTTAGCAACAAAGTGTGTATCTCCCAGGGAACATCCAGCAAACAATGTGTAAATCCTTTAGCAACAAAGTGTGTATCTCCCAGGGAACATCCATCTAACAGAATGTAAATTCTTTAGCAACAAAGTGTGTATCTCCCAGGGAACATCTAGCAAACAGAACGTAAATCCTTTAGCAACAAAGTGCACCTACCTGTTAAGGTTTTTCAGCATCTGAGTCTTGCTTCGCTCCAAAGCGAGTCGCTTGGCCATATCTGACGCCGACACGCCCACGGCGGCTTTCGTCCCGGCTACCACCACTGGAAGGAATAATGGTACAGTGCATTATTATCATTATTATAATTTACTAGCTTTTTCCCGCGACTCCGTCCTTTGGTCTTTAATAGCTACAAAATTTTGCAACCCCATTCACTCCCTTAGGGGTAATATTTAAAAGAAACGGTGAAACATGTCTTCAATCAATTGTGTTGAAAAGTATTTGTTTTAAGTGCCAAGACAATTAGACAACCTTCTTTATACCTCCCATACAAATTTTGGCAACCCTTTTCGCCCCCTTAGGGGTCGAATTTTGAAAAATCCTCTCTTATTCCTTGCCTACATTATACCTCAGTGCAAAATTTCAGCTTACTAGGTCCAACGGCTTGGGGTGGGCGTTGATGAGTGAGTCAGTCAGGACTTTGAATTTTATTTATACAGATTGCACACAGAACATTTAACAGGACACCATTAGTACCATTCTTTTTAAATCTAATGCTGGTGACTGACCAGAGCGTTACGAGGTGTAATGTAACACTGGTGTGGATGTACTTATATACGCGCGCCTAGCGACGTGATTGTAACGGTTCATCGACCAGTAATAAACTAGCTACTGCGCTATACGGCTGTTTTACTTGCAAACACTAAACACTCGCCGACCGCCGGGTGGATTTATCAAACTGCTGCACCACCGCTGGTTTCCCCGTAGCTCTACGTACTGGCAGCATGAATGACATCAACCGGTATGTCGCCACTGCTGGGGTGCGGGTCTCTTCCTGCATCGCAGGAAGGTTAGGCCATACTCCACCACGGGGGCCAAGTGCGGGGTGGTGGAGGATTCAGGAATGTTAGAGTTTAAAGTGCGCACGCAGTATTAACATGTGCTCGTCACGTCTGTGTAAGACTCGTCTGAATAACTTTGACAACTTATGCGTTGCCGACTAATTTTAGACAGTCATGCATGTCTAATAATTTATATTTATTAAATAAGTGTGTCTTTAGACAGTTGTCTCATAATCTGACTAACCAATAGACAGAGTTATCTCCGTAAGACACCGATGTATTAAGACAATTGTGTCATTGTCTATACATTAAAGTATTGAATATGAAGAGTACTAACCTCCTTCCTTCACCAGGTAGAGGTTCCTATTGTCCTTAGCTTCCCGCTTAGCGCCCGCACTAAGGTTCTCCCGCTTCAGTGCCGGCTTGGCTTGCAACGCTTGACCATCTAACCGGAGCTCCGAGGGTGGTAGGCTGAGGTACTTGTCCGCATCCTCTTTATTCTGAAAGGGTTGGTACATAACTTTAGAGTTAACTACGCTACTGTACGCCACATAAGGGCAACTAGCGGGACTATCCTAGATACTTAGTAATGCTGAAACGGGTCCCACCTCCTCAACATCACCATAATCCTTGTAGTTGTTACACCTGATTTAATTTCGTTTAATAATATCAACCCTTTGCATGTCCCCACTGCTGGGGCATGGGTCTTCTCCTGCATCGCAAGAGGGTTAGGCCATTCTCCACCACGGGGGCTAAGTCTGGATTAGTGGAGGATTGTAAGACAGTGGCAGGCCTTACTTTAAGAAGTTATGAAGCCGCCCATAAGGCTCCTGACAGGGCGTACGACTGCCATTACATGACAGCCGGCACCAGCGGCTTAACATACCTTGCGTAGCACGGAAGCGCTCGGAAACAATGCCACTAGTCAGATCAATAAATCAAATTATTTCAACGTAAAGAATTTGCATTCTGTTTGCTGAATCTCAATGTACAATGTAAAACGTAAGCCGCTGCCTTGTCCTAGTCACAGTCATTTCATTTATTTGTATTTCATTTCATTCCACTACCGTTGCTTGCATTGCACTCACCAAGAACTTGATGAAGCCGCTACCCTTGGAGTGCTCGGTGAGCTTATCCACGCAGACCAGCGCGTACCGAACTGGCCCAGTCGCTTCGGCGTGGGCGCGCAAGGCCGCATCGTCCACACTGAAGGGTATGTTCGTGACAAACACCGTGCATCCGTCCTCGGCATCGTTCAGTTTGATGCTGTATGGAACAGATAAGTAAACAACATAACATAACGTTTACACACCGGCACATACATCGCTTCTGACCCCACACTAGGATACCCTGTGTCGTGGGGACCAGAAACAACGACATCACAAACATGTGAACATCCAAGACCTGGGGTTTTTTTTGTCCCCAGCCGGGGTTCGAACCCGAGTCATCTTGCATGGTAGGGAGAAGCGCTACCGCTGCGCCACAGAGGTCGTCTATGTAGCCTAACGTCCCACTGCAGGGCACATGCCTTCTCTCAGAGAGAGGGCTTAATTACCACGCGTGTCCACAGCGGATTGGTAATTTCAATGCACCGAGGATATAACGGAAAGAATAATAGCAAAAAATATATAACAATAGGCTTAGGTGCTGAAACTATTAAAACAAAAACACACAGGTATAACTCTAAAATTAAATAATAATGAAAAAGTTTTATTCAAAGTAGCGCAGAAACTGCGGCCTAAGGAACGTTACAATTCAAACTAGGTGTCCATTGCAAAATCTAGATCATTTTGGACAAAAAATTGACCAAAAACTCCAAACTTAGTCTTATAATGAAATGAAAGAAAGAGGCGACATGGTGGAATGACGTTGTGCATTTGTGCGATTTGAGTCCAGTATATAATGGTAACCGCCAAGATGTCGACTTCACCATTAGTCCCCACATGAAATGAAATGGTTTTATTTAAAGTAGCGCTTAAATTGCTGTTACAAGTTGTTTAGAATAGAAGTTTGATTTTGGAACGCACTACTTGACAGAGTTGACTGTTGTCAGATGAGTCTGTGCACACTTTGACCCCTTGTTTTTTGCTTGGAAAGCGTGTGGAGCGTTTGTTGGCCCAAATTGGTGTGGCAATTAGATTGCCGGGCTTGTATCTTCTTGTGAAGTGGGAGATACGTTCCGGGACGGATCCCGTGTTAGTACTTTTGGTTTTGGACTACGGATCGCCCAAAATAGTGAAATATATTGTGGTGAAACGCGGTGTCGTAAAATTGCACTGCAGGTAGGTAGCTTTCTGGGAAAAGAGCTCTTGGGGACGTCTAGGGATCCCCAAACCTCAGTGCACCCACCCCGGGCGGCGCCGGCTGCCAAGTCGAGAGGCGTCGACGCGGACCGAGACTGTAAGTTGTTTTTTTTTATTAGTTTTAAGTATTAGTATTTAAGTGGGTCCTTTACCCAACACAAGTCAAACCACGTGTCTATTTTAAAATCTAGGGAATTTCGGAGATAAAATGGACAAAATGAAATCCAGACTCATAAAACGCCCTTTCAAAGTCCTTGTAATAACAGAGTTTGTACAAGGGTATTATATTGGTTAGCTAGCATGTAAAGTGAGCCTACATTTATTTTTGATCTCATAGGAGTAAACGGATTAGTCCTTTTGCATTTCCGGAGTGTAGCGAGTCTTGGCACAGTAATATTAATGGAAGATAAAAGTAGAGGAGGGCCAGTGTTATCAACCCTTTGTATGTCCCCACTGCTAGGTCACGGATCTCTTCCTGCATCGCAGGAGGTTAGGCCATACTCCGCGACGGGGGACACATTACTGTCAGAAGTTATCAAGCCGTCCATAAGGCCTCTGACATGGCTTAGCGACTGGCATTGACTGGCATGGCAGCCGGCACCAGCTTAACATGCTTTGCAATGCACGCAAGCGCTCAGAAAAGGTTAAGCCATACTCCACCACGAGGGCCAAGTCCGGGTTGGTGTGCGAGGGTTAATGTCTGCACAATTACCGTTTTCTCTCAGTTGGTGCGTTGGTAACACTCTCGTTATCCTGCTCCATATCGTCGTCTTGCTCTCCGTCATCATCATCGCCGTCCTGTACGTCACCATCATCATCGTCTTTAACATCAAGGTCTTTATCATCACCGTCTTTCTCATCATCATCTAGCCCGCTTTCGTCACTTTTCGACTTCACATCTGCATCGTCGTCGTCCGGTTCACCTGAAATATTAATAAAAAATCATCAAATTTAAATGTGCCCATGCCCCAGCAGTGGGGACATACAAGGGTTGATAACGATAATGAAGAAATTTAAAAAAAAACCGTTTTATTTAGCACTGCTCCGTCTCTCGGAAGTTTGCTGGAACAAATCTCTTACTATGTTAATATATTTGTAAGGGAAGACTGTAAAATTATATTTATTATTAATTTACAACAAATTCGCCAAGCTATATCGAAGTATTCTACAATTTTATAGATGTCTAATATAAAAACCATAAAGAAAGAAAGCTGCCAATATAAATCTTCATGAATATACAAACTCAAACTAACAATGGTAAGAGATTTGTTCCACCAAACCTCGGAGAGTCCGAGCTCACCTTTGTACATTTTATTTGTCCTGTTTAAGGTGCTCTAGACTGTACACACACTTGCACTCTCAACCAACCCAGACTTGGCCCCCGTGGTGGAGTGTGGCCTAACCTTCCTGTGATACAGGAAGGTTAGGCCCGCGCCCCAGCAGTGGGGACATACGAAGGGTTGAAGAAGTTGGAAGGTATCACCACACGCACTTGCGAATAAAAATCGCCGGAAAATAGTTTCCAGGTACGCGATATAAAATACAGTCGGAAAGAAATCGCGGCGATTTTATTCGCGATGCGTGGTAAGCCTGAAGCGCTCGTGGCCTAGTCGAACCGAGTGATTGGAATCAATCACTGCAGTAAAGCAACAGTAGACGCAGTCAGGTGCAGGATGGGTGACCGTCCCGTTACTACCTCTAGTACCATTTTTTCCGAGCGCTTTCGTGCTTCGCAGGGCATGTTAAGCCTTTGGTGCCGGCCGTCATGTATTGGCAGTCGTTAAGCCATGTCGGAGGCCTTATGGGCGGCTTGATAACCTCTGAAAGTATGGGCAGCCCGGCATTACAATCCTCCACCAACCCGGACTAGGCCCCCGAGGTGGAGTATGGCCTAACGTTCCTGCGATGCAGGAAGAGACCCGAGCCCCAGCAGTCGGGACCTACAAGGGTTGAAATCGCGTGGTAAGTCTAACTTACTTTTGATCTCATCTTTCAAGGCATCCCAAACATTAGTGGAGATATTGATTGGTGGTCCGTCATTGTCGCTGTCATCTGACTCCTCCTTCTTGACCTGGTCTTCCAGCTCCAGCTGTTGCTCCACGACGTGCTGCATGTACTTGTCCTTAGCCACCGCCCAGTCCACGGAGATCGGTCGACCTGGATGCAGACGAAACTCATAAGTTTTTGTCTAGTTGTTTGCTACACTGTATTTCACAAAGCAGAGCACTTAAAAACAGTATTAACTTATATTAGGATTTTTAAAAACCTATTTAGAGGCTAAAAATTCCACCCATGCCGGAATTCCAACCCGCGACCTCTGGCTATCCGTGCCAGAGGTCGCGGGTTCGAACCCGGCATGGGTGGAATTTTTAGCCTCTAAATAGGGGCGGCCTTATCACTATAAGTGATCTCTTCCAGACAACCTTTGGATGGACTGGAGCAATATATTGGAGAAGGAAGTATATGTACAAATAAATCAAAATATTTCAGATACATAGGAATAAAACATGCTTAATTAAGAAAATCATATATACTAACCCTAAATAGATACATACAAATGATAAATAAATATATTAATATATGTATTTATCTATATTAATTTGTTACTTCTTCACGTCTAAACAGCTGGAGCGACTATAATAAAATTTGGTATGGAGTTAGCTGACCCCCTGGATTAACACATAGGCTACGTTTTACTGCGGGAAAATATCTTATTCCCATGGGAAAAATCGATGCGCCTGCGTCTGCGCCGATAAACCGCGGGTAGTACGGTGGGGCAAAGCTAGTTGAAGAAAAGCAGGACTGAGACGAACAAAACTACCCGCCAAGTGGATGTTATCTATGTATCTATTGTATTAAATCTATCGTCGAGTTAGCACCTATAACACAAGTCAGTTGTACTTAGTATAGGGCTAACGAGATCTGTGTAATATGTCCATGAATAAACTGTTTATTTGGTACCATTATAAAAAATAAAACTAAGTGTGAGTGGGACGCCCACAAATTACAATTTTCCGTACAAAGTAGGTAGTTACAATACTTGCACACACAGAACATAAAATATGTTCTGTGACTTGCACACTATAAACAGTTGAAGAATGGAGTATCGCAGTTTTTTCCGACCTTGTCACGAACTTTAGTGACTGGTTTTTTTTCTACGATTTAAATACAAATGTAGTTCACAGATTTTATTTTCTTCAAATCAAAGTATTTTAGTCAAAATAACACACAAACTGCGACTTACTGAACGTTAGAAGAAAACTTCGTCCATTGCAAAATCTAGAATAATTTTGGTGGAAAATTGGACTTTTCAGTCTCTTTATACTTAAAAACATTCAATCGTATTCAGAAAATCGTCGCTGTAAAAATATCTGAACTCAATAGCCAGCGTCTCTCACCGAAGCCTTGATTTTTCGAACTGGAATAAACGTATATGTGTGTGTTGGTTGTATTTACCGAATTCAGAATCAATATTTGGAAACGAAATTTTTACCGTATGCCTGAGACTTGATTTTTCGAACTGAAATAAACGTATATGTGTGTTGGTTGTATTTACCGAATTCAGAATCAATATTTGGTAACGAAATTTTTACTGTATGCACCTGAGACTTGATTTTTCGAACTGAAATAAACGTATATGTGTGTGTTGGTTGTATTTACCGATTTCAGAATCAATATTTGGAAACTCGTAGGAGGGGGAACGGTCGGTGGGCAGACCAGCAGCTAGATGGTCAGATGACCTAAGTAAAGTGGCCGGCAAACAGTGGATCCTGACAGCTTAGTTGGGCACAGAAAAGACGAGTCAATAAGGGCGTGGCCAACCCAGCGGCGGGTTTCCTCACTATGTTCTCCGTCACCGTTAGGATATGGCATAGTTATTTTACAGAAGTATGTAACTTTGAAAATAAACAAAGTCATAAATATGCACATGCACGCACTAAGAATCGAACCTGGGTCTCCCGCTTCCGTGTCCAATGTTCTACCCACGGGCTACCACTGTTTCTAATTAAACAAGTAGTTATTTAAACAACTTCGTAGTAGCAATATCACTCGCTAACGGTGAAGGAAAACATCGTGAGGAAACCTGAGTGTCTGAGGTGTTCAAATAGCTCAGCGCTTGAAATTGCCAATCCGCCATGGGCACACATGGTAATTAACCCCATGATCTCTCTCTCTCTTTGAGCCTGTGCCCCGCAGTGGGACATTTATAGGCTAAAAAATGATTCAAAGAACAATATTACAAACTTACCCAAAAACGGCTTCATATTCGTACTCAGCAACGCCTTCTTAGCCATCGGCACATTCTTGAAATGCACAAACGCACAGCCGACCAACTTGCCGTCAGGCTTCTTCAGCAATTTCACTTCTAACAGCTCTCCATAAGGTGCAAAATGCTCCTTCAGCGACTCCTCTGTCGCTTTGAAGGAAACATTCCGGACGATGAGGCGAGCATTGCGGTTAATTCTAATTTTGTTTTGCTCATCCTTTGTTTGTGCAGAGTCTTTTCGGGACTCTTCTGTAATGTTAAAATATTAAGTTGTGAGAAGGGCTCTTCACCATGTAGAAGAATCAGTCATGGCCTATTGGAACCGAGTGATCGGAATCTATTTGCTATCACATACATACTTTTAGAACCTCTATTCCTGAATCCATCTGCCTCAGCTCTGTTGTTCGGTTTCTCGACCTGTGTCTCTTGCAAGTTTTCTGTGTATTTGTCTTTCTGAACGGCCCAGGCTACAGTAACTGGTCGGCCTGAAAAAGAAATTTTAACCTATAGAATTTTAAATAGCATTAAAAAGTGAAAATTAGTTTGCCAAATTCCGCCAAAAATCCCAAAAGCACCATGCAGTTAGTTAATGCACCGCCCTCCCTCCCTCCCCCTTTTTCAAGCAGACACAAGACACGAACACACCACAACCGACACCAATACTTGTGTGAGAAAACACATGACGCATGAGGGAGGGTGGTGCATTAACTAACCGCATGCTGCTTGTGCGATTTTTGGTGGAATTTAGCAAAGTAATTTTCACTTTTTAATACTATTATGGATTTCCACAAAGTAACGCCTGATTCCATACTATAGAATTTTAAAGAACCTATTGTTAATTTTGAATGACTTTCAACTCGACTTACCCCCCAAACATGTTAGCCCTAAGGAGGTCATAAGGCACATAAAACGCCTGCCAAACAAAAAAGCTCCAGATTTCGATCTAATCACAAAAAAGGTCTTGGAAGAACTACCCAGAAAAGGAATAATGTTACTAACAGCTATTTTCAACAGTATCCTGCGGGTGGGGCACTATCCCTCAATATGGAAGGTCTCGACAATTATCATGACTGATAAGGATGGAAAACCTGTAAATTAAGTAACATCGTACAGGCCAATAAGCCTCTTACCACAAGTCTCTAAACTGTTCGAAAAAATCCTTTTGGACCGATTGGAACCAGCATTGACCGTTAACGCAGTGATACCTGAACACCAATTCGGATTCCGAAAATACCATGCGACCATAGAGCAAGTGCATAGAGTCTGTAGTATAATTCGAAAAGCATTCGAGGAAAAGAAGTACTGCTCCTCTGCGTTCCTCGATGTGCAACAGGCTTTCGACCGAGTATGGCATAAAGGACTACTTTGCAAAATAAAGATGGTCCTACCTCACCCATTCTTTCCAATCCTGAAATCATACCTCGAAGAAAGAATCTTCCGGGTCAGGGAACGCGACTGTGCATCCAGATTTTTCGAGATCTCAGCAGGAGTGCCACAAGGCTCTGTCCTGGGCCCAGTTCTCTACTCTATCTACACCTCAGACCTCCCGCAGACAGAGCATGTAAGTGTCGCCACTTACGCCGACGATACTGCAATAATCGCCACAAATGCGGATCCCAAAAGAGCGTCAGACTTGCTACAAGAAAGCCTCAACGGCATCGAACAATGGTTAAAGAAATGGCGAATTAGACCCAGCAGCTCTAAATCGGTACAAGTTACCTTCACCCTACGTAAAGAGAACTGTCCTCCCGTCAAGCTCGAAGACAAAGAACTACCACACCAAGACAGTGTGAAGTACCTCGGAATGCACTTAGATCGCAAATTAACTTGGGAAAAGCATCTACGCAAAAAAAGAGACCAGATTAACCTCAGGTATAAAAGCCTATACTGGTTCTTGGGTAGAAACTCTAGACTGTCGCTGGACAACAAACTCCTAATTTACAAAAGCATTATCAAACCGATATGGACCTATGGTATCCAACTGTGGGGATCAGCATGTACCTCACACATAAATATCATGCAGAGGGCCCAAAACGCCATAATAAAGAACCTGTCTAGCTCACCTTGGTTCATCAGAAACACCGAGTTACACGAACATCTACATTTGAACACGGTATCAGACGAAATCAAGATTCACGCAGGCAGATACAAGCACCGACTGGCAAATCACCCTAACAGCCTCGCAGTGCAGCTAACAATGCCTGACTATATAAGACGTCTGAAAAGGCGTGACCCCATGGACCTCAGTAGTTGTTGAAAACTACTCAACCTGAAGAGGGATCCTCGCTGGAGGATTAGACTCTGATCAGTTGAAATGCCCGCTCATCTGCTTATAGTCTACGGACTGATTGCAAATCAAAATGGAAAAAAAAAAAAAAAAAATACGGTACGGATAGCCAGAGGTTGCGGGTTCGAATCCCGGCATGGGTGAAATTTTTAGCCTCTAAATAGGTTTTTAAATTCATGCAACATGTTCAATATTGGGATCTCTACATGATCCATAATGATGACATATGTGTATCATTATGGATCATGTACCAATGTGTATCCAACAATAACCTTCAGTAGAAAAATCACATGGTCTTGCCCCCAACTTATGTATAAATTAATTTTTTTATGTATTTCACGTCCCACAGCAGGGCACAGGCCATTTCTCAGAGACAGTGAGTATGGGCTTAATTACCACGCGTGCGAGGCTTTTAACAGACTTTTTAAACTGCCTCTGAGAAGTGTTTGACCAAGCACGTGTTTATAAATAATACCCTCAACCGCCTTCACGTATTAATTGATGGACACTTGTCTCTATGGATCATTAACCTTATTCAAACCAATTTTGAACTCACCAAGGAAGTCTTTCTTATTAGTAGCAGCAATAGCTTTATTAGCCATAGGCACATGAGTAAAGTGGACGAATCCGCAGCCAACCAGTTTCCCATCGGCCCTCTTGAGCAGTTTTACTTCCTCCACAGTCCCGTAGGGTGTAAAATGTTCTCTGAGTGCTTCCTCCGTGGCTTTGAAGGAGATGTTCCGGACTATAAGCCTTGCGTTGCGGTTAACACCGTCTTTGTATTTTGTATTATCGTCCATTCTCGCAGAATCGTCTTTTTGCGCCATGTTTTTAGTGCGATTTTGAGGTTATCTCGTTTTGTTGAAGGAAGGCGTGATCTTTCTCTCACAGAGCATATAAATAAGAGACGGGACCTCCCTATATGCTTTTGTAATGAGTTTAGCCCCGTTAGCAATACCAACCAATAGAGCAAAAATGCAATGTCAAAAGTGCTACCAACATAACAACTTGTCTGTGCATTAGGGACGTCCACTTACATTGGTACTACATTTATCGATATCGATAAATTTTCATCCAGGGGCTCCGCAGTTAGCATAATAAAATTAATAAAAATCAATGTTTTCAATAAAACGACAAATGAAATTAGTATTTTATTATTGATTATCAAATCACAATAATTGTGGTCAAGGTTTATTGAATTTATTTCAGCAGCTATTTGGTTTTTCCTTAGAGGTGTCCAATCTGAGCGAACTTCATCAATCGGTGGTTTGGATTCAGGTGCTGAAATCGTCAAAAAAAGTTAAGTTGAGTCGTTATTGATTATTAATTTGTTGGTAAACTATGCTACTTACCGGGATAGTTCTGATAAATATGCTGAGATTCCAGGCCACAATAATTGTGGTCAAACCCTACTGGACCAATAGCAACAGCTGATATTTTGGCTGCTGTACAAGGTGCTGAAAATGATAACACTTTGTAATTTATCAAAGTAAACAAACTCTAGTTACAAAAAACTTCAGCGATTCATGAAAAGTCTACGTACCAGAGTTGTTTTGTGAAGCTCGACAACTAATAGGTTTTTGTATAGCTGAATCTGAAAATAAACAATTGCAAGAATAGTCCAAAAAAAAATAGTTTGTTCCTGTTTACCACATAACTGCATAATTGACTATGTAACTATCAAATACATTTTTATAAAAAAATATTTTAAGTTAAAAATTAGTAAAAAAAATATTTTAGTAATTCCAATCACTAACCAGTTTCAAGTGATGCGACGTGGCTACGTGGTAAGGAAACTCAGCTAGTAAGTAATCGGAGTGCTTAGTGCGAGTTTGACAGATCCAATCGAATAACTTTACTACCGCGTTAATCGAGCATTTAGGAGTGAGTATGAGTAAGTTAACCGTTCGAACTGGCAAAACGCTGTCACAGTACAACTCGCACTCGCGTTTATTCGTGTTTTGGCTGATAAACGTGTTCACTTCTCAACGTAAACCATTACAACTCGCACTCAGCAATTTTAATTTCCATACTTGTCGCTAGGTGGCGCTTCCTCGATGCCATAGAAATATGAGTTTACGTTAACGCGATCGAGTAGTTAAAAAACTCGCACTAAGCCCTCAGGAAGAGGAGGCGCATTTATAAGTAGAGAAGATACAGCCCTGTAAAAAAATGTTTATCAAAGTATGTCATTTACGTATTAAGACGTAATAATAATATTGCGTTCTAAATGACGGAGCAAAATACATTCAAATGTTCGACGTAAAGCAAGGCGTATTTTGTGTTTTATTACATAATTATTCATGAAATGTAGTAAGTGCTACATTATAAGTTTATAACACAACTCACCATTTCTTTAATCGGCTTCCTTTTAAAATAGTTGTAAAAATCTTTCGGCCGGAAATGATCTCTACAAACATATTTATGTTGGTGGAGTTTTTCGATGGGGATATACGATATAAGATCTTCCACAATTTTCACCCATTGTCTGCATCTAAAAAAAAAAAAACATTCAATGCAGGGTCATGGTGTAGCAAAGGGTGTGCAAGGGAAAAAACACTTAGAAAAATTTTGCAAAAAAAAAATAGGGTCCCCGTAAACCCTTCTTTTTATATTTTTAATCAAAGGGGGGCATCAAAATGAGCAACTTTTCCCCTTAAAAAAAATCTCTAAATTAAATATTTGAGATTTTACAGGCGATTTAAAATCTGAAATATTTAATTTAGAGATTTTTTTTAGGGGGAAAAGTTGCTCATTTTGATGCCCTCCTTTGATTAAAAATATAAAAAGAAGGGGCTACGGGGACCTGTTTTCTGAAGTCAATTTTTCTTCTATGTGTTTAGCCATGTAAAATTTAAATCGCCTGTAAAATCTGAAATATTTCATTTAGATATTTTTTTTAGGGGGAAAAGTTGCTCATTGTGATGCCCCCCTTTGATTAAAAATATAAAAAGAATGGGTTACGGGGACCCTATTTTATTTTTGCGAAATTTTTCTAAGTCTTTTTCCCTTGCACACCCTTTGCTACACCCTGACCAAATACTTACCGGTCTTCATCCCTAGGAAATTTACCCATAAACTTTCTTTTGGTACCCTTTGACCGGCTGCATCTTATTTTACAAATGGCACAAGTTCGACACCATCCGATCAATGCCATTATTAAAAGAAAATCACTAAACACTGTACAACAAGATACACACAGCTAGATATTGAACAAACTTAAAACACAAAAATTTTAACTAGAAAACGTTCTAATATGTGCCGCGTTCCGCCATATTTGTTATGTTTTCAGTTTGACATTGACAGCAAAGAAAGAGTAAGTAGTATTAAAGAGTGAGACAAAAATATGTCCGCCATTAAAACGGGGCTAAATGCGAACAAAAATTTCAAAGTTCCTACTTGCGCTAGGCTGCTTTCTCTTTCTTGTGTTGAGGCGAGCGCACAGAACACGGCGAGCGCGGTACTCTGTGGCGAGCGCAATAAAAACTAAATAAAAAGTACTTTGTGCTGTCTGTGGGCCACCTGTGGGCGAGCCCGAGCAATTATTTTATTATCGTCAAAATCTGGGTTGCCGTATCTAAAACTTCAAATTGCCGTATTTATGAAACAAAATCGCAGATCTGCCGTATTATCTTTTAATTAAATTAGTGATTGAAACACAAAAATAATAAGTACATTTTCAATACACTGCTTGTGCAATAAATATTTTTCTTTGTTTTTCATTTTGATAAGCATATCTCCTGACACCTGCAATTTTGTGCAATCGCCTTGATTTCGAATAGATTGTTTAGCTAAGAGTGGTATATATAAAAGAGATAGCATGAGACATGTTAAATTTATGTCAGCAGTAAAATTTTCTTTGGGAAATCCACGTTTCGTTTGTAGTATTTTTTGTTATAAGCTTACGAGCACGTTGGACTTGAATTGCCGTATTATATGATACGGTAGTCGAAATCCTGCCGTATACCCTATATTTGAAAAAACATCCATGAATTACCATATATTACGGCAATTGCCGTATCAATAAAAACACTGGGCGAGCGAGTGGTCGCCTGATTCACCTGATTGACATGTGAAGTTAAATTTCATAAAATTTAAAAAGCTTATCGATAACTGAAGCTCGATTGTAATTTATAAATTAAGCTAATTCAGAACAATAACAGTTCTGAGCTGAGGCGCGTAGAGGTACCATAGGTAAGGCAATCAGAATTATCTTTTTAATTTATTGCGAGCACGGAGGTGATACATTTTGGGGATCAAGTTGTAAAAGGTAAGCCGGGTTTTCGCGGACTTATTGCGCTCGGACAGAGTTTACTAAAATGCTACTCGTATCGTATACAGTGGCTATTTTAGTGCACTCATATCAAAATGCCAACTCGGACGTGACTCGGACCGCGCTCTACTCATCTTAGTTGACTTTGATGCAATAACAAAAAAAATGGCAAGAAAATCCTGTGCCGCGTAGAAAAAAGTGGCCAGAATATAGCAGTTTGTGGAGCTTTACGAAAGTGAAGAAGTATTGTGGAATGTGCGTTTGGCATCATATAAAAATAAAGACTCAAATTGTTCGCCTGTCAACCGCGAATGGTTTTTAAACGTGGCTGCATCTTCCGTTTTTACTTCTCGAATAAAATTATTTAAAGCACCTAGTTGATCACGCCTTAAAATCCATTTACGTGTCCAAATTTTTCTTCCTTTTTTATCCTGCTGCTGTTGCAGCTCGACGATGCGCATATCTGCCACCACGTCTATGCCTTTCAGCAGTAAATCGGTCATTTAAAGCTACTTCAAAGTTTTTCAAGTTTTCACAGAGTTGTGCTTGACAGTAGGCACTGATCAGACAACAAAGCGCGTTCTAAAATTAATAAAAACCTATATCCACTAAAATGTGTGTAAACTACCATCCGAGTGGCTTACAGTTTTAGTTGACTAAGAAGACGCGCTCGGTTCGAGTCCACTAAGGCCCGTATTACAGAAGCGTACTCAAGCACAGATTGATCACAGATCGCCCAATCATTACTTGAGCGCTGAATCGATGCTCAAGCACTCCCTTTATTTTCAAACAGTTTTTGAGTAGAGATCAGCCAATCACTGCTTAAGAAGAGATTCAAAACTGCAATCAGATTGTCTATGATCAAAGTTTGTTTTCCATGACAAGAAAAATACTAGTGTAGATTTTTATTCCGTTTTACGCATGTTATAAAAACGTTACGATGAAACTTAGTAAATTATGTGAAATATACAGAGGAAACTAAAATAGTTTTTATTTATTCGTAAAAAAAAAAATGTTCCAAGTTTCTTTATTCGTTATTAGTTTGTAGTGAACCGTATATTTAAAGGAAGCAAAACATTCAAGCTTCTTATTTGCTTTGAGTACAAAACGGAACGTAACAAATGTCTGAAATAAAATAATTCTCTTGACGTCTGTCTGTTTATTTATGTTTACTAAATTTAATAATATCTGTACATAGTCGGTTTGGTATAATTTGAACATTAATCGCTGTTTTGAAACGAGGTGTGAAAAAATGAGAAAATGGAACTTCACCGTAGTGGAGAGGATCCTCCTTGTGGAACATAAAAAGTCAACTTCACCGCAGTGGAGAGGAACCTGCTCGTTGAACATAAAACTTCAACTTCATTGCAGTGGAGAGGAACCTGCTCGTTGAACATAAAACTTCAACTTCACCACAGTGAAGAGGAACCTGCTCATTGAACATAGAACTTCAACTTCACCACAGTGAAGAGGATCCTCCTCGAGGAAGATAAAAAGTCAACTTCAACACAGCGGATTTATAGGATATGTTTCCATTATTTCCAATTTTATGAGCAGTAAAAAGCTGAGATTGTTTTACTGATTATTTTATTTAGTCCTTTTGTGACTGTCATGTTGTCCTAGCCGCTAAGGCGCTTGGTTACCAAGACCGAGCTTGTGGGTTCGATTCCCACTGTGGGCCTATATATTTGTAGAAGTGGCCACAGTCTCGGTGTACTTTCATGTTTGTGATGTCCTTGCCTGGTTATCATAGTAGGTACAGGATATGGGTCTTGCGTGAAACTTATTCACCCCAGTATTAATGTAATTGTTTTTGCACATAAACACTTATTAGAATCCATGCAGTAGGGGTCTTGAGCGTCCCTTAAATGCCTAAGGGGCTGCTGCTATAACTATTTCGTTATGACGGTTATCAAGGTTTTCGAATATATGAATTTTGCAATAAACATTCCAAATTGACAATTATAATAACTGGCCGATCGACTCTCAAGCGTGGTTCCAACCACACTTGAGTAAATACAGATTTGATCTTTACTTAAGTAGAGATTGCTACCCAAGTATCGTTCTCGAATTAGCTATTAGTTGAGTCGCGCTTGATGAATCTCGACTCAAGTAACGTTCTAAAATTAAATCCATACTCAAAACTAGTCTTAAGTAGAGATTGGCGCTTGAGTACGCTTCTGTAATACTGGCCTAAGACCGTGAAAACGCGGCTGTAATCTAAAGCAAGGTACGACGAACGGTGAAATAGTACAATTTTCTTACCAAAAAGTACGATCTGGCAACTCGAACGAACGTGCGAAATTGGTAGAGTTGTCCTCAAAAATCGGTATACCTATTTATACCTAAAATCGGAACAATAACTAAGTTTTAGTTATTGTTCTGAGGTGGATCTGCAATAACTAATTCTCATTTTCCATGTTCACTAACCTTAACCTAAGGTAAGCGGACATACAAAATTACCCTAACTTAACCCCTTACTTATCCTAATGTAGAGCGCATAAAAAAATTGATAATAAAGCGTTGCGTTGTAAACTAAGAAGTAGGTATCAAAAGTGGAAGAAAAATCGTAATTACCTACTATAGATATTCTCAGAAATCGTTGAAAAATCGTTGCATTTCGGTAGGACAGAGCCCGAAAAAAAAATAGTTTGTTCCTGTTTACCACATAACTGCATAATTGACTTTGTAACTATCAAATACATTTTTATAAAAAAATATTTTAAGTTAAAAATTAGTAAAAAAAATATTTTAGTAATTCCAATCACTAACCAGTTTCAAGTGATGCGACGTGGCTACGTGGTAAGGAAACTCAGCTAGTAAGTAATCAGGAAGAGGAGGCGCATTTATAAGTAGAGAAGATACAGCCCTGTAAAAAAATGTTTATCAAAGTATGTCATTTACGTATTAAGACGTAATAATAATATTGCGTTCTAAATGACGGAGCAAAATATATTCAAATGTTCGACGTAAAGCAAGGCGTATTTTGTATTTTATTACATAATTATTCATGAAATGTAGTAAGTGTTACATTATAAGTTTATAACACAACTCACCATTTCTTTAATCGGCTTCCTTTTAAAATAGTTGTAAAAATCTTTCGGCCGGAAATGATCTCTACAAACATATTTATGTTGGTGGAGTTTTTCGATGGGGATATACGATATAAGATCTTCCACAATTTTCACCCATTGTCTGCATCTAAAAAAAAAAAACAACATTAAATGCAGCCACTAATAGTGCATCGTTGAAACATTGTTATGGCTTACAGCAATTCACCCGTCATACACGGAGTAGTAATTCTGACCAAGGTACTTATCAGATATTTTTTTATCGATATTGAATATGTGTATGGCACATCACTATGACATTGAAACATTGAGTATTTTTCTCATAGTATATTAATGAGCTCTTTTCGGACAGCTATTAAAAAGTAAAAATACTTCCTTTTTCTCTCAATGGACGGCGTTGCAAGTCTTGTGTATGGAAACTGAACTTTTTTTTTTTTAATGCCAACGACGGAGTCGTCACAGCATAGCTGTGACTATAGATTGTAGGAAAAATGTGTGTGTTCCGTTTGACTGCTGAGTAATTTGTGCGTAGCTGAGCGTAGCGTGTTGATTGTGTTGACTGTTGGTTGCTAGTATTGGGCCTGCTCGGACATCTTAAAGATCGCTCCGTACTGTTACATTTGAGACAGTGTACTAGTACTGTATATTGGTACTATTAGGACCTCATAGTAGAACCATTTCAACGTTCACGTTTTGTCCTTTCAGCCATAAAACATGCTTTTTTAAATATCTGTGTACCATTAATTTCGATTAATATTTTTAATGTTGCCGTGCCACCATTATATTAGAAGTACTATGATAAAAATCAATCAAAAAATATTTTTAGTTCGAGTAGTTTTTTTTTCTTACGTACAATGAAATAATTATTACCATCTAGATTAAGTATCGTAAGCTACTTTTGTTATTTGCAAAGAACAAAAGTAGCTCGCAGAACAAGATTACTACGACAGAAATAAGCGTCCCAAAGCGCACGAAACAGAAAAATCTCCTTCACCAATAATTAACTATAATAAAATAACACAGTGAAAATATTATGTTATATTCGTTAGAGAAACTAACATCAAGAAAACAACACGGTATTACTTTTCCAAAAGTACCTACTTGGATTACCGCGCGAACCAGCAGCGCAGAATTGACACAATGAATGAAACAAAAAACAAAACAAGTAAAAACAATCTTTTTTGCTACGGCATACGACCTACTTCTAAAGTTCGGAAAAGACCGACCGGCTGAAGGGAGACCGATCGAAACAATTTCGCTCCGTTCAGTTCAATCACCACACTCTCTCTCATGCAGCGTTCGTTCGCTCTCGGCCATATTCGTCACCCGGTCCGGTTCATTTATTCATTCAGCTAATCCGTGATCGCGAGAGCAATGAACGAATAGACCGAATGTCCGATTATTACTGGGAAACGTTTCCTTTCGGTCATTGCATGGTAACGTATCTTAATCGTACTTCGTACAAGACCGACACAATAATATTGTGTCGGTCGGTTGCGTCGTTACGTTTTCGTTTGTTTGAATATTTGATTTATTTTCGACCTTGCTTGCCTACGGACCCTGATACTTTCTTTAATCGACGAAAACAACGCTTGTGACCCGGACTACCTGATTGCGTACCTGATGGACCCGAGCCTGCTTATTGGACCACGATTCTTCTTGTATCAACGACACCGGCCTGTATAATGGACAAAAAATATGGGGAGTGGTCTCTCGCGGACCTTAAAATGGAGTTGAAGGTGCGAAACGCAAAAACAATACTTATGAATTATGTTTTTAATATATTTGTACATCAATAAAATTTATATTAGCCGACAACGGATCCAATATAATTTAAAATAAGGCATAGTTGCATATTAAAAGTGTTTTTAAATAATAACAAACTTACTTGGTTGTAGTTGGGCTAAAGGCTTCCTTTGAACAAAATCAGTTGGCTTAAAATGACTTGAGCAAATTCTACTGATTTTTTTTATCGTCAACCCAGACTTCAGCTGTTCGATAGCTTTAATCTTTTGGGAACAAGTGAGTGCCACAATTTTTGCAAGTTTTTACAGCGCAAACTCTATTAATTTTCGTATCCATGCTTGCACTCGATTTTGATTCGTTGTTTACATTAGGCAGGAGAGCAGAGAACGTCTAGCTTTAGTTATTGTTTTGAGGTCTAGCTCTACACTCTACTAAGGCTACGTAAGAGGCGAAAGTTGAACTTTATATAAAAAAACCAGACTATGAACCTAGGTACTATGAAAGGAAAGAGTAGTACTACTACCGATGGACGATACAAAACTCTGAAACTCTGTGAGAACTAATGTAGCCTCTCTTATCTGTGGAACTCATTCCTAACTTTATACTCTGTGATCCTACCAACTGATATAGAAAAAAATTCGTAGCAAGTTCTATATAGGGACTTCGTGCTAGCGCCATCTATTACGTCTGTGTGGAACTCCACTGACAGCCGTCATTGAAAAGCCCTCATTACGTTATTTAACATAACTTATGATCTTGCTCTTGTGCAAGATGACAAAAACTGTAGCCAGAAATACTTACCGGTCTTCATCCCTAGGAAATTTACCCATAAACTTTCTTATGGTACCCTTTGACCGGCTGCATCTTATTTTACAAATGGCACAAGTTCGACACCATCCGATCAATGCCATTATTAAAAGAAAATCACTAAACACTGTACAACAAGATACACACAGCTAGATATTGAACAAACTTAAAACACAAAAATTTTAACTAGAAAACGTTCTAATATGTGCCGCGTTCCGCCATATTTGTTATGTTTTCAGTTTGACATTGACAGCAAAGAAAGAGTAAGTAGTATTAAAGAGTGAGACAAAAATATGTCCGCCATTAAAACGGGGCTAAATGCGAACAAAAATTTCAAAGTTCCTACTTGCGCTAGGCTGCTTTCTCTTTCTTGTGTTGAGGCGAGCGCACAGAACACGGCGAGCGCGGTACTCTGTGGCGAGCGCAATAAAAACTAAATAAAAAGTACTTTGTGCTGTCTGTGGGCCACCTGTGGGCGAGCCCGAGCAATTATTTTATTATCGTCAAAATCTGGGTTGCCGTATCTAAAACTTCAAATTGCCGTATTTATGAAACAAAATCGCAGATCTGCCGTATTATCTTTTAATTAAATTAGTGATTGAAACACAAAAATAATAAGTACATTTTCAACGGGGCTAAATGCGAACAAAAATTTCAAAGTTCCTACTTGCGCTAGGCTGTTGGTAGAAATATTTAGAAATACCAAAAAATCTGGTTCCAGACAACAGTTCCATCCATTCATTCATTCATTTCATTTTCATTCATTCGTTTGCCATTTCTTTCACGCGCCGGGAGCGTGTTTTGTTGTGGCAATTTTTTCGTAGTCTTGTGCGGTCGATCAACTTCGTTTTGATTTTTTACTGAGTGCTGCTTAGCTCCAGACGGGGACTGTGCAATTATTGTGCTATGTGCTAAAGTATTACTTTTGGAACCGTAAAAAATAATCCTCTTTCTGTCTGTGAAAATGCAATAGACGATCTCGGCTTTCAAGTGCGTAAATTGTTGGGATTCCTGCCACCTTTTGCCTTCTTTGGTGAGTGAGATTTCGTAGAATAAGTTATACCAGTTACGCTACACCTATTAAAATAATGAGTGGATAGATGTGTACTGCACCTCCCGGTAATTATATTCAATTTATGTTCGTAAGTAGGCAAGAACGGTCTACCACAGTAGGTAGCAAGTACCTACACATTATTTACCGTTCTAAATCTAAACATAGAAGCTACAGACCGTATGCATTTAGGTTGGAGTTAAGTACACACACGATGGCACGACAGCGGCAACTTTACCCACCAACCAATGGTTCAGTTCTTTTTTTTTGTTTGCACTTTGGACTAGTGATAACTATTAAATTTAACAGTCTGTTAGCATGACTGGAGGGGTTATTATTGTTACATTATATTGATGATTTGAGATAGTTTGGTTGGTAACCTGAAATAGTTATAACTTCTATACAACCCAATCATTTGACCTGATAGGCTGATCCCAAACTAGGATATACTTTGTCCAAAAAGTGTCCAAATTAAAGAGTAAGGTTGTGGCCAGACTTTTTGTCTTCAAAGCATTATAAAAATAAAAACTACAGTCATTTCATTAAAAAGATGTATTCTAGTAAATAGTCTTAATGTTTGATAGTACAACTAATAAAGTTTTACTTCCGGTTTTTTGAATTTTTAAATTATTGTACCCTGTACTATGGTAACCAGGCAAAGACTCAAACATGAAAATACCCCCAGGCTCCCAATGGGAATAAAACCAACAACCTCTGTCTGGTAGCCTTAACCGCTAGACCAACGAGTCAGACAGGAAATGGAAATATTTATCTGATAAGCTGTTGTGTGTACACACATCAATCTGGGACTTAGAGGCTTTTTTCTGTAGATGCCCTGTGTACTGGCAATTTTTGTCATAGAAATGTCTTTGAAATTGCATTGACAAAACCAGAAACAGTTAACACCTGCCATTGTTCTCAAGATTTTGGCTGACTAATGCTAGACATCCTTTATGGGGCATAGTATACAATTCTATAATAGGATCCCAGAAGATTAAACTTAACTGAAATGTGGTTAAAAAAATGTTTATTTGGTAAGCTGAAGAGTAGATCTGTACCAATGAGACTACCTTTATATTTTGGTCTATTCTATGCTTTAAAATAACTTATAAATATAACAATTTTAAAACTTTCATTTGAAATTCCAGTTCTGTAAAGAGGTTCGAAATTTCACTGATGCCGACTACCGTGAGTCGCCTATTAGCTCAGTTCGAAAGAGCGCTGGCACGGATAGCCAGAGGTCGCGGGTTCGAATCCCGGCATGGGTGGAATTTTTAGCCTCTAAATAGGTTTCCAGTTCTGTTGTAACAACTTAACACAATTGTTTCTAAATGGCATGCTCCTGCATAACATAGTTTAAAAAACGCAAGATGCACACTTTTTTTCAAAAACTCTAACCATTGAAGAATATTAAAAACCTATTTAGAGGCTAAAAATTTAAGAATATTTAGCTGACAACATTTTTAGATTTTTTCATGCAACTTACACCAATTTACTGCTTCTGTTCACTTTACAAAAATAAAGGAATATACAGAAGTTGTTTTTTTATTGTTTATTGACTTACATTTCGGAGGATTTTGGAGAATTTTGTAATTTTATAAATTACTTGCCAAACTGCATCACAGTTTGTAGGAGAGTTGTTTACTGGCCAATGGTTTTTTGGAATAAAGCCTGTATAATAAGAGCCAGTAATTTCAGTAGAGCTAGATAACCAGTGCTATTATATCCTCTTAAGCCCTGGAGGTAACAATTACTTCAAGTCTTCTAAAACTTGGTTTTGAAGTACTTTTTCTTCTTTTTGTCCTAAAAATGATGAGGAAAATATTGGACCTGGAACAGTAAGTTATCCGGACGTCGTCCTACTAAATAATTGGGTGTGAATTGAGAAAGTTATTTGTGATGTCCTATTTCTATGACGCCAGGGCTTAGGAGGCTACATATATATTATTATATATTATATGAGAGTAGCAGAAAACACATTTCATTATTATGTTTTATTATAGAGAGATGAAACTCTCACGAGTTTACATAATTGCAAGTTAAACAATTATGTAAACTCTGTTAATTAAGGCCTTTGAAAAGACTAAGTTTGGAGTTTTTTTGTCCATTTTATCCCCAAAATTATCTAGATTTTTGAATTGCAATGTTCATTAAGCCGCGGTTTTCGCGCTACTTGAATAAAACCATTTCATTTCATTTGAAGGAAGTGATATTATACCACATCACCTAAACAAAGCAATTTGAAAAAGAAAGGTAAAGACCAGCTAAACAAAAAACAAATCAGTGTCGGGCTATGCGCAGTGCAGGGTTCTGTAAAGAGGGGATTTTTACCAGATCTACAGAAGTAACAACTTCAGTAATTTTGAAGGGATTTTGTACAATGTTTTAACTCCTAACCAACTTATAAGTTGCTACTTATATAAGTTGGTCACCTATTACTCATTAACATGCAAAGCCTGTACTTAGCCATGAAAGTTTTCATTTGAAGATGATTTTATAAGTGATGTGCTACTGACCTGATTTTTTTTACGTTTCTACAATATTAACAGAGAAGCTAAGAGAGAAGGGTAGGTGGGGACGCACTACTCTTATAAAAAAATGCGTTTCTAAAATTGGGAATCCTACATTCATAGAATAGTCTTCCTACACTCACAGTTTATTATGTACACAACGACAAACCAACGATATCCTCATTATCGTGTAGGTAAAAAAAAATAACTTCCATAAGTAATTTTATCGTACAGTTTTATCGGCGATATAAAAATGTATATCTATGCCAAATTTCAACAGTCTAGCGCTTATTGCCTCTGTGATGATAAGTCGCGGACAGACGTACAGACATCTTTAAAGTAGCAAACAAATTACCAGCTTATCCTAACAGCATTTAATGTACGCACTTCACTTCCAGATTAATTTTCTCCAATAATCATACAGACACAAACACCTCCGTAGTGGGTAATACATAGAAAAGTCGATAAATTCACATTCTTTGTTGTTGAAACATAAATAATGCATTTAGTTTTTCCTAGACACGACTTCAAAAGTGTTTCAGTGGGAAGCTTTACTTGTAACACAAACATCTTGGTACTTTAGGCCAAAAAAGTACACTAAACTTAATAAAAATTAAATGGGCCTTTATTTTCAAGTTGAAATTTTACATATTTTAAGTATTTAAATTAAAAGATATTATTTGGACATTAATAACATGCTACACGAATGATCATATAGCATTAAATATGTAATTTCTTAAATTTGGTAACCCAACTTTGTGTGAAGGCCTCCTTCATCTTATGCCATTCGTGGCAATCTGCAACTAGTCTGGTCCAGAGCGGACCCGCCACAAAACTTAAGTACAAGTTAAAACTTAAATATAATGTTGTTAGTTAATTAAATATTGCTTCTATTTTCACGCCACCCCTCGAGCTCTTGACACAAAATTTTTAATTCTATTAAAACTAATGCGGTGGTAGTGGGACGGCAGAGCTTCTCAATCGGGTGCCGTGGGTCCAAATCCCGGTATGTACAAATGACTTGTTTTCTAAAGTATGTACATTTGTGAAGTTTTAGTGGCAATACCACTCGTTAACTGTGAAGGAAAACATCGTAAGGAAAGCCTAGTGTCTTAAGTGTTAACATACCTCACCGCTTGCTTCGGACAATGACCTTTCCTTTTTCTTTTAATCCACTATCCACCATTGCATGGTTTCGGGGCAAATGTTTGAACTTTTCCCCGAAATTATATCTTTTTGTTAGAGACGTGACTACCCTGAGAAATAAACATAAACTGTTGTCCCCAAGATTTAGGCTGGCAAATAAAAACCCTGAAGATATACTAAGTTTTACTGAAAACGCGGTTCATAAAATGTGTAATGTGCACACTTTGTGCCAAAAGGGCCACTATAATATTAAGGATTATTTGGATGACAATGATGTCTGGAATTAAAGCCAGTAAGTACAATGCATGAGTTTTATGTTTTATAATAATTATTTAAACTAAGGACTGAAAAGTAAATTAATTATAGAAGGTAATTAAGGAGGTCAACTCCAAACATAGTTACACTATTTTTATTTTTAATGCACTAACCCGTGCTAAGGAACAAATTTAAAAACCTATTTAGAGGCTAAAAATTTCACCCATGCCGGGATTCGAACCCGCATGTCCAAACATAGTCTTTGCAAAGTCCTTTTTTTCTCCAAAATTTTGTAGATTTTGAAATAAACACCTAGTTTATTTTCAACATTCAATATGTCACCGTTTCTGTGCAATTTGGAATAAAATACTCGTACTTTGACTGGTCCGAAAATTTAGACCGAACATACGCCAACTGCGGTCTAACATTTTTTAAAGTAATCTTTTACGAAGCACAGTTTTAGAAAATCTGCACCCTGACAACTGTTTAAACATTTTAGTTCTAAATTCGGTCGTAACGTAACCGAGTAGAGTAAATGGATGCAAAGGTTTTTAATTCCGTTGATTGTACGCGAGCAGACCCAGTAATACTCGTCAAGGTCGGGTCTATCTGTTAATACACCGCCCGTTCACTTACCAACTGCATGTCGGACTTCACCAGTCTGAAAAGAAGCAGAGGAACGGCGCAGTACGAACGGCATTTTGATTTGACAGTTATTGTACTGGACAGTTGCGACTTTTCACATATGAGCGCAGCCAAACTGTACTATAGGTACAAATAATAGATACTGGTATTTTAAATAATGTAATAATGAAGTGCTCGTGGCCTAGGCGAAGCGAGTGATTGGAAGCAATCACTTGGTTAAGCAACAACAGGCGCGATCAGGTACGGGATGGGTGAGCGTCCCGTGACTATCGCTAGTGGCATTTTTCCGAGCGCTTCCGTGCTTCGCAAGGCTCGCTAAGCCGTTGGTGCCGGCTGTCATGATACAAACTCTGTTCCTGAACCTCGGGGCAAAAGAAAATAGCATTAGTCCCATGATGTATATTTGATGGTACTTGAATGTTAAAATTTTTTTTCAATATTATGTCATAGGCCTTGTAAACTTGGTTGGTGTAAATATTTTCCTACCAAAAAAAGGCGTAACTAAGCAATTGTGACCTATTTTTGTATACGTATTTTTATTTTATACTCACTAATAACGCATTTTTATTGCAAAAAAGCGTAGTGGATAAAAACATGCGAGAAAAGCCCTAATTATCTAGTTCTACTAAAAAGCGTTATAAATCTCAGGATTGTACCAATTTAATATATCATTTTACTAAAAAGAAAGGGGGGGAATGTCGCTTTTAATCTAAGAAAATATTAAGTTCTGTGATTTTTTCATCATTTAAAATAAACACCATCGGTGATTGATAATGATAAGTCATCACAAATGCTTCGAGCGTCACAATCTCAGAACACAAAAATAAGGTCACAATTCACTAAAACTCATTTTACTCGAAACTAAGTTCGAGGCAGTTGTGGCCTTTCTTCTTATGACGGCCGTACAGGGAATACACGGAATTGGCTTTCTATTTTTTATTAGTTTGTGATGATATTAGATTGTAACAGTTGTACAGTCTATTTATTCTTACTTGTCCAATTTTGTAAACAAGATTCTAACCTAAAAATTGAGTTTAGATGCCTAAACTAGACATATTCTCGCACATTCATGAACTATCATGAACTATGTTTATCAAATTGGCAGCGTGTTATCTAAAAGAGTGTTCCATGTTACTTCATTTATGGACATATGGCAGTTTTGGACTAAAAAGTCACAGTTTAAGGGTAGAATCTTGTTTACTAAATTGGACAAGTAAGAATAAATAGACTGTAGGTACAAGTGACGAGTGTATGCGTCTTTGCATTGTAAGCTTATCACTATCAGTATTGCGTAGACCAAATCGTATGCATGTGCATCATCAACACTTCATTATTCGCCATTTTAAACGAACTTCAAAAACAGATTTCAAATTATTATACCACCCTCTTCTTGTACATTTACATAATGTGATTAGTGCAGTGAACTGTCGCGAAGTTTTTCAATATTAAATCATTATTATTTTATGTATTTTCTAAGTGGTGTACAATGGGGAGGAAAACGCAAAGCTGATTCCAGATGTCGCCACCGGCGAGTAGGCCCAATACGCCGCCATTAGCTTGTTGTTGATGTTTCGTGTTGAGTTTTCTTTCTTAATATTTACTAACACAATGTACTCCATGATGACCGTGCCGCAGCTAAAGGAAGAGTTAAGAAAACGTAAAGCTTCTGTTGTTGGTAAAAAAGTTGTTTTTAGAGACTGTCCAATTTTTTCTTCTCATGGCCTTTTCCCACAACTTACTTCTTTTCGAATCCTTGGAAAACATATGAATCCCTTTATTCTTATAACCACGTGCAGCACAGTTCGTCATTTTGTTAGCTATACGAGAAAACAAATAAGTAAACAAAAAAATGTATGGCGTTTGACAGCTTTGACAGTTTATTTAGGCCTAGTCGATCATTCGCCCTCTGCCGGGATAAAAAAGCAGTTCCCCATTGTGAAGTTATAGTAGCAATACCACTAGCTAAATGTGAAGGACAACATCGTGAGGAAACCTAAGCCGCCTTATTATAAAAACCTGAATAAGTCCTGGTTTAAACCAAGACTAAAAGATCTAGGATTGTTACGGTATCAAAGTTAGACCCAGATCAAATGTGTGTCGTTATTACAAATAGAAGACTATTCGAGGATCAGTTAAACCAGAGATCAGCCATGGTTCAAATAATATTCACTGATTCGTTCATTCAACGTTCATTCAATGCTGCGTTCCGTTTCACTAAATGGATATAATCTTCACATTTTAAACGCAAAAATATTCATTATTGCGTTTAAAATACCTATACATCGTAAATTGTTCTTTGTTTAGGTTCCAATCTAACTAAAATGAGCACTATTCATTATTATATTGTTATTGAAGCGTTTTTATAATCAAATGGCTACTCTCGTGTGAAATGGAGTGAAATATTCGAGCGCGCGCGCCAATCCGAGACGTCAAAAATTTTCTGATAGTTTCATACTGGGAATAGGTATTATTAATTTTTAAACTTTGGGCGGTTTCGTTGTTGATTATTATAATTATAAAATGGAACATTTGAAGAAAAACGTGAACCTATATTTGCATCGAAAATCTTCGTCACTTAATTTGAAGGGATTCACACGATGACGAAGTCCAAATCATGGCCTAATCGTCCAAATCATCGAAATCCATCATATCAGTGGCGTCCATAATATCAATTATTTATTGCAATCTATCATACACACAAAACCAAACAAATTCAAACGTCAACTTGGAGGTTAGTCCATAGATAAACTAGGGGTATCAGAAGTTTAACTTTAGTACCATAGATAGTCCTTGACGTAGCGATAAACTTCGTTTTGTAATAACATTTTACTTGGTCTATGGTTTAAACCTGGTAACAATCCCAGTACTAAATTTAGACCGCGTTTTGGAATAAGGCTGTCGGAGTTAGAATTCTAATCCGCGATGGGCAAGCGTGGTAATTAAGCCCATACTCTCTCTCTCTCTCTCTCTCTCTCTCTCTGAGAGATGGCCTGTGCCCTGAAGTGTCAAGATTATAGCCTACATTAAAAAATGTAGCTACTCTTCAACAATAACAATTTTCCACGATGTCTGATTTCAGTAATAGGTATTATTGTTTAGGGGGTACCTCTTAGTATTAAGGCAGTATTTTTTCTATATTACAATTTAGAACATTTCTGTTAAAGTAATATCTGTGTACACAATAAAAAAAATTACTTAGGTTAGCTGGTAGATAATCCTAAGTAGCATAAAGCCTATGTGCAACATTGTTATACAATAAAGAATTTTAATAGAAATATTATGAATGTACCTCAAGGGTGGTAGATTTTATGTCCATGACAAAATCATCGAATCTTGTTTTTTGGAAATGAATCCTGGAAATGAACTCGGTACCCTGTAGGGTAACAGTGGAAATCACTAACGTTGAGCATTTTTAGTGTGTTATTTTATAACAATATTTATATTTAGGCAACACACTTTTAAGTTTCATATATTTTAGATTTTTTCTTCATACGTTACGGTGTATAATCATAATTTAAGTTTTATAATTTTGTTTTACAAAAATTTACATGTCCGTTTAGAGTAACAGTGTTTAGACGTAGATGTAAGGTTAGCATATTTTCACAGCCCAATGTACAGAGTGCTTAGTGCGAGTTTGACAGATCCAATAGAATAACTTTACTAATACAAATATATTTATTTTCTCCAGTACCTACACAATGCACTTAAAATTAGTAACTCATTATTATTACAATGTACTTGTAATAATAATGAGTTAACTTTACATGAATTGTGCCCGACGATGTGTTATCCGTTAAATAGAACATACACAAGGGTTGAAATAGATGCTAGGTAAAACTTCAGCGGAATGCGTAATAGCCTCTAGCCCTGTACATTTACATAAATTTTGTTAAACAGGGGGAATCCCTAAAATGCATAGTGTTTAAAAAAAAAGCTTATTAGTCCGGTAACGGTCGTTTCGTTCACACTATCGGGAGTCTTGTAACCAATCGCATTGCCACGGTAAAACCCGTAATGCTTAACTCGACGGCGGCGCTTCGCGCGATTCGATCTTCTTCGCGAGAGATGCCTATTTAAATTGCGCGGGTTGTACCCCTGGAATGACATTGCACTGCTATTGCTTTGTAGACTACCAAATTGAGGCAACGCCATTTTCGTGCTTATATAAAACGATGTAAGTTTTAGACTCTAGGGCCAGGCAAGGACATCACAGGCATGTCTCTTTTTAGTTTGTATTTTTCCTTTTTATGAATATAAAAAATATTTTTATTAAGGCAACGCATTTTACCTGTATACATATGTGTCATCCGTAAAATAAAACATACATAAGGTTTGAATTAGACTCGTAGGTAAAACGTGAGTGGAATGCGTAGTAGCCTCTAGCCCTCTACATCTGCATTGTGCATCTTGTTGACCAGTTAACAAACTACGCTTCGCATTTGTTTTGTTAATGTTGTTGTTGGCGACCGACACCGCCTTCTTTTCTCTTTGGTTTTAGTTTAAATTCAAATATTGGTCAAATTCTAGTGTTCTAAAACAATTGTAAATATTTTCAGTGACAAAGTAAACGTGGTACATACAAGAGCTCTCGGTATTTCATTTTTTGTCATCTTTTTCAGTTGTTTACAATAAGTTGCCAACGAATGCATCAATAAAGCCTATTGTAACATTGTTACGTTATTTATCTATTTCCCGGTGCATTTGTGTTTATGTAGGCATAGTAGCAATACCACACGTTAACTGTGAAGGAAATCATCGTGAGGAAACCTGAGTAACTGAGGTGTTCAAATTGCCAATCCGCGGTGGGCTCACGTAGTAATTAAGCCCATACTCTCTCGGAGAGAAAGCCTGTTTCAACGTTTATAGGCTACTGAAAAATAAAAACTGTAAGACACAAAAATATTAGCTCGGGCAACAGGCGAGTTAACATGACTCTATTGGAAATATTTACACATACAGGTATACAAACACGCACATAAATACACCCTCACTCTCTCTCTCACACACACACACACACACACACCCTCACATAGTTGGCTATGTAAATTTTCTATTTTCTATAATTTTTTCTTTCGTAATATCATCTCAAACTAATCTAGATTAATGCTATGGAAGAGCGGTGTCACCTAGTACAGGCATTTTATGCCTAAAAGGTGACTCCAATTACTACGAGTATGTACCTACCGAAAAATAATGAAGATAAAGTTTTAACGAAATTAAAACTTTGGACTTTCTATCTGTCAACCTACCTACTATTGTGTGCATGCCAAATGAATAAACCAGTCTTGATTGTACTGTACAGTCATCATTCATTCACGCTTCTCTCACGTGGCGCGGCCGGTGGAATAGATAACATAACCTTTACAGACAGCCACATACATTGCTTCTGGCCCCACACTAGGATACCTTGTGTCGTGGGTACCAGAAACAGCGACATCACAAACATGTGAACATCCAGCAAGACCAGGTGTTTAGAGAAGTACAATAAAGTGGTCTCTATCTATCTATAGATAGAGAGCACTGTATTGTACATAAAAATAGAAATGGAAGCGCTCGTGGCTTAGTCGAGCCGAGTGTTTGGAATCAATCACTTGAGCAGACGCGGTCCGGTCTGCAGGATGGGTGACCATCCCATGAAATTGAAAAATGTTTATTTATCACACACAGTTTAGAGAACACATGAATACTATGAAACATTAGAGACAATTAGTGATTAAAAGGATAGGGCTCAGCTAAGTGCTGTGAGTGCATGCATCATCTCATCACAGCGCTGATTTTCAGCCCGTCCTTGTTCTCACTGAATTAAATGTAATAAAAGTTAGTGGATTTTAAAATGACAACTGGTATTTTTAGGCACGTTAAGCCGTTGCCGGCTGTCTTATACTGGCAGTAGTTAAGCCATGTCGGAGGGCCTTATGAGCGGTTTGATAACTTCTGATAACAATTTTAAAAACCTATTTAGAGGCTAAAAATTCCACCCATGCCGGTTAGCACCCATTAGCTCAGTTGGATAGAGCGCTGGCACGGATAGCCAGAGGTCGCGGGTTTGAATCCCGGCATGGGTGGCATTTTTAGCCTCTAAATAGGTTTTTAAAATTGTCCTTAGCGCGGGTTAGTGCATTAAGAGTAAAAATAGTATAGTAAGGCCACCAACCCGGACTCGGCCCCCGTGGTGGAGTATGGCCTAACTCTTATATGTCCCCACTGTGTCCCAGCAGTGGGGACATACAAGAGTTGATATCGAATAAGCCTTGAACATAACAATGGCTATCGTTTCCTAAATGATACCCGAAATACGTCCATGCGAAATCACAGTCATTTGTTCAAGTTATTTCGAACATTACTACAAATATCTATGTTTGCTTTCAGCAACAGGTTCATCATTTATAACGTAGGCTGTGATTTAGCAATACATTTGGTAACAAACTGACCTTTGAAACCAAATGACAAAATAATTGTAGTTCTATCACTGCAATCTTATACTGTCTCGATGGTCTAGCGGTTATGAGCGGGTTTTAGAATTAACCTTGGAAGGCCCGACCTTAGTTAGACCTGAGATTTCCGCACTTAGCCTCATATTTGGGCCATTGTAATGTACGTAGCAAGCGCTGAGGTACGCTAACACCTCAGACACTAGGGTTTCCTTAGGATGTTTTCCTTCACCGTCAGCGAGTAGTATTGCTACTATAATTTCACAAATGTACATAACTTAGAAACAAAGTCATTGGTCATGCCGGGGTTCGAACCCACGACCTCCCGATTGAGAAGCCGGCGTTCTACACCGCTCCGCTACCGCTTGCTCTAAAAGGTGGTAGCAAAAGGCCCGACCTTAAAAATAAAAATTTTATTGTGGTCACTTGAGGACATTGGGCCTTAGAAGGTTAAGAATTCCGCTACTTAAATACTTGAGTAACGTTCTGTTACGCTCTTTTCTGTGATATTAGAAGAGACAGCAGTACCTACAGTTGATTGTTTAATTCGCGAAATTCTCAATTCATAAGTTGGCCCTAATGAAATGGAATAAATTGAAGTGGTTTTGAAAGCAGCGCAGAAATCATTAAAAAAAAAAAGGTACGTTACAATTCAAGCTAGGCGTCCATTTCAAAATCTATATTACTTTGCAGAAAAAATGGACAAAAAACTCCAAACTTAGTCTTTTCAAAGTCTTTAAGTAACAGAGCTTTGTGTTGGTAAACGCAAATCTCGAGAGCAGCTGAACCGATTTCGCTAATTCTGTTTTTAGAATATTCCTTGAAGTACGAGGATGGTTCTTACGGAAAGACACCGGGGAAAATTACTTCATTCTGACCATCTTTTCTCAAGTCATCGTAAATCAAATACATCAATTGCCACCACCATGCCGGGAACCGAACCCGCGACTTCTGGCTATCCGTGCCAGCGCTCTTTCCAACTAAGCTAATGGGCGACTCACCGGCATCAGTGAAATTTCGAACCTCTTGACAATATTCTCTGTATTACGTAAAGGCCAGATTACATCTGGCTGAAGTAATAGGAGAAGATTTCATGATTGCCATCACATAACTTTAAATGCCAAGGCATTAATTAAATGTCTCACAAAATGCGCGCATGGACAAATTTATTTTATTTCCAACGTTGTTGTAAGGGACACTGACACAATTTAATCTATTTCCAACATTGTTTCGGGAACAAACGGACGGCTTAAGCAGGATACTGTCACGAATCTATTTTATTTCTAACGTTGTTGTAGGCGACTCTGATACAATTTTATATATTACGAACATTGTTTCAAAATTATACTATTTTTATTTTTAATGCACTAACCCGTGCTAAGTATGTAAAAACCTAACTGCAAAGTAGGTAGTCGGGGCTCCGCTGTAAGTGATGCAATCTACTTAGCCAGATGTCGCTGCCTGTACGTAATACAGAGAATAGTGTAAAGAGGTTCGAAATTTCACTGATGTGACGTGAGTCGCCCATTAGTTTAGTTGGAAAGAGCGCTGGCACGGATAGCCAGAGGTCGCGGGTTCGAACCCCGGCGTGGGTGGAATTTTTAGCACCTAAATAGGTTTTTAAAATTGTTTCAAAAACCAAAAGCAAGATACTGATACATATTTATTTTATTTTCAACGTTGCTGTAAGCGTCACTGAGACTTAGACAGTGTAATGTATTTCCAACATTGTTTCAGGAACCAACGTACTCATAAGCAGTCATCATGAGCGCCTTTCAAGCCGTGGTGTCTTTCGCGCTCAGGGGCGGCAGGGTTGGTGCCAAGTCGGCCAAGAATGTGAGTGGAAAGAAACATATATATTTTAGCATAAAAAGCGATAATTACTTTGCTAATTTCCGCCAAAAATCCCACAAGCACCATGCGGTTAGTTAATGCACCGCCCTCCGTCCCACTTTTTCAAGTTGGAAGGAGTGCAAGTTGCTTGCACTTGTGAGCCTGAGGATGCCTCGTGTTAGAGGCGAAACGCGTCGCGTTTTTTCTCACACAAGTATTGGTGTCAGTGGTGGTGTGTTCGTGTCTTGCTTCTATATATATAGAATATTAGTTGAGTGGTTTGTATTGTAAACACCCATTTTCGGTTTTATGAGGAAGGTATTGTTGCACGCTCAATAGCATAATAAGCTAAGTAGACACTGAGAGATAGTCTAAATCGGTAAAGGTCACACTTTCAAACAAAGACATTGAATACAAAAATATAGTCACGTGTCTATGTTATATTAGACAGGTCACATAGTGACGTACTATGCACCGCTTATTACAAAGTATGACAAATACCTAATGGTAAAATAGTGTGTTTTGAATAGATAAAAAGTCTTAAACTATTGGCAATTGGGTTGTCGATATCGACCCCTATATGTCCCCACAGCTGAGGCACGGGTCTTTTTCTGCATCGCAGAAAGGTTAGGCCATACTCTACCACGGTGGCTAAGTCCGGGTTGGTGGAGAATTGTATGACAGTGTCGAGCCTTACTGCGGTTGTCAATTGGGTTGTGCATGGACATAAGTCACAGATGAGCCTCAACAACATAGTATCTACTTCAGTACAAGACAATCATCTCTAATCAATCAATCGTCTCTAATTCTTATATTTCTTATTTCGTCAATGGTTTCGGGACCCCATCCGATCCCCATCGAGAATAACGTCAGCAGAATCATACATTTTAATGTTGCAGGTGGTAATCTTAGTATCAAATCAAAAAGGTTTTAGTCAAAATAGCACAGAAACTGCAGCTTTACGTTACACGTTAAACTAGATGTCCACTTCAAAATCTAAATTATTTTGGAGAAAAAATGGACAGAAATCTCCAAACTTAGTCTTTTCCAAGTCCAGATATCATTGTCATCTAAATAATCATTTTCGTATTGTTATAGTAGCCCTTTTGGCGCAAAGTGTACTTTATACATTTTTTGAACAGCGTTTCAGGCAAGCTCAGGAATTTTATTATCGAAACGTATTCAATGCCCCATGAAGATTAACTTTGCCAGCCTAAATCTTGGGAAACAAGGTTTTTTTCAAGCAGATACAATAGTTAGAAAACTTATGTCACAATGATATTTCTTAGAGTACAGACAGTGGCCTTATCACTAAAAGTGATCTTTTCCAACCTTTTGATGGGACTGGACATCATTGGAATACGATTGGTCAGTAGACTACCAATGATGTCGATGAAACACCCATTGCCGTACTAATATTACTTGCATGAGCCTCGCCCCCCAGATGTTTTAAACTTTTTATATAGCCTCCATAATATGGGAGTCCCACTGCAGAGCAAACGCCTCCCCCGATTTAGACCAAGATTTGGATTCGGAGTGGTCAGAAGTGGTCATTTGCCACTTCTGACCACTCCGTCAAGAATGAAGAGGATGTTTTCTTACGGGCATGATGTTAGCAGGCATGGTACGAAAACTAAAACTCTCAATTCCTTTCCAGTGGCAGTTCCGCCCGCTGCTGTCATGCACGCCGGTCGCAATGACGGTGTCTGCCCGCGACGCACACAGCCAGGACATCACCAAGAATATCCAGTACATCAGCAACGAGAAAATCAAGCTCAGCGCCGATCCAGCGACCATGAAGTGAGTGACAGAAGAGCATATATTTGAACTAGGTTCCACACAGTTAGATTCCATCTACTTAACTGTAATTAGGTTTCATTAAATCAGAATTCTGGCACGTAGGTGCCATCCAACTGGGTTTCTACCACTAGGTCCCACGCATGTAGATTCCCAGCTGCTTTACACGCGCGCCCGTGTAATGACTATGGGTGTAATTAAAACTGTTTTTATACGGATTTATACTCGTTTATTAAATTTTTTACAATTTTCCAACGTTTCGTCACTTTTTCAGGTGCCGTGGTCCCAGATGACTAATCCGGGACTCCGGCATAAATCCGTATAAAAACAGTTTTAATTATGTCTACTGCTCGTGTTAACCTTAGAAAAGACTATGGGTGTGTTCCGAGATGCGATGAAATCGATTACAGTGCCAATCGATATAAGTGCAGTAGGCATTAGAACCCTATTTCGTGCGAGATACTTTGAGACTACAAACATACTCCCAAGTAATACACACCATACTGAGGTCATTTGTGCAAATATACGGCCGTCGCCAGAGGAAATCGAACTCGTGACCTCTCTCGAATTAGACGCACCGCTGGACCAACGAGGCAGTCTACCGGAGTGCTTAGTGCGAGTTTTTTAACTACTCGATCGCGTTAACGTAAACTCATATTTCTATGGCATCGAGGAAGCGCCAGCTAGCGACAAGTATGGAAATTAAAATTGCTGAGTGCGAGTTGTAATGGTTTACGTTGAGAAGTGAACACGTTTACCAGCCAAAACACGAATAAACTCGGAGTGCACTCGGAGTGCTTAGTGCGAGTTTGACAGATCCAATCGAATAACTTTACTACCGCGTTAATCGAGCATTGATTAGTGAGTATGAGTAAGTTAACCGTTCGAACTGGCAAAACGCTTTCACAGTACAACTCGCACTCGCGTTTATTCGTGTTTTGGCTGGTAAACGTGTTCACTTCTCAACGTAAACCATTACAACTCGCAGTCAGCAATTTTAATTTCCATACTTGTCACTAGGTGGCGCTTCCTCGATGCCATAGAAATGTGAGTTTACTTTAACGCGATCGAGTAGTTAAAAAACTCGCACTAGCACTCAGAGTGCTTAGTGCGAGTTTGACAGATCCAATCGAATAACTTTACTACCGCGTTAATCGAGCATCGAGAAGTGAGTATGAGTAAGTTAACCGTTCGAACTGGCAAAACCACAGAACATAAAAAAAGAGTAGAAGTCGTAAGTGGGCGGTGCCCGCGTGCCTCACATTAGCAATGTATTGCCTATGCGTAGTCAGTGACAGTTTTGTTGACTTCATTTGCCGTGCGCTTCTAGTAAAGAAAAAATGGTGAAAACTTGATTAAAATGCCTTGTTGAACTGTGTTAGAGAGCTAAAATAAAAGTTGGGGACCAAAATATACCGATCATGCCGTAACATTTCATCTGTAAGACGTATTTCATTGTATTTTTAATTAAATTTGTAATGACATGAACACGGAAACCAATCCGAAAATGAGAAAGTGAAACCACCTTTATTTACTGGTTAATAAAGTTAAATTTTCATCGAAGAAAGTGTACATTCTCTAGAAGTTTCTGTCAAAATTTGAATTCTACTCAATTACGGTAGGGGGCACACATGATAAAAATCTATCGATAATTAATTGTCTATGACCGTAGTAGTCATACATACTTAACGGTACTTAGGTATTGTAAATTCCAATTCGTCTAAGTAGGTAATAGTACATTACACAACTAGGGTGGTAATACAAAGAAAGGCCGAGATCGCAGAAGCAGAAGTAAATATGCGATCGAGAGCTTTCTTTATTACCTCCCGTGTTGTGTACATCTTTTTATGTCTACACTTGGCCAGAAAGCGACTTGTTCCGTACGCGCAGCGTGCGGAAAAAGCCACTTTAGTTAGATTGTACGAGCAAGCACATACATTTTCTTCTACTTACTTATTTTGTTGACTAAAGCAATTTTGTGAACACAATTCAGTGACAATAAAACGATCTTACGGGACAGACGTGTCATTCATTGAACATACCTAACATTACGAACATCGAACATCCAACATAACAACACCTGTACGGCGTAGCCCCTACATTTTGGTCCTTCGAGACATTGAACTAGCGATCGGAAGTGAAGTGCCGTGTGTTTTGTGCTTTTAACTGGGATTTTGCGATCGGCCCGGCAGGCCTCTCAGAAGCGGGAATCACCTGTCGGGTTTAGACGGCGCTCTTCGTCACAGTGAAGGTATAGACATACGGAGCTTCCTACGGACTATTACTAACACGTCCAGAACAACTACGCTCCATCGAGCTACGGAGCAACATCAACATTGAACATTCAACACAACACAACAACTGGATTACAACTGGATCATCTTCGTCATGGAGGCGATGCTGGAACGTCAATCACAGATTGTTAACAGTATCGAGAGGTTAATAAAAAACTTCAAAAAGGATTCGGCACATCGGAAAACATCGGACTATCTCAGGGTAAGGTTAGCGACCTTGCAAAGCTTATGGGAAGAGTTTGACTCCAACGACACTCTCCTTTGCCAAGAGGAAGACAAGTCAGACGAGTACTTCACCAACGCACAGTACGAACATACGAAACAATTGTATGAAAATGGTTATCAATTAATACAAAAAACAGACCCGTACGTACAGCCGACCGAAAACAACGAGGTCTCCAGCGGTGACGACTCAGATGCTGGTCCTTCAGGAACTAAGAACACTAACAACAACATGGGGTCATCTTCAAAAACCGACGAATTGCTGAGCCAACAGAAAACCAACTTCCGGGCTCTAAGTCGGGTGATGACAAACATAAACATCGAGAATTTGACAGAAAAGTGGGAAATTGAAGACAAACTACAAGTTCTTCAATCACGATGGAAAACTATCGACGAACTACACTGGCAAATCGACAACTTGCTAGAGGGAGCGAATGAGAAGTATGAAAAAATCTTCTCGGAACAAGAAAAGGTCTATGAAAAAACAAAGTCAGACCTACATCGAAAACTGAACAATGTTAAACACCAACAAGAATCAACACCACATATCGAGTTGCCTACATTTTCCGGTAACTACACAAACTGGCCTGCCTTTTTGGACCTTTACTGCGAGGCAATCCACAACAACCCAACACTGAACAAATCTCAAAAAATGCAGCACCTTAAGGGGAAACTCAAGGGAGAAGCCGAGCGGCTCGTGCAGCATTTAAACATATCGGCGGAAAATTACGATTCCTGCTGGGATATACTCAACCGCAGGTACAACAACCAACAACTTTTATTTACGAAGCAAATACAAGTTTTCATGAATCAACCAACAATGCAAAAACATACCGCCTACGAAATCAAGCGACTTCATGACGTCAGTCTAGAGACGGTCCACGCTATTCATAACCTTGGTGTGGACACGTCAACATGGGATCCCATTCTGGTGCACATTATGACAGAAAAAATGGATCCTGAAACATATACAGCATACATGGATGCAAGATCAGAAAAACGGAAACTTCCTACTTTCGACGAGTTGATCAGCATCCTGGAAAACAAATTCACTGCTTTAGAGCCTTTGAACAAGAAAGGCAAGCAGGTCAAACAAAACAGCGCTGCTGCAAAGGAAAATGAACCTAAACATAGAGACAACGTCAGTGACACAAGGTTCAAACTCGAAAAAACATACAAAACATACGCGGAACGAATGTGTCCACTATGCAAAAACACTGACCATGTCTTACTTACATGTAAAAAGTTTTTAAACATGACACCAAATGCAAAGGTCAATACGATAAGAACTCTGGCTTTATGTAAAAACTGCTTGTTCTTCCACAAATACAATTGCACTTCTACCAAGACATGCAAAATATGCAACAATAAGCATCACACGGTTCTACACGAGGGGTTACTTGACACCGTGGAACCGAACAACGAGCCACAACCATCAACGTCAAAGCCTTCAATACCTACACCACGGAAAACAAATCATGTGGCTGGGAATTACGACGAAGTGCTACTATCAACGGTCGAACTAAAAGTACAAGCGAGAGATGGAACTTTCGTAACAATGAGATGCCTCCTAGATCAAGGGTCTCAAATTAACTTGATAACAGAGTCCGCGGCTCAACGATTGGAACTAGAAAGGTGCAATCAAAGTTCATCAGTATTTGGGGTCGGATCAACTGCAGCCCAAAGTAACGGAGCGGTTCAACTAATCTGCGAGTCCCGGTACAACAACTACACATTCATCACCAACGCTTTAGTGATGCCTAAAGTAATTGGAAACCTACCAAACTTTACATTCGAAAAGCAGCCCTGGTCACATATAACCAACATTAATTTGGCGGATCCAGACTACAACATTGCTAGATCAGTGGACATTCTTCTAGACGCTAAGGTCTATGCAGAAATTCTGATGGACGGAATCCTGCGAGGCCCGCCCAGTGCTCCAATCGCACAAGCAACAAAACTGGGTTGGATCCTAGTTGGTAACGTCAAAACATTCAACTGTCATGCTGTACTGAACAACCTTGACGAGATTTCTCAGTACTGGGAGATGGAAGAGATAACACAAAGTAACAGCAACATGACACCCGCCGACGAGTTCTGCGAAACTCTCTATCAAGCAACAACAACTCGAAAGCCCGATGGACGCTACGAAGTCAGGCTGCCGATGAAACCTTACTACGCAGAACACTTAGCCCCGTCAAAAATACAAGCGGTGGCACAATTAAAACAACTGGAAAAACGATTCGTGAGAGATGAAGAACTTTCCGAAAGTTACAAAACATTCATTGCCGAGTACCTACAGCTCGGTCACATGAAGCTATGCTGCACCACACAACAAGAACCGAGTTGCTTCCTTCCTCATCACGGGGTGATCAAACTCGATTCGTCAACAACAAAACTGAGAACAGTCTTCAACGCTTCAAGCAAGCTCAAAACGGGCTATTCTCTAAATGAACTAATGGAATGCGGTCCAAATCTTCAAAAAGATATACAAGCCATGATATTGCAATGGAGAACATTCAAATATGTGTATACTGCTGACATAGAGAAATTCTACCGCCAAATACTGGTATGCGAGGAAGATCAGCATCTCCAAAAAATAGTATGGCGAGATTCACCATCAAACAACATCCAAGAATACCAGCTATGCACAGTTACGTATGGCACCAAGGCCGCACCCTATCTTGCCATGCGTACTATAAAACAACTGGCGCAAGACGATGGTCATGAGTACCCACTTGCCGTCAATAACCTAAACAATCAGCTGTACGTCGACGACTTACTCGGCGGCAGCAACAACATCGAAGAAGCCAAAAACGCGCAACAACAAACGATCGACATTCTGCGCGGCGGCGGTTTTAAGCTTCGCAAGTGGGCCAGCAACGACCCAAGGCTTCTTGAACAATTATCAGACGATTTAATCAGTCAAAATATGCTGGATTTTAAACACGCAGAAACAAACAAAACGCTCGGCCTGTCGTGGAATCCGCGCAGCGATCAGTTTACTTTTGCGGGCCCGGTACCGACCACTGACAAGGCGGAAACAACAACAAAAAGAACATTACTCTCCAAGATCTCCAAAATCTTCGACCCGCTTGGATGGCTGTCGCCTGTAACAATCAAGGGCAAGCTCATATTCCAAAAGGTGTGGGCTTTAAACCTAGGCTGGGACGATGAACTCCCACAAGACATGAAACAGGAGTGGGCCATGCTGGCGAATGACCTTCACAACATTTCCGAGATAGAAATATCACGATGGATAGGCGACACAAATCAGCCCATTGAACTCCACGGATTTTGCGATGCTTCGGAGAGAGCCTATGGTTGCGTCATTTACTGCAAGTCTGTCGGTAACTACGAGAAACCGGACGTAAAAATAGTGGCCGGGAAAACAAAATTATCCCCATCGAACAAACCTATGTCACTGCCGCGCTTAGAGCTATGCGGTGCATTACTTTTATCAAGACTTATGAAAAAAGTCATAGACGCAACAAACATCCAGACACGAACAACAGTAACAATACATGGGTGGACCGACTCCATGGTCGTACTCGGATGGTTGCAAGGCGATATCGGGAGATGGAAAACCTTTGTTGCGCACCGAATTGCAGCTATACAAGATACCATGCCACCATCGTGCTGGAAGCACGTGAAGTCAGAACAAAACCCAGCTGATTGCGCCAGTCGGGGACTAACACCATCCCAGCTTCTCACTTATGAACTCTGGTGGAATGGTCCGGAATGGCTAAAGAGCAACAGCACTCCACAACAACCAACAACAACAAATATCAACCTCCCGGAAGAGGAGTCGAAAACAAAAAAGGTGTGCGTCACAACAGACAATACCGAAAACTCCACAATACAAGCTCTTCTAGATCGCCACAGCTCTATGGAACGGGCGATAAGAGTACTGGCTTGGGTGTCTCGTTTCATTCACAACTCGCGACACAGAGATAACATAAGAACATCGAGCTTACAGGCTAACGAAATAAGAAACGCGCACAATTTTATTATCAAGGCGGTGCAAATGAAACATTACAACAATGAAATCAAACAATTGCAAAACAATAACAAGGTGCAACGCAAGAGTCAACTATTGAACTTAAATCCATGGATTGACGACGAAGGGCTATTAAGAGTAGGAGGAAGACTTGGAAACTCTGATCTGAGCTATCAACGAAAACACCCCATGATTTTACCAAACAATGATCGACTCAGCCTTCTATTGATCACCTGGGCACACAGCAAAACATTACATGGCGGGGCGCGGCTAACACTGACGTACTTGCGAACAAAATACTGGATGCTTGGCGGTATGAACACCGTAAAACGAGAACTGCAAAAATGCGTAAAGTGTTTACGCTTTAAGGCGCTAAGTAGAAACCAACGTATGGCGGACTTACCCAAACCACGGGTCACACCTTCAAGGCCGTTCACTCACACTGGAGTGGATCTGGCTGGACCAGTTGTCGTGAAGTCAAACAGAGGCAGAGGAATAGCTACTTCAAAAGGCTATGTTACCATATTCATCTGTCTAGCAACCAAGGCCGTCCACCTAGAACTGGTGTCGGACTTAAGCTCCATAACATTTTTGGCAGCGTTCAAACGACTATGCGCACGTCGTGGAATGCCTAAACACATGTACAGCGATTGCGGTACTAACTTTGTCGGCGCTGCGCGAAGTCTACAACAAGAACATATACAAGCCCTAGAACATTACTTGGCATCTTCAGAACTCATGGCTGACCTAACAAACCACGGTGTCGAATGGCACTTTAATGCCCCTTCGTGGCCGACGGCTGGCGGACTCTGGGAAGCAGCTGTACGACGGATGAAACATCACCTCAGACGAGTTTTGGGCGAACAAAAACTAACATTTGAGGAATTTACCACCTTGTTAACACAAATAGAGGCATGTCTGAATTCGCGACCGCTGTTAGCCTTAACCAACAGCATCGAAGACTTGAATTGCCTCACACCCGGTCACTTTCTCATTGGAGACCAGACATTAGCTCCCCCAATAAACAAAGGTATTGAACAGATCAGCCTCAGCACGCGCTGGAAACTAACAGAGAAAATGTACAGGGACTTCTGGCGGGAGTGGTCCATGGAATATCTTCAATCATTGCAAGCCCGAAGTAAGTGGCATTACGTTGGCAAAGATCTTCAGCTCGGCGATCTTGTGATCATAAAAGAAGATCACACCCCCCCAGCTCGGTGGCTCTTGGGGAGGGTCATACAGACACACCCAGGCAACGACGGCCACGTACGTGTGGTCACATTGAAAACAAAAAACTGCAACGAGGTTAAACGACCAGTCGGAAAACTAATACGTTTACCTCTTGAGCAAAACGTCCCTGCGCAGCAACAAACTGAACAAGCGGAGACGTCTAACAGGAACGAGGAACAACAAACAAGAAAAATAACTACAACAAAACATTACAACCTCGTTAACATTTTCTTCGTGTTATTAACTATACTATGTACTACTAAAATCGCTACTGCAACGCAAACACCACGCATGACGGAATCTGTGACCTTGAACCCGAATCAACCGCTGTACTTCGACAAGGTGGCAGATATGCGTCTTATACGAGATGAGTGGAGGATGATAGTATACTACAACCTCTCTACGTACCGCCACTGCTTGGTGAACATTCAATTCCATGTGGACCGACTGAATGAGCTAAACAAAGATGAACCCGCCTTTAGAACACTGACTACGCAACTCCAACATGAAATAATAGAACTTCAACATTACGATATGGTGTTAAAGGCGGAACATGGAAAACGCACTAAACGAGGCTTAATCAATGGAATCGGCTATATAGCGAATTCCCTGTTTGGGGTCCTCGACGAACGATACGCTGAAAGATACGACGAATACATTAAAAATATACAAGACAACGAAAACCATCTGAACGAGTTATACAAAAAACATACGTCGATCATAGAAAGCCAATATAACATAGTAAGAAGAAACGAAGAGATAATGATAAAACAATTCGGCAGCATTAGTAAACAGATGGCCGATTTATACAGCTTCGTTCACGAAGACCACAAAAGGTCCATGTACGTCACCGCGGCAATCCTAACAGCCAATCTTATTATCAACAACCTCAGGCGATTGCAAGAAAATTTACTTGATCTCGTAACAGATGTACGGAGCGGACATATGGACACACATCTACTGAAACCAGAAGAATTCAAGAATCAACTCAACATCATTTCAGCTAACATTCCAGATGACGTAACGCTACCCTGCGCAAGCATCCAGCAGGACTGCGTCCGTGAGATGTACAAGCTTTCAAGAGTTCACGTCAGACTGACCGACTTCTTGATGTTCGAAGTGAAGCTACCACTCATACACAGCGAACCTTTTGAGTTGAACCGAGTGATACCTATTCCCCGTGTTACTCAACAAACATCAACATACCTCGAGACTTCGGCGAAATATTCGGCGATCAATCTCAAGAAAGACATGATCATACCTATTTCAGAACATGACATTCATACAGGATGCATAACATTCAAGGAAACGGACCTTCTGTGCCGACTTAATCTACCTGTACATACAACTACAAGGGAGCTATCGGTACTTTGCGAAGCGCAAATTATAAACAATAAGAACTTATCAAACTGCGGTACCGTGTCAAAAAGATGCCGCGACGAGTGGATCTTGTTACACAGTCGCGCCAAGTGGCTTTATACCTGTTGCCAGGAATGCGCAGTACGCATTTTCTGCCCCGACACTACTGTAACTACGAAAACATTACGCGGCACGGGCATAGTGAAGATTTGGCCTGGCTGCATGTTAAGAGGCGACAACATCAACATACACTCTTCAAAAACGTATCGCTCAGAGTTAACAATTACCGAACAAGAAACATACATATCTGAATCGAGTGTCAACAACATCTTGAATGAAATCAACTTCACCTACGTACCCGAAAGTCATCAACATCAATTTACCATTCTTCAGAATCAGATAAACAATGTGAAGGCGACACAGGAAAACATGAATACGCTCAGCATCACGCACGACACACACCACTACTCAGTGTATGGAGTCATCGGGCTTAGCAGTCTCCTAGCGATCGGCATTTATGCCTTATGCAAGTTAAGGAAACGACGTCAAAGGAACAAGGATCTTAACGTAGGACAGGACGTCGAACTTCAGAGGATACGACAACCTGTATCAACAGAGGAGCCGCAAGCTCCAGCGCGGACGATTGTACAACAGTCAACAAGACGCGTCAATAAACAAACTTCGCCTTAACGTTACTTAGTTTTGTATAGAGTTTTTCTCTTGTCTTTTCTTATATTCCGCAGCATGTACGAGCAAGCACATACATTTTCTTCTACTTACTTATTTTGTTGACTAAAGCAATTTTGTGAACACAATTCAGTGACAATAAAACGATCTTACGGGACAGACGTGTCATTCATTGAACATACCTAACATTACGAACATCGAACATCCAACATAACAACACCTGTACGGCGTAGCCCCTACATAGATAGACAGAAGAGAACACTTTATTGCACAACCAGAAAAATATTACAACCATGATTCATAAATCTAAGTAATGTTATACAATTGGCGGTCTTATCGCTAAGAGCGATCTCTTCCAGACAACCTTTGGATGGAGTGGATTGCATGAAGAATATAGTCGGTACGTGGTGCATGTACATAAATAATTAAATCGAAAATATATTGATAACAAACAGCAAGGGAGTGCGAGAATATAATTACTTACACCACTTTATTGCCAGGTGTGGCATAAAATAATTATTGTTATTTTATACCTACTTCCTAAGTGCCTTTTCAAATGCTTCCGGTCGCCGTCCGGTCGCCGGGCCGGGTAAAGTAGTAATGTATGAGCTCTTGTCGCCGGCTGGTCGTTGTGCATGTGAAAACTGTCATTGGAGCACAGCTAGATCGCGATATAGTTTTTCTTCACCAGTTTATCAGTGACTGAAATATCTAAGAAACTATGAAAGTAATTTTAGTCAAATACAACAGAAAACCGTGGCAATGATACAACAACCCTCAAGGAATCAAAACAATTTGGAAGTGAGTTTTCGCTTAGTTTTCCTAAGAAACCGAATACGAAAGTAAAATGGATGGCAGCGATAGGAAGGCAAAATTGGTTCAAAACGACGATGAGCACAATATATTCAGAGCATTTTCATGAACACTTCATAATAACTAAAAAAGGCGGAAGGTGGCACTTATGCAGCAATACCAGAAAAAAATGTGCTTCACTTCCAGGTTAGACTCTTGCGTATAATTGAAATATATTAGTACCATCATCAATAAAATTAGTATAACGTATGAAACATGGCGTACAGATAGACAAAGATCTGAATTGAGTCGTAGAATACATGATATTTCCCGTGTTATATTTTCTAACGCCCGCGAAGCAGCGGATTAAAGGTAGTTATAAATAAGAGAACATTTTAAAATATGAAATCTACCACATTGTTTTCTTTGTGCATCTATTTACCCTATTAGTGTTGAATCTTTATTGCGCAAAAAGATAATGTGAAAAAGATGCATTTTCTACCAGTCAACCCGCAGGCAAAAAAGAAATAGCTAAAAATTCTTCTAAGTACCAGTATTCGTATTCGGCCATTAATGTGTTAAACTGTTTGTACGGGTATAATTTGTCGATTGGTTCTCCCTATCGACAATTTAGAACTCGCATTGTCCCATCCCAAACTGAGAATGTACTTGTTTCTCAATTTTGACCTTTATGTCTTAGTAGGTAAAAGTTCTTTTCGGTCCGACACGGCGGTAGTTCCATCTAGTGTAGAGTAGCGTTACTACAAAATGTCAACCTTAATTTCATTTTTGTCATTTGACTTTGATCATTGTTAACATTACAAAAAGGTGCATATTGTAATTGAAACTTTTATGATGTACACCTTTTCGGCATTGAATTTATTTACCAATGGCAGCTCGGCATTCGTAGTGTGCGTTTGGTTTATAAGTATCAGTTTGGTTACACTGGTTTTCGTACTAATGTGTCATGTCGCTACTTCTACTCTTTTTTTATGTTCTGTGGGCAAAACGCTGTCACAGTACAACTCGCACTCGCGTTTATTCGTGTTTTGGATGGTAAACGTGTTCACTTCTCAACGTAAACCATTACAACCCGCACTCAGCAATTTGAATTTCCGTACTTGTCGCTAGGTGGCGCTTCCTCGATGCCATAGAAATATGAGTTTACGTTAACGCGATCGAGTAGTTAAAACACTCGCACTAAGCACTCAGAGGTATGTTCTCGTTTTTGGCCTGACCAGATTTGGGCAAATGAAAAAACCTTGGAGAATGCTTTATTTTATAATGTTGAAACATTCAATGATAGCAAGAGTCCTAGAAGTGTGTGAATTTGCCGTGCGAAAGAGCATGTTTATTGACAGCTGCTATCCGGTGACGTCAAGCAATTCTACTTATACCTCTGTGTGTATTGTGAAGCGCTCGTGGCCTAGTCGAACCGAGTGATTGGATTGGAATCAATCACTTGAGTTAAGCAACAACAGACGCGGGGTCAGGTGCTAGATGGGTGACCGTCCGGTGACTACCGCTAGGGACATTCTACCGAGCGCTTCCGTACTTCGCGAAGTACATTAAGCCGTTGGTGCCGGCTGTCATGTAATGGCAGTCGTTAAGCCATGTCAGAGGCCTTATGGGCAGCTTGACTTATGATGACTGGCCCGCCATTGTCTTACAGTCCTCTACCATCCCGGACTTGAACCCCGTGGTAGAGTATGGCCTAACCTCTATGCTATGCAGGAAGGGACCAGTTCCCCAGCAATGGGGACACTCAAGGATTGATATCGAATATTATTAGGATTAGTTTCCCTTTTAATGTAGTTCATAAACCCTACTGTAGTTCGGAGAACACACAAAACATATCGTAAATTATCCTATTGCCCTTGAAATCATAGGCAAACTATCATCGTACCGTGACTATCAATGATTTATTGTGTGTTTTGTTTAATAACTATGCTAGTTGCGTAGCCGTCCGGCTGTCGTTCGATTTTCCCTCTTATCTCGTGAGTGGGAAGACCTGAGATGGGGTATCACAATATGTGTACCTAACGTTGGCGGTGGCATTGTCAACGGTGCATGAAATAGTACACCGATGTGAAAGGACTGAATTTACAATTTATACACGGTGTCCCACTGAAGATTTGTTGCACAAAATGAGTGAGAGACCTTTCATATATACGTAGAAGTGGTAGCGAAGCTGAAAAACAGTTTGGGATATCGTGGACTAAAATGGGCGATTGTGAATGACATCTCTTTTCGAATCATTTGAAATTACTAATGTTTATTTTCGAAAACAAGATTAGTAAATTACTTATATTCATTTTCGAATAAGTTTTACTAATATTACTAACTTACTAATCCGCGATTGCGCGAATGCGACTGTCGAGAAGCGAGAAAACTGTGACAGTTTCGGAAATAGTGCTCATTTCGCTTGCTTTAGTAATAATATTCGAAAACACTACTACTGACGAAAAGACGTTAGTTATTTCGAAATTCATATCGGCCCAATTTTCGAATACGCTTTATTCTCGCGATTTTCGAAAACACGATTCGTGGCGGAATGACACGACTTTACACGAGTCGCGCGCGTTTTGTTCGCTCAATGCTGTCTTCACAATATTGTTTTCATGCAAATGAAAGAGCACTAAATTAGTAACTTTTTTTCGAATAACAAAGAATATTTTCGAAACATTTGAATAACTACCATTTTCGAAAATTTCGAAAATTTTTTTCGAAAACGCCCATCTTTATCGTGGACTCGAATTCCGACGTGCATCGGGATTGTTATCCGACTTTGTTTTCTATAGATATCGACTCCAAGACATAACATAAACATAACATTTACATACAGGCACATACATTGCTTCTGGCCCCACACTAGGATACCCTGTGTCGTGTGAACCAGAAACAGCGACATCACAATAATAATAAATATTCATGGACATATTACACAGATTTCGCTAGCCCTATACTAAGTACAACTAAATGACTTGTGTTACAGGTGCTAACTCGACGATAGATTTAATACAATAAATACATATAGATAACATCCAAGACCCGAGACAAACTAGAAAAGTTCGTTTCCTAGTTTGACCCGGCCGGGGATCGAACCCGAGACTTTCGGTTTTACAGTCAGCGTGCTAAACCGCTGCGCCACCGGGGCCGTCATGTGAACATCCAAGACCTGGGTTTTTTTCCCCAGCCGGGGTTTGAACCCGGGATCTCTTGCATGGTAGGCAGATGCACTATCGCTGCGCCACAGAGGTCGTCGATATAGAAGTATATCTTGGAGTCGGTGCCGAGTTCAGACCAGCACTTACCTTTTGGGCACCGACTCCAAAATATTCTTCTACAATACCTAGATTTAATAATGCGGTGGTAGCGAAGCTGTAAAACAGTTTGGGATATGGCGGGCTCGAATCCCGACGTGCGTCGGGATTGTTATCCCACTGTGTTTTCTATAGATATCGACTCCAAAACATAACATAAACATAACATTTACATACAGGCACATACATTGCTTTTGGCCCCACACTAGGATACCCTGTGTCGTGGGAACCAGAAACAACGACATCACAAACATGTAAACATCCAAGACCTGGGCTTTTTTTTTGTTCCCGGCCGGGATTCGAACCCGGGAACTCTTGCATGGTAGGCACTAATAATATGTGTTATATATCTAGAATTAAGAACACCAAATAGTATTTGTTATATATATTATATCTAGAATTAAGAACACTTCTAATATTTGAACGCCGCGAGGCAAAATGTGGCGGACTATATTTTTTTATCTTATCGTCTGCATATAGCCCATTTTCATTATTATATTTTATTTATTCAACGAGTAAAAACAGAATTTAAAAAACTATTTAGAGGCTAAAAATGGCACGGATAGCCAGAGGTTGCGGGTTCGAATCCCGGCATGGGTGAAATTTTTAGCCTCTAAATAGGTTTTTAAATTTGTTCCTTAGCACGGGTTAGTGCATTAAAAATAAAAATAGTATAAAAACAGAATTGACAAACTTATCCGATAAAAAATATTAGAATTAACAAGTACACTTTGGCAATTCCTCAGCGTTTCCCACAGATACGAGTAGGTAATCACAATATCATAAGAGGCGCAATACACGATATAGCTATGATATAAAAATAAACAAGCAATAAAGCAACTGTTTCAGAGAGAGACATAGGTATACATGCAAATACCATACAATTATTGTTATTATTATTTTTTGCGTTACAAAATTAATTAAATCTTTACACTATTTTTATTTTTAATGCACTAACCCGTGCTAGGGAACAAATTTAAAAACCTATTTAGAGGCTAAAAATTTCACCCATGCCGGGATTCGAACCCGCAACCTCTGGCTGGCTGGTACGGATAGCCAGAGGTTGCGGGTTCGAATCCCGGCATGGGTGAAATTTTTAGCCTCTAAATAGGTTTTTAAATTAATTAAATCTGTTTTTATACGGATTCCACTCGTTTTAATACATTAAATTAAAATGTAATAAACGAGTGGAATCCGTATAAAAATAAAAAGTTTTATTTATTATACTATTTTTATTTCTAATGCACTAACCCGTGCTAAGGACAATGGCACGGATAGCCAGAGGTCGCGGGTTCGAATCCCGGCATGGGTGGAATTTTTAGCCTCTAAATAGGTTTTTAAATTTGTCCTTAGCACTGGTTAGTGCATTAAATATAATATTGGCCTTTTTGCATCTACTTAATGAGATGATTTATACAGCATCCAGTGGTATCTTCACTCACACTAGATGGGTGAAGGGACCACTCCGACGCTGTAGTGCCTGGGTCATGGTTTTATAGATGATGTAGGCTTGCCCAGCACCTATGCTATCCTGACAGCTTAGTCGGCCTAGCCCACAGGAAAGACTAGTCAATACGTGCGGAGCCAACCAAGCCGCGGGTTTCCTCACGATGTTTTCCTTCACAGTTAGCGTGTGGTATTGCGACTGCAAATTCGCAAATGTACGTAACTTTGAAATTAAACAAAGTCATTGGTACATGCCCGCACTCGGGATCGAACCTGGGGCTCTCGCTTGCCAGTCTATGGTTCTACCCACTGAGCTACCACCACTACATTAAAATTAGTGCATTAAAAATAAAAAAATCTATGATCTGAGATAAAAATAGTATAATTACTATTACAAAATTAAATATATATATATATTTCACAAATAAAGGCATTGTATTGTATTGTACAGAGTGACACGAGATTTTTTATTAGTTGTAATTGTAATGTAACGCGTACTGCTTAATTATATTCGGCATTAGCAGTAGCCGGGTCAGTGTGCCGATGGACTGAGTTGAATACATTGCGGGCAGCTCTAGTGACTCTTTGACACTATATTGCTCATTCCGAATGGAAAGTAAATGCGTCCGCGATGTAGCTTAAACTATTTCTAATCGTGTGAAACGCTATTGAGCAATTCCATTCAGTTTTAAAATTAAAATACGGAGTGAAACAGCGTGTTTAGGGTAGGCTATTGTGATTGACTGGAAGAGAATGCTACTTAGCGTTGAGTATGACTTTGTGTTTTGTGCAATAAAGAATTTAATAAGAATAATTTTGATTATTTTAATTCTTTATCGCATTAAATACATTTATTTATTTATTTATTTCCACACAGCTTACTATTTTTACAGGGTATAGCCCTAATGCAATAGTGAAGACACACAAAACAAGAACAACATAACCTTAACATATAACATTTACATACAGGCACATACATTGCTTCCGGCCCCACGCCAGGATACCCCGTGTCGCGGAACCCAGAAACAACGACATCACAAACTGGATATGTAAATATCCAAGAACTCCCGGGACCTCTTGCATGGTGACAGATGCGCCACCATACATACACACCATACATACATCAATACATAAGGTCGTGCTTCATACTAGATTTACTGATGCTAGGTCACTAATCCGAGTGGTCCCTTCACCCATCTAGTGTGAGTGAAGATGCCACTAGACGCTGTATAAATCATCTCGGTCACTAATCAATGCTTTTTTAAGCAGAATGTTTGTTTTAGGATTTCGTACCCTTTGTTGCCCGTTCGTCCGCCTGTCTATAAGACCTTTTATTTTGGGAACTAGTGGAGGTTTCGAGTTGCTTTTAAAGCGATATGGTACTCAGGACTGCAGTCCCTTGATGCGTAAAAAAGATTCGGCGGTTTACGTTGCAAGAAAACGTATATTTCTACACTCGGGGCAATCAAAATTATACGGTGATTTCAGTTGACTTAGAACTATAAAATTTAGCATGTAATGTCATGTAATATACTACAATTTCGGGAAAAACTGGGAGCCTCGATTCCTGAAATATTCATGATATGTACCTACAAATTTGTATAGAACCGTCGGTGAGCGAGTCCGATTCGCACTTGTCCGGTTTTTCTTATACTTTAGTTTCGTTTTTAATCCTACCTAGTTAAGTGTCTTCGCCCTCGTACTCCCGCATTAGAATGTACTGCAATTTCGATAGCAACCCTGTATGTCCTCACTGCTGGGGCACGGGTCTCTGCCTGCATTGCGGGAAGGTTAGGCCATACCCCACCCACCACGGGGGCCAGGTCCGGGTTGGTGGAGCCCGGAATTTACTTGCAATTTACTGCCCGCCATTGACCCGGGTCAGCACCAGCTGAGCTACTATCTTTTGGCTTGTCATTATAAATTGTATTTTGATAAAGCATTTAATACTTTTTATCTTATCTTACATTGTGTACGAGGTCACTTTGCTAAGTTGCATAATTTTCAGTAGCAAAAACTGTTACAGGCGTGACTATATGTAATTTAATTATGTCAATAATGCATGCACCAAATAGGGGATGTATTAGCAAAGGTTTTAAAAAAGTACCCGGAACCGGCTTCCGTGCATGCAACTACTTAGGAACGTTGATGAAGCGAAGGTGATCTGTCAGGATCGTGGCAAGTCGCAGTCCTGCCTACAGGCGTGAGGTTATGTATGTATGTAAAATAATGCATAGTCAATACGAAAGCCTTTGGGCCAGTTTCTGAATTGAGATTTTCACTAAGTAAATACTTAAGTAACGTTCTGTCCTGCTCTTTGCTGAGAAATTCATAGAGACAGCACTACAGTTAAGTATTTACTTAGGGAAATTGTTATTGAGAAACTGGCCCTTGTGTGAAGCTCGGTTCAAAAAATGTCATTATCGAAAATGATGCGGCAAGAAGACAGGGCGCTAGGGGAAAGATAAGATAAGAATATTCTTATACATAAAGTACATACTATAATCCTTTTAATATGTACTTTCATGACGTCACCCTTGAGTAACATTGGTAAACTTCACCCGTGCTTTGTTTCTTTACCTAGGCGTGACGTCAGATTCAACGTCATATGACGCTGCGAACTGTTTTCCCACAGATTTAAAATAATTTTAGAAAACTTTAGTTTATTACTGAAATATAGGTTATGCCTATTGCTGGGATTGTATGTCGAGCCAGCAACCCACCACCATGTGACGACGGCTTTGTCCGTTTAAAATTATTATTAACTAGCTAACCCAGCGAACTTCGTACCGGCTACCATCGATCCTTTCATTTTTTTTATTTTCTCTCTCCCTAAGAACCATCATCGCACTTCAAGGAATATTCAAAAAAAAGAATTAGCGTAATGGGTTAAGCTGCTCTCGAGATTTGCGCTTACCAAACACATTCAGCGATTTATTTTTATATTGTAGACTAGCTGACCCATCGAACTATGTACCGCCTAACAGTCGATTCTTTAATTTTTTTTAAATTTTTCTATCCGTAAAAACCATCCTCGTACTTCATGGAATATTCTAAAAAAAGAATTAGCGAAATCGGCTCGGCTGCTCTCGAGATTTGCGCTTGCCAACACATTCAGCGATTCATTTTTATATTATAGATGTTAAACATCAATTCTGTCCCACCAGGCTGGACAAACAACTCGACAAACCGCTCTGCGTGATGATAAACTGGATGTTGGCTCAGCACAAGCACGTGATGAAATACGCCACCCTATACCTGGAACAGGGATTCGACGTGCTCAGCGTCAGCTGCACGCCCTGGCAGCTCATGTGGCCTATGAAGGGCTCCCAGGTACGTATGACCCGCAACTGACTTATCACTGTTCCACTGGTGATTTATGGTTAACGTCTGGCAAGGGTACGATAGTCTAAAGTTAGCCGCGTGTGGCCTAACTTTATCTTACATACAAATGACTCACGACTGACTTTTTCAATTGCTTGATCCGCAACTGACTTACCACTTACCCACTGGTGGCCTTTGGGCTACCTCTAGCAAGGTTTTGATTAGATTTTGACTTTCTAAAGTTACATCAGGTTCGTGTGGAAGTGACGTTCTAAAGTTAGGCACAAATACATTATAAAATACGCCACCTTGTACCTGGAGCAGGGATTTGACGTGCTCAGCGTCAGCTGCACGCCCTGGCAGCTCATGTGGCCGATGAAGGGCTCCCAGGTACGTGTGACCCGCCACTGACTTCTCACTAAAACACAGATGATTTATGGTCTACATCTAGGAAGTTTAACCTAATATTGTCTTGCATACAAATGACCCACGATTGACTCTTTCGATTGCTTTATCCGCAACTGGCAGCTCATGTGGAACGTGTGGTACGTGTTATATAGTCCGTTAGCTTTTAGAATATACCTCGGGCTCTAGAGTAGGCTTCGGTTTTCGCCAATTTTCGCCGGCTTTCGTACTGATGATCGAGTTCTGATTTCAAAATTAAGTGTAATATTAGTTCCGTTATTTCTATTACACGAATATATCCGATAGTAGCCGAGGTATATTCTAAAAGCTAACAGACTATACCCGCAACTGACTTATCACTGTTCCACTGGTGATTTATTGTTTACATCTGGCAAGGGTACGATGGTCTTAAGTTAGCCGCGTGTAGCCTAACTTTGTCTTACATACAGATGACTCACGGTTCACTCTTTCGATTGCTTGATCCGCAACTGACTTACCACTTACCCACTGGTGGCCTTTGGGCTACCTCTAGCAAGGTTTTGGTTAGATTTTGACTTTCTTTACATTAGTTTCGTGTGGAAGTGACGTTCTAAAGTTAGGCACAAATACATTATAAAATACGCCACCCTGTCTCTGGAGCAGGGATTTGATGTGCTCAGCGTCAGCTTGAAATGCTGTATATCCTTTACAAATAATAAGAACTGGAACGATTTCAGGTGTTGTTTTATTTGTAGATTAGTAGTAGGTATAATAAAACAGAAAAACTGGATGAAAACGGATAAGCAGGTGAAATAGTCAGATCTGGTAGAAGGGTAAAGTAGTAATGATGAAAAATGAGGGAAATCGAAAAATGTGTGACGTAATTTAAATATTTGAAAATGATAGATAGAAAAATAAATAAAAATGGTGTAAAGAGGTTTTCAATGTTACAAGCCGCCGCAGCTCATGTGGCCGATGAAGGGCTCCCAGGTACGTGTGACCCGCCACTGACTTAACACTGATACACTGATCTAGGAAGGGTAACCTAATATTGTCTTACATACAAGTGACCCACAATTGACTCTTTCGATTGCTTTATCCGCAACTGGCAGATCATTTGGGACGTGTGGTACGTCTTACAGACCCGCCACTGACTTATCCCTGAACCACTGGTGGTTTATGGTGTACATTTAGCAAAGGTATGTCTATTTATTCTTACTTGTCCAATTTAGTAAACAAGATTCTAACCTTAAACTGTGACTTTTTAGTCCAAAACTGCCATATTTCCATAAATGAAATAACTTGGAACACTCTTTTAGATAACACGCTGCCAATTTTATAAACATAGTTCATGAATTTGCGTGAAAATGTCTAGTTTAGGCATCTAATCTCAATTTCAAGGTTAGAATCTTGTTTAGTGGCAAGTTGGTCAGTGGCAAGTTGCCACTGACCCACTGGTGGCTTAGTTAGGCACAAGCACATGATGAAATCTCATTTTCATCTCTCCCCCGCAGTTGGTGGCCGCCGACCTTCTCAAGTTCATGACCCAGAACAGCAACTACGCGCCGCTGATGGTGCACGGCTTCTCAGTGGGCGGCTACGTCTGGGGAGAGCTCTGCATGCATGCCAACACCAACAAGCCTCTGTGAGTCTTGACCTCCTTTTCATTTACAGATTACTCGGTGTGCCTTCAATCAAGTATTCAACACCATCAACACATCAGATGAAAAGTACCCGGAACCATGCGCGCAAGCAACGACTTATGAACGTTGAGCGAAGGTGATCTGTAAGGATCGTGGCGGTCCCTGGTCTCTGCCTACCCCTCTGAGATACAGGCGTGAGGTTATGTTATGTTTATCAAACCATTATGTCCCCATCGCGGGGCACGGGTCTCTTCCCTAAGGAAGGTATAGGCCGTACTCCATCAGGAGGGCCAAGTCCGGATTGGTGGAGTCTCGCAAAACTAGTGGCTGGTCTTACTGTTAGAAGTTTTCAAGCCGCCCTAAGGCCTCTCACTTGACTTAACGACTGCCATCTATCTAGGGCAGCCCGCACCAACGTATATTGCGAAGCACGGAAGCGCTTAAAGACGGTCACCCATACATGCACTGAACACGCCCTATGTTGCTGTACGTTCGTGATCGTTTAAGATCACTCAGGCAGCCGGGCTACGAGCGATTGAAATCAAAATATTTTATTCAAAACTATACAGGTACTTGACTTGAGGTGACTTGTTGAAGTAAAACTGGGTGTGCATTTCAAAATCTAGATCATTTTTAAGAATAATGGACACTGGCAGAAGTTATCAAGCCGCCCATAAGGCCGCTGACATGGCTTAACGACTGCACGAAAGCGCTCGGACAAAATGCCACTAGAGGTAGTCACAGGATGATCACCCGTCCAGCACCTGACCGCGCCTGGTGTTGCTTAACCTAAGTGATTGACTCCAATTGCTCGGTTCTACCAGGCCAATAAAATAAGCCTAATCTCATCTTCCTCAGCTACCAGCCGATGCTGGAGCGAGTGGTCGCACAAGTCTGGGACTCTGCCGCCGACATCAGCGAAATCACCGTCGGCGTACCGGCCGCCGTCTTTCCCAAGAATCGGATCATGCAAAAAACGCTTCAGCGCTACATGGAGTGAGTATATCCTTAGGCCCCAGATTACCGCACATACCTACTCTCATCATAATAGACGCTTCATCGCTACATATTGTAGTGAATATATCCCTTGTTGGACTCCAGATTTCCGCACTTAGTCTCATAGTAGACGCTTCAGCGATACAGAGAGTGAAAGTACCGTTAGTTAGATCCCAGATTTCCCCAGTTAGGCTAATAGTAGACGCATTGGATAGAAAACACTGTACTGTACATTAACAAAAAAATTACGTAGATGATTCTCAATCTAAGAGTACAGACAGCATAATATGATTTTCTAAGACTCTTGTGTTCATTATTTTAAGTAGTTAGGCCTGAGATTTACTTTGTTACGCACTTAGCCTCATAGTTGGGCCTGAGATTTACTTTGTTACGCACATAGCCTCATAGTTGGGCCTGAGATTTACTTTGTTACGCACATAGCCTCATAGTTGGGCCTGAGATTTACTTCGTTACGCACTTAGCCTCATACTCGTAGTTAGGCCTGAGATTTATTTTGTTACGCACTTAGCCTCATAGTTGGGCCTGAGATTTACTTTGTTACGCACATAGCCTCATAGTTGGGCCTGAGATTTACTTCCTTACGCACTTAGCCTCATAGTTAGGCCTGAGATTTACTTCCTTACGCACTTAGCCTCATAGTTAGGCCTGAGATTTAATTTGTTACAATTGGTAGAGCGCTGGCACGGATAGCCAGAGGTTGCGGGTTTGAATCCCGGCATGGGTGAAATTTTTAGCCTCTAAATAGGTTTTTAAATTTGTTCCTTAGGACGGGTTAGTGCATTAAAAATAAAAATAGTATAATCATGTGAGTACAGTGATATCGTTCCGATGTTAAACCTAACTGCAAAGTAGGTAGTCGGGGGGGGGCTGTAAGTAATGCAATTTGCTTAAGTCAGATGTCGCTGCCTGTACGTAATACAGAGAATAGTGTAAAGAGGTTCGAAATTTCACTGATGCCGTGAGTCGCCCATTGGCTCAATTGGTAGAGCGCTGGCACGGATAGCCAGAGGTTGCGGGTTCGAATCCCGGCATGGGTGAAATTTTTAGCCTCTAAATAGGTTTTTAAATTTGTTCCTTAGCACGGGTTAGTGCATTAAAAATAAAAATAGTATAATCAGGTGAAATACTGCCCAAAACAATTAGAGGAGCAACTGCGAGGCAAAAGTGATTCACAAAACCGCTGTTTTAAGTATCTCACAGAGCCCAAGAGACCCGTGCTTCAGCAGTGGGGACTTCGAAGGGTTGATATCGTACACCACCCCCTCCGGTGGTGCAAGGGACAACTGCACATTTTGTAATTTTCTAAGACAGCCAATTTTAAGTTTTTCTTTCATTCAATGTCTTATTTATCGGCTTTGTATTGCTTTAAAGTGATTTTTTCTTTGCATGAAATAGAGTCGTATTTCATGCAAAGAAAAATCACTTTGATATATTTGTGGATATCGCCATGTACTTTACAAGTGCAAAGTTTTTTTTTACGATTTTTGCAAGTTGTGCCCTTGTATCTCCGTACATAGTGTACATAGTACAAAGTTTCATAAACTCGGAAAGAATTCACGTGAATGGATTTTTTTCACCGCTATCTTATCAGTCAAAGTCGTCTGATATGCCAGTAGCAATAGTTTGCTTTATGTATTTGGAGCGACAGCAAACGAAATCAAGCATACGTGTCTGACTTTGTTACGACGTAATCAGATAATGTCGTATTTCGACGCTTATCAGCGTGGACCGAAAATATAACAACGTCTGGCACGATTCGTTCGAAGAACATAACTCATACTGTGATGTAACTTATGTCTGCGTAAAATTTGTCTAGCAAATGTCAACACAACGCGCGTAGCAAAAACTTCGACATTCCTGTATAGCGCATCGATATCAACCCTTGTATGTCTCCAGTGTTGGGGCACGGGTCTCTTCCTGTATTGCAGGAAGGTTAGGCCATACTCCACCACGGGGGCCAAGCCCGGGTCGGTGGAGGGTTGTAAGACAGTGGCGGTATAGCGCATGCAAAGTATTTTTTTAAAATCTTATATACGAGCCACTGCAGGGCACAGACCTTCTCTCAGAGTGGGCTTAATTAACACGTGTGCCCACAGCGGGTTGAAAATTTCAAACGGTGAGGTATTTGAACTCCTCATACACTCAAGTTTCAATAAAATGTTGACACCAGAAAATATCATCATCATCATCATATCAACCCTGTTTATGTCCTCTCTGCTGGGGCACGGTTCTTTTCGTGCATCGCAGGAAGATTAGCCAAGTCCGGGTTGGTGAAGGATTTATTTATTTATTAGACACACAAAACAGTATTACGGACATAATCACAAATATAGGTACATCAGAATAACGCATAAACTAAAATTTGTAAAAATATTGTGTCGATCGATAAGTTGTATATTTTGGCAGTCATCTTAAAAAAACATAAATGCTTGGCATATGACCCTAAAATTCACTCTAGGAGGAGAAATGACTTACTTCCTATGGCGCTTCAACCCTTTGTGGGTCTTGGCGTCCGTCCTCCACAATCTTCTTCCAAGTGTCTCGTGACTTTGACTCTCTTCCAGTTCGTGTATTTGCCTATCTTTTTGAGGTCTTCTTCAATACATTCGTACCAACGTTTTCTGGGTCTGCCTCTTGGTCTCTTTTGTTGCGGCCTCCACCTGGTCATAATATTGGTAGCCCTGCTCCGGCATTCTCTCGATAGGACGAGAAATGATTTAGTTATTAAATCAAACCACGTGAAAACATGCTTTGCTAGTCGCCAATATGAAAACTTGTCTGGCTATTTGTGTAACCAGATAAATCGCAGGTTACAGATCTATCCTATAAAATTTGAGTGTAAGATGGTACTGTCCAAATGGTTGCTAAGCCAGAGTTATGAGGAAACGGAACTCTTTTTACATGTTAGTTAACTGTAATTATGAACATGAATAAATATAAAAAACACAAACCCACGTACATTCTCACACACATACACACACACCACACCAAATCTCTATAACTTAACCATTTTTATAAAAATGTTCTAAATTCAAAAGTTAATTTTAGTTATTCAACCTTTATAAGTTGTGGAAGAGCGGGCTTCCCTGGCACAGGTATTTTATACTTACAAGCTAATCCCAGCAAAAGTGTAATATTTTTTTTGTATCAATAAATATTTTGTATTCTAGGTAACCTATTCATATTACATTCGTTCTGGGTATCCTATTCATATTACATTCGTTCTGGGTATCATGCCAGCTTATATCTAAGATATCATATTAAATATTATTAAACATTATCCATCTCTTAGAAAGATCTAAATACCATTATAAACTCATAAAGGATTCACCCCACTACAGAACACTCCTTTCCCCCCAGATACCACATGAAGACATTCCACGAATCCGCGACTGTCCACTACATGCGCTCCTCGCAGATGTTCCACCGGAACCCGTGCCGCGCGCCCGCGCTCTTTCTTCTGTCCAAGACCGACCCCGTGGGCTCGGAGACCAGCAACCGCCGGGTCTACGACTCCTGGGTGGAGATGGGGATCAAGGTTAGTCTCTCATTAAGAGAAAGTGTATAGCTGGAAGAAGGTCTGGAGGGAAAGAAAACTGCTCCGAGCAGGCTGCGAATCATTAAGTTTATGATTGTAGACTTTTAGTCCGGGTCTACTCACGGGTGTTGTTATATCGGAAGAGTCCGACCAGGCTCTCTGAGTGCTTAGTGCGAGTTTGACAGATCCAATTAAATAACTTTACTACCGCTTTAATAGAGCATTGAGTAGTGAGTATGAGTAAGTTAACCGTTCGAAATGACAAAACGCAGTCACAGTACAACTCGCACTTGCGTTTATTCGTGTTTTGGCTGGTAAACGTGTTCACTTCTCAACGTAAACCATTACAACTCGCACTCAGCAATTTTAATTTCCATACTTGTCGCTAGGTGGCGCTTCCTCGATGCCATATAAATATGAGTTTACGTTAACGCGATCGAGTAGTTAAAAAACTCGCACTAAGCACTCTGCTCCCAGAAGCTCTGCGAATCGGAGCGAAACCTGGTCGGACTCTTCCGATATAACAACACCCATAAGTAGATCCGGACTTTAAGTTTACAATGTGTGTGCTTACGAAAGTTTTAGTTCTTGGATGGAGATGGAGATCAAGGTTCGTCTGTCGCTAGGAGAAAGTCTGTTGGTGGTGGAAAGCTGCTCCGAACATGCCCAAAGACCAGCAATTTAGGACTCTTGAGTTGAGATGGGGTCAAGATCAGTCGCTCACTAGGTGAAAGCTCATCCGAGCAGGCTAGGAGACCTGCAATCGTAAAGTAGCGATCTTGACTCCTGGGTACAGATGGGGATCCAGGTTAGTGAGTCTGTCACGAGGAAAAAGTCATTTTCGATGGGAGAAAGCTGCGCCGTGCAGGGTATGAGATTAGCAACTGCAGCGCCTGGTCTACATCTTAATCAGTCATAATAAACATAGGTAGTCACTCAGCAGGAAAAAGTCTCTTTTGCTGGGTGAAAACGGTAGCGGCTTTCTCCCAGCGAAAGAGAATTGTTGAATTGTTCTGGAAACCTGCAATCTATGACTGGATGGAGATCAGAGATCACGCTTTGCCTCTATTAATAGAAAAACAGACCCTAATCCGCACTTTTCTATTACAGAGCACCTGGAAAATATTCGACAAGTCGCCACATGTGCAGCACTACACAAAACACCCGAAGGAGTACGTCGCCGCTCTCTACGCGCACCTAGACGCGGCAAACCTCCTCTCCCAGCCGGAGAAGATGCGTATGAGGTTATAAGCGAGCTTATAAAAGTTCTGAAGGTGCCTTTACTTTTTTATAGTTAATACACTCAAATCTGTCTGAATTTCCTCGTAAACCCCGTTGAAATTTAAATGAGGTTATGAGCTTGCTTATAATAGTTTTGGTGCCTATAAGCCCGTGCAGCTAAGTAAGAGTCCCTAAAGTACATTAAATCCCAAGCCCAAAAGAAAGTGCCCAAGACACGGCTAACATCTTTGCTAAGCCGGAGACGATGCCCGGAGTTTGTAAGCTTAGCAGTTTAGTGGTGTAAAACAGAGGCGTTTACTAATAATAACAAAACATTATTTATTTGCAGAATAAATCCAATACAAACGTAAATAATATAATATTAATAAGTAAGTTCTACTCAATTACTTACGTACATGTTAATAGTCAAATTAAGAGTGAAGTTAAAAGTTTAAACAGGTTAAAGAAAAGCTTATCAGGGTACTGGAAGTTCTTATAAGAACGTTTGCTGCAGCAAGGGCTTATGGGCAAAATTTAGTCCCTAAAGCTCTATGAATCCTCGGAACTGACAAGGTTTTTGTAGTTACCTATTTAAGTACGTTCTTAACTAGCCAGTCTATGGTTCTACCCACTGAGCTACCACCGCAAGAGCCCTACCAAGCTAGAGCCCCAGGTTCGATCCCGAGTGCGGGCATGTACCAATGACTTTGTTTAATTTCAAAGTTACGTACATTTGCGAATTTGTAGTCGCAATACCACACGCTAACGGTGAAGGAAAACATCGTGAGGAAACCCGCGGCTTGGTTGGCTCCGCACGTATTGACTAGTCTTTCCTGTGGGCTAGGCCGACTAAGCTGTCAGGGTGGTATAGGTACTGGGCAAGCCTGCACCATCTATAAAACCATGTCCCAGGCACTACAGCGTCGGAGTGGTCTCTTCACCCATCTAGTGTGAGTGAAGATACCACTGGACGCTGTATAAATCATCTCATTAAGTAGATGCAATAAGGCCAATATTATTATTACGTTCTTAACTTGATATTTTGTTATTTCTGTATAGGTATATGTTGCCTTTGGACAGTACAAGACGTACGTAACGTGTCTCGAGTAAAAAATCTCGAGTAGGGACGAATAGAAGCGCCCATTTTCGAATTAGCCTTATTCCGGATTCATTTACTTGGTTTTTGTCGGAAGAGTCTGATCAGGTTTCGCTCTGATTTCCAGAGCTTAATCAGACGGAGACAGAGCTCCGTTTTTACTCACCATGATTAAGCTGTGCGAGTCAGACCGAAACCCGACGGAATATTCCGACAAAAATCACGTGAGTGAATCCGGAATTAAGGTAATAATTTGTAGTAAAAAGTACAATATTTTTTACCATGAAAAAAAATTTGCGAAATCCCAAGAAATGTATCACCTGGTCCATTTTAAAGTTATCGACATAAAAAATGTAGAACAAGTATTCGAAGTTTTCCCCATATAAAAGTTTTTCGTATTGACGAATAGAAATCGTCAATTTCAGATGTAATGTTTACAATCGGACGGACTCGGTGGCGCAGCGGTTTGGCACGCTGACTTTAAAAGCGAATGTCTCGGGTTCGATCCCCGGCCGGGTCGAACTAGGAAACGACCTTTCCTAGTTTTTCTCGGGTCTTGGATGTTATCTATGTATTTATTGTATTAAATCTATCGTCGAGTTAGCACCTATAACACAAGTCATTTAGTTGTACTCAGTATAGGGCTAACGAGATCTGTGTAATATGTATGTCCATGAATATTTTAAGAATATTTAAAAATCAAAATTTCGTGGTAAGAAACTTTACATAATAAAAATTAAATACGTCAAGTATCTAGACTTAAAATGATTTGGTATTAAAATTAGGACTGAATTTATGAAAGAAAATCATGTTTACATTTTTTACACTCTCACGTCAACATTAGTCTCCTTTTTGTTGCAAGACGGGGGACCCCATGTTATTATTTAATGTTATTCGAAGAAATTGTCTCGATTATTTTGTTGTGTTCAGCCGACAGGCAGACCAATCTTACACTGTCATTATCGTTATCCTATCGACACTGAGTTGAATTCAGATAGTGTAAAATGCGGTATGCCGCCGTATGAACACTATAACTACGAACGATGGAATTCGGTTGTTACTGTACCGCAGATAAAACAGGGCTATGCGCTTTATCGCGTGGGTGTACTATTTTGCGTACTCTATGCCGAGCTGCCACTGTGCGTACCAAATTCTAAACGATTCCAATGGTCACACTGTCTTTAAATTAAATTATTATGGAATTTAACGGACGATTGGAATCGCTTAAGATTCGGTGCTCATAATTAGGGCACTGAAAAGCGGAATGAAATTGACTGTAGTTTAGTTTTTAGTCTACTTGTGAAGGTACCAATGCAATTCTGTGCAACTAGATTTTATAAAATGTGCAATTGTGCCTTATTCATCCTCTGTAGCGGATGAATTTTCCCGACAGCAAGTGAATTGACAGTCTGAATACGATGTATGTAAGTCAAGAGAAATCAAGTAGGGGTTGACTTTTTGCTGAGTACTGATGTGTCGCTGGGAATATTCTCAATTCATTACTCATGGAATTTCTGGCCATTATCGTCATGTTTTATACATCTATTTATTGTGTTTATACATTATTGTGTATACCATTTGTACTCGGGAACCCTTCAGTGTCCGTGTCCAAAATACAAAACGTCACGTCAGTACATACTAATAAATGAATGGGAATTACACGACCATTTCTAAATTCAGAAATTAATTTCGTCGTAAATTATTTACATTTTGCAATGTAAACTTCAAGCAATCGGGGAATCTCCTGGCACTTAGTTTAAGACGTCAATTTTGTGCTCAATATTTGATGAATTGGCCGTGATTTTTTTCGTTTTAAAGCAACTACCTGATTTTTTGCACGAATGTGATACTTATAAGAAACTTACACCCGGTGTCTGGTACACTAACAAGCCGTCAGTTGGCCAAAGTGCATAGAAATATAAACACTTGACAGCTGTTATAGTCTCTTAGCTTTAAAAAAATATATGTGTTCAGTTTAATGTACCTACTCATTGTTAATTTTATATAGTTTCAGAGTTGCTGTAGATAGAACATTCATTTAGTTCACACTTAGTTCAAAGTCTTCACAAAGAAATCAAAATTAGTAAACATAAAAAAATTCTCATTTCGTGTCAAGACTTGACTTTGCCAGAATTTGTCGACATCGGCTGGTTGCCATATCAATAAGAAATAATAATAATAATAATAGAATATACCTGGGCTACTATCGGATATATTCTTGTAATAGAAATATCGTTACTAATATGACACTCAATTAAATAAACTTAATAAGAAAAGTTTTATACAGAGCAAGAAGTATTATTAGACTCGTGTGCTGTCGGCGTAAACCGAAGCCTACTCTAGAGCCCGAGGTATATTCTAAAAGCCAACAGACTGTTAGTGAACGAGGAACTGGGCGTAAGTCACAAACAAAGTTAAGGGATTTTGTTAAAGGGTAGGTACACCACTTTGAAACGTATTTTCCTATTTTGTTTTATTTTATTAATTATTAGTCGGTAAGTTCTAAACGTTCTATACTGTTTATATTTATAATACACTGAAATTGTAGTACCTTCGAAAACGAATTATGTTGTCTGTTAGCGAATTGAAACAATGTTTGAATAAATACTTTAAAATAGAGCTAAATAAATGTTTATTATATTTGTAACGTCTATGTAAAACTGTATCGTTATATTGTCAGTTCACAAGAATTTTGTCTTCTTCTTCAGGCTATAATAGTCCACTGCTGGACATAGCCCTCCCCTAATGAGCGCCATAGCGCCACGTTGTGCCATCATTGGGGGGTAATGCCCATAACCCGGGAATATAAATTGGGGATTGCAGTTTGGTGGAATTGTAATGCAGGGGGCGCTGCTGCCCACCCCCTGGTTTGTTCCCCTTAGTCGCCTTTTACGTCACCCGCGGGAAGAATTTTGGTTGGTGCTATTCTCTAGGCCGACACCACACAGCAAGTTTTGCAAATTTTCACCAGAATTTTGTACGTAATACAGAGAATAGTATAAAGAGGTTCGAAATTTCACTGATGCCGGTGAGTCGCCCATTAGCTCAGTTGGAAAGAGCGCTGGCACGGATAGCCAGAGGTCGCAGGTTCCCGGCATGGGTGGAATTTTTAGCCTCTAAATAGGTTTTTAAAATTTTGTGAATATTCAGAATCCAGTAGACCGTGAATTTCGATGGCACTAAGATTTCAAGTACCCACTTTCGACTGTGTTAAATTTCAAATCACGGGGGCGCATTTGATGATAGTTTTTTTGTTTTCGTTAAATCTCGGCTCAGTAGCAAACTCAATGCGACCGTTGGTAATATATTTTGGTCCTCTGTTGACTTTCGGCCACGTTTTAGTCTGTTCTTCTAGTTTGGAACCAACACAATGATTTTCGCGACTTGCGTAGTAATTTATTGCTATTTTACCTCGACGTTTCGACGACGTTACAGTCATCCGGTCATCAAGATGTGCTCGAGTGGAAAAAAGTCGCATGGCTTATCGTCCGACATTGTCAGTGTAGTGTGTCGCAACCCTAATAGTGCTTTGTGATGGCTGCTTGAGGGTAGTCTGAAACCTCATCAGCCGGAGATGCGAACGGGTGCCAGCCATCAGTCTTCTCGTGACCAGGTAAAATAGCAATAAATTACTACGCGATTAAGCCCCGAAAATATTCTAACTATGAAGACAATGTGGTGCAAAACGTAAAAGTTTAAGGAAAAAAACTTGCCTGTAAACGTTCCATTGCAGGGCACAGGCCTTTTCTCAGAGAGTGAGTGTAAGCTTACTACTACCATTGAATTTGAAGTTCAAATTCAATGCTACTACGCGTGCCCACCGGATTGGCCATTCCAAGCGCTGTAGAACACCTCAGATACTCAGCCTCTCTCACGGTGTTTTCCTTCACCGAGTGGTATTGCTATTTAAACTTCACAAATGTACGTAACTTAGAAAACGAAGACATTGGTACATGCCCACACTGGAAAATGCGTCCATTGTTCAACCCACTGAGCAAACATCAATCAATCGATAAATCGAACAATCAATCATCAATCTAATTTATTTACAACCAAGTGTAACAGCTTCTTCGTCTACCATAGCTTCACAAATGTACATAACTCAGAAAACAAAGTCATTGCTACGTGCCTGCACTGGAAATCGAAACCGAATCTCTCGCTTCCGAGTCCATTGTTCTACCCACTGGGCTGCCGCCGCGCCGCTCTTTGCATACAATGCACGTAAATCACTACTATTGTAACGGTGCAAACCTCTCCACACCATTTTTATTTCTTTTTCCATCTATCATTTTCAAATATTCAAATTATGTACGTCACACATTCTTCGCTTTCCCTCATTTTTCACCACTACTACTTTACGCTTTGACCAGATCTGACTTCTACCTGCTTATCCGTTTTTATCCAGGTTTTTTCTGTTTTATTAAAATATTATACTAAATCTGCAAATAAAACCACACCTGAAGTCGTTCCAGAGTTTATTTATTAATTATAAAAGTTATAAAACGTTCCACTATTATACTCCGTAGGGAACTTACGTAATCAAGACTTGAATTGAACGAAATCCTAGAGAAATACATGCATATACTCGTAATTATAACGAAGCAAAATGAAAAGTAAAACAAAAACTATCATTAAATTCGCGTCCCCTTTGGAAGTCGCCTCAGTTTAACTATTATGCAATAAGATATTTTTTTTTATTTACACAATACCATTGAATTACTTTAAATTCAATGACCATTTTGTCTGCACTTTTGGTAGAAAATAAAGTTACATATACCGTGATCATTTTGTTTCAATTACATAGTGAGATCATGCAATGCTAGGGACATTGACCATGTCCCAAGCATTACAGACAATGCCTAAATTATGAACATTTTTACATGAATAAACAAGGGCTCTCATTTTTTTGCCCATTTCGTGTCAAGACGTGACTGGGAGCATTTGGTTGGTGTCATCGGCTGGTTGCCATTTCAACAAAAATAGAATAAAATATGCCCCTACGAAATCAGCAACCCGAAGTAAACTTTTTTTTAAATATTTACATACAGGCTCCACACCTTCTACGTCCTACATCCATTGCCAATACTAAGATTCGCCAATGGGAATTTGTGATCAAAAAGTTCACAAATCCCCATCAATGGGGATTTTCAATGGGAATTAGTGGAACAACCCAGCTTCTGGCCCCACACTAGGATACCCTGTGTCGTGGGAACCAGAAACAACGACATCACAAACAGGGGTGGGGTTTTTTTTGGAGGTGAGGTCCTGGGATCGAACCCGGGACCTCTTGCATGGTAGGCAGAGGCGATACCGCTGCGCCACAGAGGCCGTCGAATTCAATCTTATGATAATCAATCTGTCTGAAAGTCCGCCGGGGTTATTACTCCTAGCAAGATGTATCTCAGGCTGGCTGGCCCATTCCACGTAGGGGGATCACGCGTATAAAGAATCGTTAGTGACGGCGACCAAGGTTTCATCGTTTGTAACGCTACACGCTAGCCAGTACACATTAATGTCTAAGCAAACATTCTTGGCAGTGGCGTCACTATAGAGTGGCAGACCTGGCTTAACAGGCCCTCGACCCGTTGGGAGCCCCCAGTTCATGAAACCCCGAGCTCCGATATAACCTAACATCTGAAAGAAATATGGTAATTACCCTCCTTTCTGGCTTCGCTGCAGTCGGGTAAAAATTGTGTATGTTTTATTTATACAAGTACCTAGCAAGAGCTAAACTAAAGACCATAAATTCAAATATATTATTCATCCCACAGCAGGGCCCACAGAGGGCCCCACGTCCCATGAATTTGCCACGGGCCGTATTACGCTGCTGATTCTTGTATATGTCACCGGAAGATAACAAGATCCGCAAGTTTATAAATTACCTAGGAAATTTATAAACTTTCGTAGGATTATAAACGAGAGATAAATTGTATTATTTTACCCCCGCGAAGTCTCGTGGTTAATTTATAAACTAACGGAACGGATATCCATTCGTAAGATTCTAAACAGTTCGACCAATCACAGAAGAGCTTTTTATTTTACGCTTTTATAAAATACGGCAAATAACACACTGCTCTCTGATTGGTTGATGTCGACAGTGGCAATGCTTGTGTCCATAGACTTAGGTACGATTAAACTTGCCAAACTAGTATAAATTGATCAGTTTCGATTGCTTACCCAATCCATTCTTGCCTGAGATGCGTAGTTTTCGAGAAAATTATCGTTGAATTTTCTGTAAACCTAACCTCAAAACCTTGCTGTATGAATGATTTTGTACTTCTGGACCCATTTTTTTTCCTCTTATATAAAAAAAAACGTAACACCCGAAGTTCTAGGATGGAGCTTCGCTCCGATCGCTCCATCCTGAAACTTCGAACCTAATTTCGGTTTGCAACATTGCGACGTCTCAAAGCTTTAGCTTTATTATAGTCTTACATCATTTTAACGACTTTTTTAATCGACTTTTTACTATTTTGGTCATGACCACTATAAAACTTTTGTAGCTCTGTGGTAAATTTCACTTCATCAACGATATTTCTAGATGGAGCAGGAACACGTGACTTATTGAACCAATTAGAGCGCAGGTGGCGTTTCGTTAAGGCTTACTTATTATTTTACGCTTGAATTTGGAAAGTTTATCAATTTGCGAAAATGTGGGCGTAAGATAATACAATATATCGCTCGTTCACAACCCTACGAAAGTTTATAATTTACCTAGGAAATTTATAAACTGGCGGATCTTGTTATTTTCCGGTGACATATATACACATTTTTGGAGGTGCCTCATTGATAAAACTGAACGAATTAAACAACAATTCATGTAATTAATAATTTATTAAACATTTTATTACATTTACAAAATAAATACAACAATAGTAAGTTTCATTTAATTAAAAATGTAACATAAGCAATAATAAACCGTTGCACCGATATGCAAAATAATCCATAATTTGGCACGACATTTAGCTAGCTTCCTGTAAGCAATTACTGCTCTACAACAATGCTCTTAAAGGTGATTATAGAATGAAGTGATCTAATTTAAAGTATAATGTGACGTCTATGTCAGTGCTGCGGCGCAAAAAGCGCTTATGGCGGCTATACACACTCGCTCGGAGCCTGCGAATTTATCTTACATTGCGAGTTCCTCGGTACGATTCCATAGTGCCGATTGTGTAAAACCCGCAACGAAAGATAAAGTCTCGGCTCTAGGGCCAGTGTGTACTGCCGCAATCAATATTCTAGCTAGTCGCATGATTTTTTTAAAGTACAATTATAATATTTTGCTTTACTTCGGATATTAAAATTAAATTTGACACAAAAAAAAATCTAAGATGTGTTTTACAGTTTTTCATGACTTTTTAATTCTAAAGTTGGTCGTTCACTTCATGAAGTGAACGACCATGATTTATATGCTCTGTGAAGTGAACGATCGACTTTAGAATTAAATTAAGACAGCCAAGAAAATGACAAGTAAATTTGTAAAGCACGTTTTGAGCAAAATAATTCATATAGCACAAAAATATTTAATAATAAATTTATGGAATGAAAATAATTATATCAGTATTTCATTAGAACTAATAAACATATTTTTACAGTGTATCTATGACCAGTAATAAGTAGAATAATAGGCGTATCCATTTTGAAATGGATGTAAACTGAATAATAATTATAATAAGGGTTCCTCAATTTAGCCCTTCAATAATGTTGCAACGACGGCAATCATATTTTACAGATCTGTATGAAAAAGTGTTAGATCAATCTCTCAATGATGTCAGGATGATGATGAAGAAAATCATGTTTACATTTTTTACACTCTCACGTCAACATTAGTCTCCTTTTTGTTGCAAGACGGGGGACCCCATGTTATTATTTAATGTTATGCGAAGAAATTGTCTCGACTATTTTGTTGTGTTCAGCCGACAGGCAGACCAATCTTACACTGTCATTATCGTTATCCTATCGACACTGAGTTGAATTCAGATAGTGTAAAATGCGGTATGCCGCCGTATGAACACTATAACTACGAACGATGGAATTCGGTTGTTACTGTACCGCAGGTAAAACAGGGCTATGCGCTTTATCTGCGTGGGTGTACTATTTTGCGTACTCTATGCCGAGCTGCCACTGTGCGTACCAAATTCTAAACGATTCCAATGGTCACACTGTCTTTAAATTAAATTATTATGGAATTTAACGGACGATTGGAATCGCTTAAGATTCGGTGCTCATAATTAGGGCACTGAAAAGCGGAATGAAATTAACTTTAGTTTAGTTTTTAGTCTACTTGTGAAGGTACCAATGCAATTCTGTGCAACTAGATTTTATAAAATGTGCAATTGTGCCTTATTCATCCTCTGTAGCGGATGAATTTTCCCGACAGCAAGTGAATTGACAGTCTGAATACGATGTATGTAAGTCAAGAGAAATCAAGTAGGGGTTGACTTTTTGCTGAGTACTGATGTGTCGCTGGGAATATTCTCAATTCATTACTCATGGAATTTCTGGCCATTATCGTCATGTTTTATACATCTATTTATTGTGTTTATACATTATTGTGTATACCATTTGTACTCGGGAACCCTTCAGTGTCCGTGTCCAAAATACAAAACGTCACGTCAGTACATACTAATAAATGAATGGGAATTACACAACCATTTCTAAATTCAGAAATTAATTTCGTCGTAAATTATTTACATTTTGCAATGTAAACTTCAAGCAATCGGGGAATCTCCTGGCACTTAGTTTAAGACGTCAATTTTGTGCTCAATATTTGATGAATTGGCCGTGATTTTTTTCGTTTTAAAGCAACTACCTGATTTTTTGCACGAATGTGATACTTATAAGAAACTTACACCCGGTGTCTGGTACACTAACAAGCCGTCAGTTGGCCAAAGTGCATAGAAATATAAACACTTGACAGCTGTTATAGTCTCTTAGCTTTAAAAAAATATATGTGTTCAGTTTAATGTACCTACTCATTGTTAATTTTATATAGTTTCAGAGTTGCTGTAGATAGAACATTCATTTAGTTCACACTTAGTTCAAAGTCTTCACAAAGAAATCAAAATTAGTAAACATAAAAAAATGCTCATTTCGTGTCAAGACTTGACTTTGCCAGAATTTGTCGACATCGGCTGGTTGCCATATCAATAAGAAATAATAATAATAATAATAGAATATACCTGGGCTACTATCGGATATATTCTTGTAATAGAAATATCTGTACTAATATGACACTCAATTAAATAAACATAATAAGAAAAGTTTTATACAGAGCAAGAAGTATTATTAGACTCGTGTGCTGTCGGCGTAAACCGAAGCCTACTCTAGAGCCCGAGGTATATTCTAAAAGCCAACAGACTGTTAGTGAACGAGGAACTGGGCGTAAGTCACAAACAAAGTTAAGGGATTTTGTTAAAGGGTAGGTACACCACTTTAAAACGTATTTTCCTATTTTGTTTTAGTTTATTAATTATTAGTCGGTAAGTTCTAAACGTTCTATACTGTTTATATTTATAATACACTGAAATTGTAGTACCTTCGAAAACGAATTATGTTGTCTGTTAGCGAATTGAAACAATGTTTGAATAAATACTTTAAAATAGAGCTAAATAAATGTTTATTATATTTGTAACGTCTTTGTAAAACTGTATCGTTATATTGTCAGTTCACAAGAATTTTGTCTTCTTCTTCAGGCTATAATAGTCCACTGCTGGACATAGCCCTCCCCTAATGAGCGCCATAGTGCCACGTTGTGCTATCATTGGGGGGTAATACCCATAACCCGGGAATATAAATTGGGGATCGCAGTTTAGTGGAATTGTAATGCAGGGGGCGCTGCTGCCCACCCCCTGGTTTGTTCCCCTTAGTCGCCTTTTACGTCACCCGCGGGAAGAATTTGGGTTGGTGCTATTCTCTAGGCCGACACCACACAACAAATTTTCACCAGAATTTTGTACGTAATACAGAGAATAGTGTAAAGAGGTTCGAAATTTCACTGATGCCGGTGAGTCGCCCATTAGCTCAGTTGGAAAGAGCGCTGGCACGGATAGCCAGAGGTCGCAGGTTCCCGGCATGGGTGGAATTTTTAGCCTCTAAATAGGTTTTTAAAATTTTGTGAATATTCAGAATCCAGAAGAGCGTGAATTTCGATGGCCCTAAGATTTCAAGTACCCACTTTCGACTGTGTTAAATTTCAAATCACGGGGCGCATTTGATGATAGTTTTTTTGTTTTCGTTAAATCTCGGCTCAGTAGCAAACTCAACGCGACCGTAGGTAATATATTTTGGTCCTCGGTTGACTTTCGGCCACGTTTTAGTCTGTTCTTCTAGTTTGGAACCAAGACAATGATTTTCGCGACTTGTACACATAGAATATTTTCGGGGCTTAATCGCGTAGTAATTTATTGCTATTTTACCTCGACGTTTCGACGACGTTACAGTCATCCGGTCATCAAGATGTGCTCGAGTGGAAAAAAGTCGCATGGCTTATCGTCCGACATTGTCAGTGTAGTGTGTCGCAACCCTAATAGTGCTTCGTGATGGCTTATTGAGGGTAGTCTGAAACCTCATCAGCCGAAGATGCGAACGGGTGCCAGCCATCAGTCTTCTCGTGACCAGGTAAAATAGCAATAAATTACTACGCGATTAAGCCCCGAAAATATTCTAACTATGAAGACAATGATTGTGTGGTGCAAAACTTAAAAGTTTAAGGAAAAAAACTTGCCTGTAAACGTTCCATTGCAGGGCACAGGCCTTTTCTCAGAGAGTGAGTGTAAGCTTACTACTACCATTGAATTTGAAGTTCAAATTCAATGCTACTACGCGTGCCCACCGGATTGGCCATTCCAAGCGCTGTAGAACACCTCAGATACTCAGCCTCTCTCACGGTGTTTTCCTTCACCGAGTGGTATTGCTATTAAAACTTCACAAATGTACGTAACTTAGAAAACGAAGTCATTGGTACATGCCCACACTGGAAAATGCGTCCATTGTTCAACCCACTGAGCAAACATCAATCAATCGATAAATCGAACAATCGAACGGTCAATCGAACAATCAATCATCAATCTAATTTATTTACAACCAAGTTTAACAGCTTCTTCTACCATAGCTTCACAAATGTACATAACTTAGAAAACAAAGTCTTGCATTGCGTCGACCTCTGTGGCGTAGCGGTAGCGCGTCTGCCTACCATGCAAGAGGTCCCGGGTTCGAATTCCGGCTGGAAAAAAAAAGTCCAGGTCTTGGATGTTTACATGTTTGTGATGTCGTTGTTTCTGGTCCCACGACACAGGGTATCCTAGTGTGGGGCCAGCAGCAATGTATGTGCCAGTATGTAAAATGTTATGTTATTGCTACGTGCCTGCACTGGGAATCGAAACCGAATCTCTCGCTTCCGAGTCCATTGTTCTATCCACTGGGCTGCCGCCGCGCCGCTCTTTCTTTGCATACAATGCACGTAAATCACTACTATTATACTCCGTAGGGAACTTACGTAATCAAGACTTGAATTGAACGAAATCCTAGAGAAATACATGCATATACTCGTAATTATAACGAAGCAAAATGAAAAGTAAAACAAAAACTATCATTAAATTCGCGTCCCCTTTGGAAGTCGCCTCAGTTTAACTATTATGCAATAAGATATTATTTTTATTTACACCATACCATTGAATTACTTTAAATTTAATGACCATACTGTCTGCGCTTTTGGTAGAAAATAAAGTTACATATACCGTGATCATTTTGTTTCAATTACATAGTGAGATCATGCAATGCTAGGGACATTGAACATGTCCCAAGCATTACAGACAATGCCTGAATTATGAACATTTTTACATGAATAAACAAGGGCTCTCATTTTTTTGCCCATTTCGTGTCAAGACGTGACTGGGAGCATTTGGTGTCATATTCTGGTTGCCATTTCAACGAAAATAGAATAAAATATGCCCCTACGAAATCAGCAACCCGAAGTAAACTTTTTTTTAAATATTTACATACAGGCTCCACACCTTCTACCTCCTACATCCATAGCCAATACTAAGATTCAAAAAGTTCACAAATCCCCATCAATGGGGATATTCAATGGGAATTAGTGGAACAACCCAGCTTCTGGCCCCACACTAGGATAGCCTGTGTCGTGGGAACCAGAAACAACGACATCACAAACAGGGGTGGGGTTTTTTTTTTGTCCCCAGCCTGGGATCGAACCCGGGACCTCTTGCACGACAGAGGCCGTCGAATTCAATCTTATGATAGTCAATCAGTCTGAAAGTCCGCCGAGGTTATTACTCCTAGCAAGATGTATCACAGGCTGGCTGGCCCATTCCACGTAGGGGGATCACGCGTATAAAGAATCGTTAGTGACGGCGACCAAGGTTTCATCGTTTGTAACGCTACACGCTAGCCAGTAGGTACACATTAATGTCTGAGCAAACATTCTTGGCAGTGGCGTCACTATAGAGTGGTAGACCTGGCTTAACAGACCCTCGACCCGTTGGGAGCCCCCAGTCCATGAAAACCTAACCTAACATCTGAAAGAAATATGGTAAAAATTGTTTATGTTTTATTTATATACAAGTACCTAGCAAGAGCTAAACTAAAGACCATAAATTCAAATATATTATTCATCCCACAGCAGGGCCCACAGAGGGCCCCACATCCCATGAATTTGCCACGGGCCGTATTACGCTACTGATTCTTGTATATGTCACCGGAAGATAACAATATCCGCAAGTTTATAAATTACCTAGGAAATTTATAAACTTTTGTAGGATTATAAACGAGAGATAAATTGTATTATTTTACCCCCACATTTTCGCAAATTTATTAATTTGCGAAGTCTCGTGGTTAATTTATAAACTAACGGATATCCATTCATAAGATTCTAAACAGTTCGACCAATCACAGAAGAGCTCTTTATTTTACGCTTTTATAAAATACGGCAAATAACACACTGCTCTCTGATTGGTTGATGTCGGCAGTGGCAACGCTTGTGTCCACTTAGGTACGATCAAACTTGCCAAACTAGTATAAACTGATCAGTTTCGATTACTTACCTCCAATCCATTCTTGCCAGAGATGCGTAGTTTTCGAGAAAATTATCGTTGAATTTTCTGTAAACCTAACCTCAAAATCTTGCTGTATGAATGATTTTTTCTTCTGGACCCATTTTTTTTCCTCTTATATAAAAAAAAACCTAACACCCGAAGTTCTAGGATGGAGCTTCGCTCCGATCGCTCCATCCTGAAACTTCGAACCTAATTTCGGTTTGCAACATTGCGACGTCTCAAAGCTTTGGCTTTATTATAGTCTTACATCATTTTAACGACTTTTAACTATTTTGGTCATGACCACTATAAAACTTTTGTTTTATAGTGGTCATGACCAAAGCTCTGTGGTAAATTTCACTTCATCAACGATATTTCTAGATGGAGCAGGAACACGTGACTTATTGAACCAATCAGAGCGCAGGTAGCGTTTCGTTAAGGCTTACTTATTATTTTACGCTTGAATTTGGTAAGTTTATCAATTTGCGAAAATGTGGGCGTAAAATAATACAATATATCTCTCGTTCACAATCCTACGAAAGTTTATAATTTACCTAGGAAATTTATAAACTGGCGGATCTTGTTATTTTCCGGTGACATATATACACATTTTTGGAGGTGCCTCATTGATAAAACTGAACGAATTAAACAACAATTCATGTAATTAATAATTTATTAAACATTTTATTACATTTACAAAATAAATACAACAATAGTAAGTTTCATTTAATTAAAAATGTAACATAAGCAATAATAAACCGTTGCACCGATATGCAAAATAATCCATAATTTGGCACGACATTTAGCTAGCTTCCTGTAAGCAATTACTGCTCTTACAACAATGCTCTTAAAGGTGATTATAGAATGAAGTGATCTAATTTAAAGTATAAAGTGACGTCTATGTCAGTGCTGCGGCGCAAAAAGCGCTTATGGCGGCTATACACACTCGCTCGGAGCCTGCGAATTTATCTTACATTGCGAGTTCCTCGGTACGATTCCATAGTGCCGATTGTGTAAAACCCGCAACGAAAGATAAAGTCTCGGCTCTAGGGCCAGTGTGTACTGCCGCTATCAATATTCTAGCTAGTCGCATGATTTTTTTAAAGTAGAATTATAATATTTTGCTTTACTTTGGATATTAAAATTAAATTTGACACAAAAAATTCTAAGATGTGTTTTACAGTTTTTCATGACTTTTTAATTCTAAAGTTGGTCGTTCACTTCATGAAGTGAACGATCGACTTTAGAATTAAATTAAGACAGCCAAGAAAGTGACAAGTAAATTTGTAAAGCACGTTTTGAGCAAAATAATTCATATAGCACAAAAATATATTTAATAATAAATTTATGGAATGAAAATAATTATATCAGTATTTCATTAGAACTACTTAATAAACATATTTTTACAGTGTATCTATGACCAGTAATAAGTAGAATAATAGGCGTATCCATTTTAAAATGGATGTAAACTGAATAATAATTATAATAAGGGTTCCTCAATTTAGCCCTTCAATAATGTTGCAACGACTGCAATCATATTTTACAGATCTGTATGAAAAAGTGTTAGATGAATCTCTCAATGATGTCAAATAGTGAGGTTTAGGAGGCAAGGGCAGTGAATTTAAGGTAAAAACTATGGTTAACGCAATTAAGGTTTAGCAAGCATTGCGAATAAAAAGAATAAAAAAAGAATTTCTGACGTATTTTAAATCCCATACCCCACACTGGGAACTATTTTCGCGCGTTTTTTTTTTTCCATCACCTTGATGAAACGGGTGGTCAATAAAACGATGTAGGTATCTTTAACGAAGGGTTTTACTTAGATGTTCTCACAAGTACAATTATTATATGTGGGCGTGTGGTTGTAGACGCGAGCCAAAACAGTATGAGGGCTGCAAGCCCGAATGCATCTCGTAAAGGAAAAAAACGTCGCCAACATAAAAACAGTAACAGTCATATGCTCGCCTAATGCTTTAGGAGTGAGCGAGATAGATGTTGATGATATCGACCATAGGTACTCATTCAATACTATGAAGTTACAATACAATAGGTGTACAAATGTAATGTTCATCATAATTACAAGTATGTAATGAATGACTTAAAGTAGGTGTGTGTAACAAGAAACTAACATTCATACATTTCGCACATTTGACTGATTTTTGCGGGAAAAATTGCCATGTGTGCTAAGCCCAAAATGTCCAAAAGGCACAAGCATATAATATTAAGTGCACTGTTTTAATTTTCCAAATCTCTTAATCTGTGGTTAATGATGCCGGTGGTTCAATTACTCGTACATAATACTTTCAATAATTCAGTGATCATATTAAACTGACATTGTGCTACTGTTTAATTAATTATTTTTTTTACTTTATTGCACACGAAACATTTAACAGGACATTAAATCGAAGGAGAGTTTATCTTTGAAAGTTTTTTTTTAGCAAACCTTAGCCTCTAAATAGGTTTTTAAATTTGTTCCTTAGCACGGGTTAGTGCATTAAAAATAAAAATAGTGTAAACCTTAGAGAGTTTAATAATAAATTAAAAAGAAATTAACTCCAAAAACGGCTGTTTTCTGTTTTGGCATAAATTCAGTCCATGATCTAGGTTCTCGGTTGCGGGTGCTTATCACATGTTTGATCATGTTCACTTCACTTCAAATCAAATGTTTGAGAGATCCATCTGACACTTTTTGTAAAAGTGATCTGTAAAAGATATGTTTTCTTTTTCATCGGTGCCGCTAGAGAACCTTAAAGATAAATATTGTTTAAAAACTAAATACATACTTACAAAAACCATTATGTTTGGAACATGGTTCGAAATGCGCTTTGAAAATGATGGCAACACTTGTTGGACCTATAAACTTTGCTACTGAAGTCTTAACTCCCTCTAGCCAGATATTTACAAAAGAAATGAACTACGTGCTTTTAATTTTACTTGGTGATCTTGTAATCTAATATATTTAAATCTCGTGACATGGTGTAAGTTATCGAGCTGCTCCGCAATGGCTTCACCAATTGTTATGATTTTTTTTGTATATTTTAGGTAGTTCTGAAAATAGCACATAGGCTAAAATAATATATGGCAAAACAATATTTGCGGGAACAGCTGGTAAGATATGCTATACGAATCAAAAATCTCCTCACTGATGACAATGCAAGCGAGCCAAGATATAGGATTCTTTAAATTTTGATACTTTACTGGTAAAGGCTAAGTAAAATTTATATGGATGTAGTTTTTTTTTATAGTTGGTTGTGTTCAGACTACAACGAATTGCGTGACGCGCCGCGAGTCAGGAAAGCGCCCTGTTGTAATCGAACTACGAAGTCGTCGAATTTTGCTTGTTAGCGTAGAACCGAGCATAAAATCGACAAATACAATGCTCGTTGGTAATCTTCGTTTTACCGAATTACAAATAAATTTAACACAGAAAGAAATATGTCCAGCTGAATCAGAATACGATCCTACTAATTACGGCTCATCGTGCCGCTCTAACCATCTCGTGAAGCGAAGAGTTTAACGTGGTCACCATCTTGTCGACTAAGGAGCGATTTTTCAATCGCCAATCTCAATTTTCGGCACAAATAGACGTGGACAATATTCGTGAGACCTCAACATCATTATCAGAGCTGTGACACCCGATGGTCGGGTGACATATTTGACTCAGACGAACGCCGAGAGACCGAAATGTATGTATAGGAAGCCTACATCCAGCAGACCTTATAAATTGAAAAAAATATGTCTGGGTTCAATTACGAGTAACTCAACTAGCAAATCACTGTAATCCACAAATATACTGAGTTTACCGTAAATCATTCAAAAAAGATAATTCACACATGACGAGAATGAAATTGAAAAAACAATCGAGAAAATTCTACCCAGCCCATTTTTAAGCATAACTATAATATACTCATTACACCATTTTTATTTTTAATGCACTAACCCGTGCTCAATTGGTAGAGCGCTGGTACGGATAGCCAGAGGTTGCGGGTTCGAATCCCGGCATGGGTGAAATTTTTAGCCTCTAAATAGGTTTTTATAATATACTCGTATGTGGTCTTTCGACATATAGATAAAACGGCTTTGAGTCTTACATGATAAAGGTAATTGTCAAATGACTGCTTTACCCCTGAAGGTCCATTAAAGGCTGCTGCGGCGCGCCACGCAAATGTTTGTAGTGTGTAAATGTAAAGGCCTTTCATCCTTGTCGACACCACGGCACTTAGTATTGTATTTGTCGACTAACTCGCTCGTAGATAATTTCGAAGGCAGTCGAAGGTTTATTCGCTCATCTGCAGCAGGGAATTGATAGCTGCGTCTTTGTTCCCGCCGTTCGCTTCTAGCACGGACTTTATCACCTCCTTGTCCATGCTCGGGAACATTTCTTGGATCTGTGGGCAAATTGCGGGCTTAGTTATATTGAAAGATTGTTTAGAAACTGAGAGAAAATCCCTAAGATTTGAATGGCATTCCTCATTTGAAAGGGGTCCGGTATGTAGTTTCGAATAACGCTGTAGCGTCAAACTTTGTGGCGAAAAACTTTCAGCGTGGAACGCTGGGGCGAAGAATTGCTGAAGCGAAATCCGCGAGGTCGAATGACACCAGAGCAACACTGTCGCGAAAAATAATTGCAAGTACGCATATGTTAGTTAGAGAGGGGAAAGATGAAGTAGGAAATAAAACACAGAAAGTGAAAGTATAATTTTAATCAACAAAAAGCAAAAGATAATACATATCTGTTTTTGGTTATTATGCATGTCTTTAACTTATCAAAAATATATTCGCTTCAGTACTTTTTCGCCCCAGCGTACCATGCTATGAAAGTTTTTCGCGACAATGTTTGTCGTTCCGGTGACATTAGACCTCGTGGATTTCGCTTCAATAATTCTTCGCCCCTGCGTACAACGCTGAAAGTTTTTCGCCACAAGGTTGGTTGGCTAAAGTTTTATTCGAAACTACATGGCGGAACCATTTCAAAGATATTCTACTGTAGGATTTTGACCGATATTCCATTCTAGAATAATTAAGAAATAATTAAACACAGAATAATTAACACAAAGCGCTTAAGCATACTTTTGAATTATGCTTATCTGAGGTGCTTCTTCCACCCAAATTCTTCCCGAGGGTGTCGTAAAAGGCGACTAAGGGACACAAACCAGAAGGTGGGCAGCAGCGCCCCCTGCAGTACAATACCACCAAACTGCGGTCCCCAACCCGCATGCCCAGCGTGGGGATTATGGGCATTACCCCCCAACGATGGCACAACCTTGCGCTATGACGCTCATTAGGGGAGGGCTATGTCCAGCAGTGGACTAATATAGCCTGAAGAAGAAGAGGTGCTTCTTACATGAATGATATAATGATATTAATATTATAATAATAAAATTTATACTATTTTTATTTTAATGCACTAACCCGTGCTAAGGAACAAATTTAAAAACCTATTTATTTTAAATACCAAAATTTTACATGTAAATAAATGACTACAGTAGTTTGGTGCTAAATCTATTGTAGGTACAATATTTGTCGTTGCATCCTGTCTCCTAAACTAGGCGAAAAACCCTTATCTTAGGAGAAGGTGAAATTAAATTAAAACATAAAACATGTGCGTACAAACTTTCGCCGAGATACATTGAGCGGACGACTGTCAGTCAATATAACAATATTATTTGCATGCAAGAAAAACTTCTTCTTCTTCTTCTTCAGGCTACACTAGTCCACTGCTGGACACAGCCTTCCACTAATGAGCGCCATAAAGCAAGGTTGTGCCATCATTGGGGGGTAATGCCCATAATCCCCACGCTGGGCATGCGGGTTGGGGATCGCAGTCTGGTGAAATTGTACTGCAGGGGGCGCTGCTGCCCACACCCTGGTTTGTGTCCCTTAGTCGCCTTTTACGACACCCGCGGCAAAAAATTGGGTTGGTGCTATTCTCTAGGCCGACACCACACAGCAGCAAGAAAAACAAAAATGATTAATGAATTATAATTAACCTAATTAATTAATAATTAGAACAAAAATGATTAGAATTATACCCAGATAGGTATAATTTAGTTTAAGAAAAGGCCTTGCCTGGAAATCGGCAACTAGTTGCATATTGGTGTACATTAGTTACAAGCCGAGGCACAGACCTTTTTGTCTTCATTTGCAATTTATAAACTGTCAAATAAAAGTCTCTTTAAAATGTCTTTAATGCCTCTAGTATAAGTGATTGTTCTGTCTTATTTCGCTTGAAGACAAATAAATATATTCTAATCTAATGAATGGCATGACAAGCTCAGCTCACCTGCTCGAGCTGCTGTTCTGTGAGCGGCTATACCCAGATATGTATAATTTAGTTTAAGAAAAGGCCTTGCCTGAAAATCGGCAACTACTCGTAGTTGCACATTGGTGTACATTAGTTACAAGCCGAGGCACAGACCTTTTTGTCTTCATTTGCAATTTATAAACTGTCAAATAAAAGTCTCTTTAAACTAATTAAAACTGTTTTTATACGGATTTATGCTCGTTTATTACATTTTTTACAATTTTCCAACGTTTCGGCACTTTTTCAGGTGCCGTGGTCCCGGATGACTGAGGTGACAGGTGTCTTTTAGAAATCATTAACGGTTAGTTTACTACCCTAGGCAAAAATTACAAAAGTTAATTATGAAGTTACTTTCCAAAATAGACAAACCAATTATTTTTTATATAAAGTCAACAATATTGATTATTAGTAATTGAAGTTAAAATTAAATTTATAAACTAATTACTTTATATGAACTTAAATATACTGATTATTAATTGAAATTAAATTTATTTTTATTATTTATTCTACAGTCACACTTCTAGCAAGGGGGTCTCATGCATTTAAGCACTGGTTCCCATGCTACCGGTATGTTCCAACCACACCTCTCCTAAATCTCTCCTCTTTAAACTGTCATTAATGCCTCTAGTATAAGTGATTGTTGTGTCTTATTTCGCTTGAAGACAAATAAATATATTCTATTCTATTCTAATGAATGGCATGACAAGCTCGGCTCACCTGCTCAAGCTGCTGTTCCGTGAGCGGCTATACCCAGATAGGTATAATTTAGTTTAAGAAAAGGCCTTGCCTAAAAATCGGCAACTAGTTGCACATTGGTGTACATTAGTTACAAGCCGAGGCACAGACCTTTTTGTCTTCATTTGCAATTTATAAACTGTCAAATAAAAGTCTCTTTAAACTAATTAAAACTGTTTTTATACGGATTTATGCTCGTTTATTACATTTTTTACAATTTTCCAACGTTTCGGCACTTTTTCAGGTATCGTGGTCCCGGATGACTGAGGTGACAGGTGTCTTTTAGAAATCATTAACGGTTAGTTTACTACCCTAGGCAAGGCTCTAGTATAAGTGATTGTTGTGTCTTATTTAGCTTGAAGACAATATTCTATTCTAATCTAATGAATGGCATGACAAGCTCGGCTCACCTGCTCGAGCTGCTGTTCCGTGAGCGGCGCTGGCGCCTGCTGCGGGGGCGGCGCGTGCTGCGGGGGAGCGGCGGGGAACACCGGCATGGCGGCGTAGCCCAGCCCGGTGCTCGGCACCACCAGCATCGGCGGGAACGCCGCCACGGCAGCCGGCCCGACCTGGGCGGGGCACTGACTGTTATTGACCTAATTAAAACTACACTATTTTTATTTTTAATGCACTAACCCGTGCTAAGGAACAAATTAAGGAGCAAGCAGTGATATCGTTCCGATGTTAAAACCTAACTGCAAAGTAGGTAGTCGGGGCTGTAAGTGATGCAATTTGCTTAAGTCAGATGTCGCTGCCTGTACGTAATACAGAGAATAAAAAAAAGCAAAAAAAAAAAAGCCTAGGTCTTGGATGTTTACATGTTTGTGATGTCGTTGTTTCTGGTTCCCACGACACAGGGTATCCTAGTGCGGGGCCAGAAGCAATGTATGTGCCTGTATGTAAAATGTTAAAATAGTGTAAAGAGGTTCGAAATTTCACTGATGCCGTGAGTCGCCCATTGGCTCATTTGGTAGAGCGCTGGCACGGATAGCCAGAGGTTGCAGGTTCGAATCCCGGCATGGGTGAAATTTTTAGCCTCTAAATAGGTTTTTAAACTAATTAAAACTGCACGATATTTTCCACCACCAAAACCCGCGGCTTGGTTGGCTCCGCACGTATTGACTAGATTTTCCTGTGGGCCAGGCCGACTAAGCTGTCAGGATAGCATAGGTGCTGGGCAAGCCTACATCATCTATAAAACTATGTCCCAGGCACTACAGCGTCGGAGTGGTCCCTTCACCTATCTAGTGTGAGTGAAGATACCACTGGACGCTGCATAAATCATCTCATTAAGTAGATGCAAAAAAAGGCCAATATAATATAAAACTGCACACGGATTTATGCTCGCTCATTGCATTTCTACAATTTTCCGACGTTTCGGCACTTTTTCAGGGGCCGTGGTCCCGGATGACCACATCATCATCATCATCATCCGGGACCGCGGCACCTGAAAAAGTGCCGAAACGTCGGAAAATTGGAAAAATGTAATAAACGAGCATAAATCCGTGTAAAAACAGTTTTAATTATGTCTACTGCTCGTGTTAACCTTAGAAAATGTTATTAACCTTCTAAGACCTACACTCAGCATTGGGTGGCTATGGGTTGAAGAAGAAGCTTCTAAGGCCCAATGTCCTCTTCTTCCTCGGGCTATACTAGTCCACTGCTGGACATAGCCCTCCCCTAATGAGCGCAAGGTTGTGCCATCATGTGCCCAGCGTGGGGGGTAATGCCCATAATCCCCACGCCGGGCATGCGCGTTGGGGATCGCAGTTCGGTGGAATTGTACTGCAGTGTCTTCAAGTGATCACAAAAACAATTCTTATTTTCAAGGTCAGGCCTTACGAGGTTAACATTCTTTCGTGAGGTAACTTACAGGCCTGGCCCAGTTCGGCGACTGCCGGTCAACGTGAAAACATTTCGTAATACTCTTAGGGCTAAGTCAATAACTTAATTAACTCTCTGTCGCGCTCTTTTATGAGAAATTCGAAGAGACAGCACTACGGTTAACTATTTACTTGGTGAAATTATCAATTCAGAAACTGGAACTTACTTTCTAATTTTATATGCATTCTTTTTTGTAGCCTATAAACGTCCCACTGCAGGGCACAGAGTGATAGTATGGGCTTAATTACCACGCGTGCCCACCGCGGATTGGAAATTTCAAACTCTGAGGTATTTGAACACCTTAGGCAGTCAGGTTTCCTCGCGATGTTTTCCTGTCATTGATACATGACGGGACTCAATCCCCAGAGCAGCTCTCGTGTGGCCTTTGCATAGACGTAATGAGATGATTTATACAGCGTTTTTATTTATTTATTGACTTAGTTTCTATCGCAGAGTTTTAAATTTCATAAATGATTCGCCAAACTGCGTGGCAGTTTGTTGGCGAATTAATCGCACTCTTTTAACATAAATGGTAACTATTTCATAAGATTCAGTGGCTCCTTCCACACTAGATGGGTGAAAGGATCACACGGATACTGCAGTGCTTGGCACATCGTTTTTTAGATGGTGTTGGCTTGCCCTAGATGGTGTAGGCCTGCCCAGCACCTATACCATGCAAGACAGCTTATTCGGCCTAGCCCACAGGAAAGAGTAGTCAATACCTGCGGAGCCAACTAAAGCGCGGGTTCTTTAGATTAGAACTCTTTATTGTACACACCAGAAAAAAAACACATAAAAAGCCTTACATATTCTTCACTGTTAGAATGTGGCATTGCTCCTACAAATTCGCAAATGTACAGTGCTACACAAGAAATAAGTCTCGCGGATGTACCGGCGCAGATGACCAAATTTTGGATGTGCGGCAAGTTGATCGACCAATCAGATAGTTTCATTTTATGGCAGGCCGCGCGCCTTTGTTGCTATTGGTTGATTCAACGTCATCGATGCAGGTGACTATTAGTTTGGCAATATTAGCGTGAGCGATATAGATAGCGCTACTGCGGCAATCAATTCTGCACGTTAACCGTATCGGTTAAAGATCATGTTGAATGTACGTATAGCTTCGGGTACTTTCGTTACACTTCTTCCTAGTCTGCGCGAACGTAGATTCCCGAAGGGACTTTAATGATGTGTAGTACTGTACGTAACTTTGAAATGAAACAAAGTCATTGTACATGCCCGCACTGGGTAAACTTGCACCTCTCGAGTGTAAGGCTAGCTACATTATAAAGGTTCGCTTTCTCCTTTTCATCTACGGTCACCTAAATAAGTATACTAACTGAGTAACTGAGAACGAGGTTGATCATCCCCTCCATTCCGTCGCCCTGCTTGCCATTCAGCGGGAACCAGTCTTCATGTGTCTCTCCCTGCAAAAGAATAAGACTATCAAGGTCTGGAGTCTAATAAATAACATGTCATGTGTCTAAGCCAACATAGAAGTTTTATGGACAGAAGGTTTGTTATATATGAAATGAAAAAAAAAAAAATGAAAAAATCTTTATTTGACTATATCTATTATAACAGGTTCAAACAAGAAGAGACCTAGATTTAATAAAAATAATGCTAATAACTAACATATGAATGTTTGTTTACAAAAGGTGGGTAGTTAGCAAAAATTGGATTTACCAGTTCACAGCGACTCCACACTAGGCATACCTGTGTTGTGGACGACGCTCACAATTTGAGTGCCAAGTACGAAGCGGGCGCATAAGCGATAGCGATTCGGTTATTACATGCAGTAACCTATAATTATATTTAAACTGAATGAAGCACGATAAAGTAATGGATTGTATTGAAGGCGTTTCGTGTAATATGTGTGTAATATATGTAAAGAAATATTTATATATGTAGAAATTATATATATTTTTTTTATGTACATTATGTGTATAATATATATGATAATAACAGCATAAATAACTTGTGTGCAACTAATGATGTATTTATAATAATGTTGTAATTGGTAAATTTATTATTTAATTGACAATTTCTTCACATTTTTCGTAACTCAGCCCTAATAGTAATTTAGTAATATAGATTTTTACCTCTCTCAGTGATCTATTTTGTAAACTAGACATTTTCACTATTTTGTTATAGACGTGTGGGTGCTGAAATATTAAATATTAAAGGATGATGACCCTTTGTATGTTCCCACTGTTGGGGCAAAGGGTCTCTTGCTGCATCGCAGGAAGGTTAGGCCATACTCCATACCATGGGGGCCAAGTTCGGGTTGGTGGAGGATATTAAGACGGTGGTGGCGGGCCTTACAGTGAGAAGTTATCAAGCCGCCCATAAGGCCTCTGACATGGCTTAACAACTGGCCATTACATGACAGCCGGCACCAACGGCTTACGTGGCTTGCGAAGCACGGAAGCGCTCGGAAAAATGCCACTAGCGGTAGACACGGGACGGTCACCCATCCTGCACCTGATCTCTGGGTTGTTGTTAATTATATTTTTTGCCGTTACCCGCATTTCGGCTGATACTGTGTTTTATTTTGACTGTTGTATTTTGTTGTGTGATTTTATGTTTTTGAGAATTGTGTCGTCAAATAAATATATCTTTCTTAATGCCTCGTTCTAGCCCTAATATATGTTCTTGTATCAGTACTACGACCTATTCTTACACCTACCAAATAAAGTGATAACTATTATTAACTATTATTAACTATTCTATTTATCATACATTTAGCACGGCCTGCGGGATTGTGATGTGTGCCCAGGCGATCAGCTCGTCCATTGTGAAGGAGCACTCGTCAAAGATCTCCAGGTAGACCGAGTTCACGCCCGGCGGGAGTAGGCTGTGAAGGGAACGAGAAATTCGAGACCAACTCTTTGTATGTCCCCACTGCTGGGGCACGTGTCTCTTCCTGCACCGCAGGAAGGTTAGGCCATACTCCACCACGGGGGCCAAGCCCTGGTAGAGGGTTGGTAGAGGATTGCAAGACAGTGACGGACCTTACAGTCAGAAGTTATCAAGCCGCCCATTAGCCGGCACGGTCGCTAAGCCGTATCAGATTGGAAATGCCACGCTAGATATTTTTGATATTTTTTGGCAAACATTTTTACAATCTTTCGTAAAAAGTTAACTTTATTTAATAAAAAGTATCCTATGTTACTTCCGAAACTTTGTACACATGAAACTTTGTACACATATTCTTAGGGGTGGCACCTAAGAATATGTGTACAAAGTTTCATGATGAGCAACTGTGTAGTTTTCGAGTGACAGCGTAATAAACAAACGGTAATTCATCATCATTCATTCATCGTTTATAATATTACTAGGGAAGTAGGGATGAGTAGGATTGTACTATTCATATCGTGGAACTCTGTGTTCTAAAAAAAAAACATTATATTAGGCCGAGAGCCAGGCCGGGGTCTGTAGGTCGACCCGACCCGGCCCGACGGTCGGATAAATATTCATGGACATATTACACAGATTGCATGAGACAGCTGCATTCCAAGGTTCTTTCAAATTTGCCGCGAGCAAAATATGGAATGACATTCCACCACCGATACGAAACTCGCAGACGAAAGTAACTTTTAAAATAAAACTCAAGGAATATCTTTTAATAATTCAAAAAAACACACCTTAGTGTCAATAATTGGACCAGCGGCATCTACTTTCATTATATGTACTTATAACTTTCATTTGTAAACAGTTTTGCAGTATAACTTACTTAAGTGAAACTTTATATTATTTATTTGTTTAAGCACACACTCTTTGTTATTTTTTCTTCTTTTAAGCTATGTTATATTACGGCACAACATAAAAATTAAGTGTTTATAAACAAACAGGTCCTAACTGAAAATCAGCGACGGTTAACTTGTTGACTCACAGCTGAGTTAGGTCCCTATTCAATTACCTACTATTATCTGTAAGTCTTTATGATTACACTTTTTTATTTTTAATGCACTAACCCGTGCTAAGGAACAAATTTAAAAACCTATTTAGAGGCTAAAAATTTCACCCATGCCGGGATTCGAACCCGCAACCTCTGGCTATCCGTACCAGCGCTCTACCAATTGAACCTTTTTTTAGCCTCTAAATAGGTTTTTAAAGTCTTTATGATGTTAAGTAATTTCAAAAATGTATCCTTATATTGGTAATTGAATAAATCTTTACTTTACTTTACAGATCTCGTTAGCCCTATACTAAGTACAACTAAAGGACTTGTGTTATAGGTACTAACTCGACAATAGATTTAATACAATAAATACATAGATAACATCCAAGACCCGAGACAAACTAGAAAAGTACGTTTCCTAGTTTGACCCGGCCGGGGATCGAACCCGAGACCTTCCGTTTTACAGTCAGCGTGCCAAATCGCTGCGCCAAACCTGATGATTTACCAATGGATGACTTTGTTCCACCGCGGGGTCTTCCCCCCGCTAGGGTCCGTGTGGGTCTCGTAGATGCAATGTCCGACTCGCAGTCGCACGTACGGGTCCATTCGGGTGAGGCCTGTGATAAACATATTTCGATAAGGCTTTAACATTTTTTTTTATACAACCACGTCGGCGGCGCGGTTTAAAATATTTGATAAGCATACTTCATCTTTTAAAAAACCTCATTTGAAATTTTGCACAGAGGGTCTATATATAATGTAGGCAAGGAATAAGACCGGATTTTTTTTAAATTCAACCTCCAAGGGGACGAACAGGGGTGTCAAAATTTGTGTGTGAGGTATAAAGAACGTCTAATTTTCTTGAAACTTTAAACAAATACTCTTCAACACAATTGATTGCACATGTGTTTCGCAGTTTTTTTTTATTTAACCCTTAAGGAAATGAACGGGGTTACAAAATTTTGTTCCTTAAATCTTTTCTACGCGTACGGAGTCGCGCGCAAAAGCTAGTAGTGAATAAAACTCGTTTGACTGTGGGCACAGGCCTTCTCTCAGAGAGTACAGGAGTTTTTTTTAATGTGACCTACTAACATCCCACTGCAGGGCACAGGCCTTAAAAGCTATGGGCTTAAAAAGGTACTATGAGAAATTGCCAATCCACTGTGGGTACTCATTGCAGTGAGTCATTCTCAGTGAGAGTTAACTAATGAATTTTTCGTCTTACCATAGTTTTTGACCAGTTTAGCTTGAGCTATGGTAATGCTTAGCCTCGCCTGCAGTGGCGGGCCTTGCTGTGGGACCTGCTGGGAGTAAAAAAAACATTATTCATTTTAATGTGATACCCTTCTTCTTCAGATACTGGGGATATTCTGGCCACAAAGAATACGGAACCAGGACCTCTGGAAGTGTTCCAATCAGATACCAGTCCACCTAGAAATCCTGGATAGGAAATGGCGCTGGATAGGACATACACTACGCCGCGACAGGAGATGCCTGACCAGACAAGCACTTACGTACACCCCATTGGGCAGCCGAAAGAGGGGGCGGCCAAGGACCACCTGGAAAAGATCAATAGACCAAGAGGCCAAGTCGATCGGCACTAGCTGGCCTGAATTGGAGGCTGCCGCGGAACACCGTCAGAAGTGGAAATCTGTGGTTGAGGACCTATGCTCCGCTAGGAGTTAAAGGACCAAAGAAGAAGAAGAAGACCCTTCTTCTTCAGGCATACTATGTAGTCCACTGCTGGACATAGCCCTCCCCTAATGAGCGCCATAGCGCCCTGTCTTCAGCTTGCCGCATCCAGCATCTACCGGCAGTTTTTCGCAGATCGTCACCTATATTATATACCCTACAATATATAAATTAAGGAAATCTTTTTGCGTATGTACCGAATAATAATTATAATAACTTCCCCACAACACAATTACTTGGCCAGAGGGCCGGGTCTCTAAAATGAATAGATGTTCAATAGTCATATTACTCCGGTAACCAATCGCATTGCAATGGTATAACCCGTACTACTTAACTCGGCGCCTCTCGCGATCCGATCTTCTTCGAGAGATGCCTATTTGCGCGGGCGCGGGCACCCCTGGAATGACATTGTACAGCTATTGCTTTGTAGACGACCGAATTTAGGCAAATAACCAAGAATGTCGTGCTTATTTCATTCCATTGAAATATTAGACTCAGTATTAGACTCTAGGGGCTTGTCCCATACTAGGATACCCCATACTATGGTAACTAGGCAAGGGTGTCACAAACATGAAAACACACTCAGCCTGAGGCCACTTTTACAAAGGGAATCCAACCCACGACCACTGTCTTGGTACTCAACCCGGGCTTGGGCCCGGTGGTGGAGTAAGGCCTAATCTTCCAGCGATGCAGGAAGAGACCCGAGCCCCAGCAGTGGAGGACAAACAAAAGGGTTGATATCTCCTAAGCCCCGGAGGTGACACTTACATCAAGTCTTAAAACTATGTAGATTTTGAAAAACTTTTTCTTCTCATTGTCCAAAAAATGATGAGGAAAATATTGGACCTGGAACAGTTACTTTTCCGGACTTCTTACTAAATTGGGTGTGAATTAAGATAGTTATTCGTGATGTCCTATTTCTAGGACGCCAGGCCTTCGGAGGATATCGAAACATTTTCAAAACATTATTTTGCCATATAGGTATTGACAAACGTTTCATACACTATAACGCGTTACGTGAGAGTGACGTGATAGTCTGAAGCCGATTTGTTTGGCATAGCTTTATGCCGGCGCCAGACAGAAGTTCAAACAAGTTTGTTCCTATTGTCACTTAAAATGTCCGCGCCACACATGTGCACACTTATGTGTTCACTTGTTTGAACTTCTGTCTGGCGCCGGCATTAGAGGAATCGTGTTTTCATAAATAAGGCTGTTAACATTACCGTAGCCCCGCACAACTGCTGCTGCAGCGCCACCGCCGCTTGGTAGTCGGCGTCGAGGCTGGCTCCACCGCCCTCTGTCCTGAGGAACCCGGCTGGCAGGGGACCCAGCAGCACCTGGTGTGATGAAAATTATTATGAGAAGCTTTTTAGTAAAAACACCTAACTTTTATGTATGTAAGAAACAAAATGAAACGAAATGAAAAGCTTTTATTCAAAGTAGCGCAGAACTTCCCGACTTAATGAACAGTAAAAGTCAAACTAGGTGTCCATTTCAAAATCTAGATCACTTTTTTTTTTCCATTTTGATTTGCAATCAGTCTACACCAGACCTCCCGCAGACAGAGCATGTAAGTGTCGCCACTTACGCCGACGATACTGCAATAATCGCCACAAATGCGGATCCCAAAAGAGCGTCAGACTTGCTACAAGAAAGCCTCAACAGCATCGAACAATGGTTAAAGAAATGGCAAATTAGAGCCAGCAGCTCTAAATCGGTACAAGTTACCTTAACCCTACGTAAAGAGAACTGTCCTCCCGTCAAGCTCGAAGACAAAGAACTACCACACCAAGACAGTGTGAAGTACCTCAGAATGCACTTAGATCGCAAATTAACTTGGGAAAAGCATCTACGCAAAAAAAGAGACCAGATTAACCTCAGGTATAAAAGCCTATACTGGTTCTTGGGTAGAAACTCTAGACTGTCGCTGGACAACAAACTCCTAATTTACAAAAGCGTTATCAAACCGATATGGACCTATGGTATCCAACTGTGGGGATCAGCAAGTACCTCACACATAAATATCATGCAGAGGGCCCAAAACGCCATACTAAAGAACCTGTCTAGCTCACATTGGTTCATCAGAAACACCGAGTTACACGAACATCTACATATGAACACGGTATAAGACGAATTCAAGATTCACGCAGGCAAGCACCAACTGGCAAATCACCCTAACAGCCTCGCAGTGCAGCTAACAATGCCTGACTATATAAGACGTCTGAAAAGGCGTGGACTCAGTAGTTGGTGAAAACTACTCAACCTGAAGAGGGATCCTCGCTGGAGGATTAGACTCTGATCAGTTGAAATGCCCACTCATCTGCTTATAGTCTAGATCACATTTGGAGAAAAAATGGACAAAAAAACTTCAAGCCAAGTCTCTTCAAATCCATATTTAACACAACAGAGTTAACATAATTATTATAAAACATAGAACTCATGCATTGCACTGTCTTTAATTCCTGACATCATTATAATCTAAATAATCCTTTATGCCATAGTAATCCTTTTGGCACAAAGTTTACTTAAAACTTTAACAGCAGAGTATGCGCTTAATTACTCTGAGTGCCCACTGCAGATTGCCAGTTTCAAGGGCTGAAGTCGTTGAACACCATTTATCCTCAGAATGTTTTCTTTCAATGTCAGCAAGTGTGTTTGCTAATACAACTTCACAAACACACATAACTTAAAAACCAAAACAATTGGTATATGCTGGGATTCTAACACAGCCTAGATGTAATGGTCTATGTAGGCTGTTGCAGAGTTTATTTACTTGTTCATATTTGTTAGTGTGTAGTAGAACCCATAATCGAACCGAATTCACAGACGCGATAGCATGCCAAAGAATTAGAGATACCTACGCAATTTGTTTAGCTACAGTTTCTTATCGAAGAAAACATTGTTCTATAAAAGAGTCATTGTCTGATAAAAACCGATTGAACTAGTTTCTACGTCATTAGTAAAAACTTTATACGTCAATACACTTTGTTTTTAACGAGAGGAAATGTCCCAATAACCGGTTTGCACAATATTTATGTCGGATTTTATTGTAATGTTTGAGGCGACGAAATGAATCATGGGATCATAACATTGATTTTCGATACACTTACCCTGCGCCGCCTTTCTTCATTTCTGTCGTCGGGTATTGTGGAAGTCATATTTGCTGTGAAGCACTGTTATTTGCCTTCGTTTTATCCAAATCTCAAGTTTTTCAGAATATTCTTCACAAACACACAGATGCGAAGCGAAAAATTATCACTGAATGAATCACAAATTAGAGAATGAATGAATCAATGTTGTATGTCATGGAATGAATGAATGATCCAGTTAGTCAGTATTGCCTGTCCGTGTTGCCTAATTAGAACCGAACACGTTAACAACAATACGTAACAACGATCAGGAGAGCACAACGGCACGATTTAAATTTTATCCCGCCGTCGGCGCTCTCTATCCTCTTATCCTCAAATACTTATAAGGTTGGGAGAAAACAATTTTTACAGTCTATATTCTTTTTAATGCACTAACCCGCGCTAAGGACAATTTTAAAAACCTATACTATTGCCTATACAGGGTGTCTCATTCAAATCGGTCAGTATGGGAAAGTCTGAAACTATAAGACATACGAAGATCTGTTCTGAGGAACCATGTCATCGATTTTGATAACAAGAAAACCTGCACTCATACATTTTAAAAAACATCTATAATCCGTTCGGGAATCGAACCCGGTTGTTTTGAAAAAAAAAAACCCACACTATTTCACAACAAATTATATCTACTTTTTTTTTCGCTTTATGGCTCTGCACGGTTTGTGCCTACGCCAGTGTCAAGTAGATATTAGGATAAAGGTAGGGAAACGGAACGTAGGTAATATACAAACAAAATTAAAATGGAACGGAATTTGGAAAAAGGTTTAAGAATCAGCTGTTAATAACATTGGGATATAAAATAAAAATTAATAAATAAATAAATAATGAGTAGGTACTTAAGAAATATTTACATTAGGGCATTTTACATATTATACATAGGAAACTAAATTTTAATATCGTTTTTGCTTAAAAACTTCGCTATACATTTATAAATATTTACATTACAACTAGATAAGAGGCAGGACGCAGAGGAAGGGAAAGGGACGCCAAGGGAAATCAGGGAAGCAAAAAAGAAGGAATAATCACAATCAGGGCAGGAAAATAATAGGTGATTAATATCTCCCACCTCAGCTCCACAGGCACAGGCAGGACTCTGCACAATGCCAAGTCTAGCAAGGTGGGCCGGAGTTGAAGTGTGGCCTAGACGCATTCGGATCAGACTTGACGTAATTTTCTTACTAAACTTGGCATCGGGACTACAAAACCAGGGCTTTGGTGAAATATTGGGTTGGATTCTGCGGTAATGAATGCCTTTTGACCGGTCCTCTGCCCAGGTTCTATTCCAGGAAACCTGGAGATAAACCCTGGGAAGAGTAGCAAGGTCATTATAATGGTTTTCATATGTGAATATGTCTCCACACTTCACCGCCGAATTCGCAAGTTTATCAGCCTTTTCGTTGCCAATTATGCCACAGTGTGAAGGGACCCATCCAAATTGCACATTAAGATTTCTCTCCGAGCATATAATTAGCAATTTGCGGATACCAAAAATTGTTGGGTGAATGTAAGAGAAAAACGGAAATTTAATTAGTGCCTGGAGAGAGCTTAATGAATCTGTGTCAGCACTAAAGTATTCCTAAGACCCATTAATAAAATATACTCTACAGCTTTTAGGAGACCATAACATTCTCCAGAATATACTGAAGATTCAGGCGGAAGTTTAATTTTTTGAACTATTGTATATTGTGCATGAAAAACACCTACACCTACGCAACTGTCTTGATGTTTTGAAGCATCAGTAAAAATGGTGTGCCACCCCTGGAATTGGTTGTCTAATAGGTTATTCAACTCGGCATTTTGACAGATATCATGTTTAGATAGTATTCCTAAATTAAGACTGACGTTTGGGATTCGAACTAAAGAGTTGTAAGGACAATGAAAAATAGGCAGCAAATCAGAGTTATGGCATGGAGCCTCAATAGAGTTAAATTTCTGGAAGCTCTTAACAAGACACGGAGTAGCTCTGTGGGACCAATACTTGGACTTTGTAATAAGGTCTGAAAGATGTTGTAATCTGCCAAGCAAAGGATGATCAGTAAGCTGCAAGCAACGACTCAAAAATCTATCAGACAGGTATTGACGCCTTAACCGGAGAGGCGGCTCTCCACACTCTACTTGCAAGCAATTAATAGGACTAGATTTCATTGCTCCTAAGATGATTCTTAAAGCCTTGGACTGCACAGCATCCAATTTCTTAAAGCCAGCAGCACTACCAGGCTCCAATAAGAAGGTTCCGTAATCCAGAACACTTCTAATTAAAGCATTATAAAGCAACCTCAATGAAAAAGGATGAGCACCCCACCAAATCCCTGAGAGACATCTGATAATATTTAATAAGCGATCACACTTGGCAGCAATGTATTCACAATGTGGGAGTCCGGTAAGTTGACTGTCTAAAATAACTCCTAAAAATTTTACTTGCGTTTTTACTGCAATGGGAGAGGAATTATACTCAACACAAATGTCTGGACGCTTTCTCATTCTTGAAAACAACACTACAGCACTCTTACTGACGGACAGGTCCAGACCATTAGTGGATAGCCATTGATAAAGCATTGACAGAGAAGAAGTAAGAGAAGAGCACATAGAGTCTATTGAGTTACCCGTAGTATAAAGAAGAAGGTCATCTGCATATTGCAAGACTTCTATAGAGCTACCAAGAGCAGAATCTAAATCATAAGTATAAATATTGTATAATAAAGGAGAAAGCACTGACCCTTGAGGGAGACCTCTCCAAACTAAACTAGATATTTTTTTGTCATCTATATATACATTAATTGACCTTTCTGAAAGTATATTTACAATAAAATTTACAAGCAAATTCGGAACTTTCAATAACTGAAGTTTTTGTTTCAGGACAGGCACAAGTACACTATCATAGGCAGCTTTAATATCAAGAAACGCTGCAAGAACAGAATTATTATTTGAAAAAGCTATACGAATGTCTGTGGTGAAAACACCTAAGCTGTCAATAGTACCTCTGCCTTTTCTAAACCCGTACTGGGAAGAAGATAAAAGGTTTCTGCTCTCAATGAACCATTCAAGACGAACTTTAACTAGATATTCAGCTATTTTAACTAAAACAGAAGATAGGGCAATGGGTCTATAAGAGGAAGGGTCAGCAGAAGGTCTACTGGATTTCAAAATTGGAATGATGATTTGGGATTTCCACGAGAGAGGAATAGCACCTGAAGCTACAATAGAGTTAATGAGTTCAAGGTAAGTAAGGAGAGTAGAGTCACTTAGATTAACTATGAAAGAGTAAGGAATACCATCTTCTCCTGGAGCAGAATCCTTAACATCGGAGAGGATCCCTTTTAATTCCTCTAAGGTAAAAGGAGAGTTTAAACCAGACTGACTATGTTCATTATGGCAAATAGGAGAAATGGAGATTTGTTCTGGAACAGAGGGAGGAGCTAGGTGATCCATATACTGATCAGCTAAGGAAAGAGACATTTTAGGAGTGTGAGAATCACTGAAGGCTGCTCTAAAACGTCTTACATTTTTCCAAACGGCCGAAGGTGGTGTATTTGGGGAAATGGAACTACAAAATTTTTGCCAACCATCATATTTTTTTTGTTTTAAAAGTTTTTTAGTTGACCGGGAAACTTCTAAATAATGGTCTAAATTCCCTGGAGTCATTTCATCACAATACAACCTTTCAGCTTCTTTTCTTTTTTTAACAGCCTCAGAGCACTCTATATCCCACCAAGGCGGAGAAGGGATTTTAGACAAACCATTTTTTAAAGGAAAAGTCTCATCTGCAGCTTCCATCAAAACCTTAGCAAACCTCTCTGCGTCAGTGACACATAGAGATTGGCAATGTTTAATTTTAGACTCAACACATTCCCTAAAGGAGTACCAATCTGCATTACTTAATCTATGTTTAATACGTGGTTTATATGTTGAATTATGAGGATTACTACTAGGGAAGGAAACAACTAAAGGAAAATGATCACTGCCATATGATGAAGACAGAGGGTACCATTCTAAAACTAATCCAAGATCAGGAGTACATATGGATAAATCAGGGGCACTAATTCCCTCATTGGGCTTAGTATGGCGAGTTGGTAAACAAGTATTTAAAATGCACAAATTATGTGATTGAACAATATCTAATAGTTGTTCCCCATAACATGAACTTACAGAGCTACCCCATGCCTGATGATGGCAATTAAAATCCCCTAAAAGAAGAAAGGGCTTAGGGAGAATAGAAATAATATTACTAATTTCCGATAAAATATTTACAGATGGACGAGCAAAATATACAGAAAATATACAAATGTTATTTACAACAGCAGCAACAACCGAAATGTCATTGCTGTGTGAAGGGAGCGGAACAGATGAAAATGAGAGAGACTTATGGATGAGTATAGCCACTCCACCATACCCATCATCTCGGTCTTCTCTAAGACATGAGAAACCAGACATTTTAAAGGAAATACCTGGCTTTAACCATGTCTCTGAGAGAGAAACTATGGAAGGATTATATTTATTACATAGATGAATTAAATCAGATTTTTTACTAATTATGCTGCGGCAATTCCATTGAAGGATTTTGCCTAAACTGGCCATTGTTGGAAAGAGAATTAACAAGCTGAATAATCGAGGTGGCGTTGGACGGTACAGAATTATTACTATTGGAAAAGGAAGATAATATTGCTTGTATTAAAGCTGAGATTAACTCCAAGATGGTTTGATTATTCTCCTTAGAATCTTTCAATTTTCCTTGAAGGGCACAACCATTTGAGGAAGATGGGGGGTCATATTCGGCAATAAGGGATTGATGACTAGCTCGATCGTATCCCTTACTAATTTTTGAAGTGGAGGGTGTACGAAAAACTGTTTTTTTGTGTGATTTTGGCGATGGATCAGAAGGAAGCGAACATGAAACAGGCCGAGTTGAGAACCTGGTTGTAGGGGCAGAAATTAGGACATCACTATAAGATTTGCTGATGGGTGGATGCATTTTAATGGCCTCGGAGTATGATACGCAGTTCTGAGCCATATAAAGTTTTACTCTAGATTGCCTATCATATTCAGGACAGCACTTGTTGTTTGCGTAATGGTTACCATTGCAAGAAATGCATGAGGCATTACCAACCTCTACATCGCATGAGTCACCAGAGTGAGCATTACTACATTTGTAACACCTAGGTGTGGAGTTACACCTAGTTTTTGTATGTCCAAATCGACAACAGTTGTAACATTGTATTGTTGGGTAGGTGTATAGCTCAACAGGGAGAGCATTATAACAAAGGAAAACCCGTTTAGGTAAAACTTGTCCATCAAATGTTATAACTACCGTCTGAGAGGGCTTCCATGTAGGAATTGGACCATGCACTTTATAATTGAACCTTCTCACTTTGATGACCTTACCACAGCCAATAGGTACCGATATATTTTCTTGGACTTCTTCAGGTGTCCACTCTGCAGGGACTCCCCGAACAATGCCCATCCTAGTCACACTGAAGGTTGGTATAAAGGCTTTGAAATTATTTTTCTCCAAATCTGGGTCGGCTACAAAGGCATTGGCATCATTAAACTCTGAAAACGAAAGACTGAGCTTGCTTCTACTTAAGCGTTTTACACTGCCATTAATTATATTTTTTAAGCCACGTTTCTTTAGGTATTGCCCAAAAGAAACCGGGTGGAGTGTGGGTACAGGTGAAGACTCTGTTGCATTTCTCTGAATATGTACTATAAACGGAGACACATCTGTTGGTTCATAAAGAGCCCTACCTACCTGAGGAGACTGTTGGGATGTTGAGGCGGTAAAGGATGGCGACAACACTGAAGATACCACATCTTTATGGGACGAGGCATCCAGAGTGTCGGTCGGCATTACAGTTTCGACTACTGGTTTTTTTGAGTCATCGCTGTCGCAACCACAGACATTCACAGTGTCAGAACCGCACTTGTGATGCTTCCTTCTCTTATTGCAGTGTCTGCATAACTTGCGCTGCGCCCTAGATCTCTTTCTCTTTTCAGACCTCTTTCTCTTTTCAGACCTGATGGAACCATCAGTGTCCATTCCGGTGGATTCGTTGAGATTGCTAGGTGGAATGGTGATATTAATGCCAACCGGGGGGACTGAGCCCCCCGGATCGGGCGGCTCCTCCATGGGCCTCAAATATAAAAATTGCAAAAACTTACCAGCTACGAAGAAACTACGTACAAATTTTACAAATAAATACTATACTACAATAATTTAACAGAAATATATACAGCTGATGCTAAAAACCTATGCTAATTAAATATTTATAGATTTTAGCCAAAAAATACACCCGCCAACTTTAACGTTTCCCGCGCTTTTTTTCTTATATCTACTTGTACCCTTTATTATAATTCCCCTCCACCAATTACCTAGTTTATTCGGTCGGTTGTTTTTCTTTTTTTAATGTTTATCTAGTTTAAAAAAGAATTTCAATCTTGCCACTTGCTTGTTCACTATACACGCATTTGTAACTTTAAATAAAAATAAAAATCATAACAAATAAGAATGAGTAGGTTTATATTGTATTACCGTTGTGTTATATCCAAATATGATAGAATTTGTGATAGATAAGATAAGAATATTCTTTATTGTACACCATAGCACATATTATAAAACATGTAAAGATACAAAGTACAATTGGCGGCCTTATTGATAACTGAAACGCAAGAAAGATGTTTATCACCTGCCTACTGTTTACCTACTATGGGATGATGTGGACGAAATAGGATGCCTTGGTCTAAAAAAGCACGACCTGGCAGCCCTGGAATGATAAAAGTCATACAAGTAAGGATTGAACGAAATCAGCAATGTTTAAAAATCATCATCTGCATGTGCATGACATGCAGATAACTGATGATTTTGAAACATTGCTGATCTTTGAGTTATCATATCACCACAAAGTAAGCTTTAAAGTTAATTTATCTGAGTACTAGAGCCTTTCTTACGATTAAAATATAACGTAACCACTTGGCGCGCACCAAAGAGTATATAACCACTACGTTTGTCTGACATACAGTGATTACTTATTAATTTGGGCACTGATGCAACTAAACTCTGCTCAATTTGTGAAAATAATATTTTTGTAATTTGTGATAATAATATATGTATTCCCACTTTGTGAATAGTAAAAATATTTTCGAATAGGCTCAAAACGTCTTGTATCCAGCAGTTAAATTAAAAAGAAAAATAGACGTTTGACGTCAGCTGATAATGTGGCGTGCAGTGTTTTCAAAAGTAAATTACTGTTGATTGGATCCTTTTCAGAAGATTTTCTGATAGTGTGACAGTGCAAATCGACATTTCCTGTGATTCTCCTGTTTGTGTTCACGACGAACTCTTTTATCTAAGTCAAAGACCCGTGCTACGATACGTTATTTGGTTATATTATTGATTTTGTGGTGCATGCAATGGATTTCATCAAGATTTCAAAGGTAAGTGGTCCTGAAACTCATTAGATACCTTCATTTAATTACTTTATAGATGCCCATTCTGTGCGCCCATGTGGCTTAGTTGTTCACTTGCCTATAACATTTTGGTAGGCGTTGCGACGATGAAAATACAACTAAGAATTATTTAATAAACAAAATTGTCGTCCCTCTATGCCGCATGCGTGGTCTAGGCATTGTACTACGGAAAACAACACATTCCAACTGGCGAACATAAGTCTGGACGTTTCAGAAAAGCACATTACTCTTGGTTAGATAGAAAGAGATCTCTTTACATTACACTGCACAGCCAGAAAAAAGAATTACAACAATGATTAGTGAAATCCAAGTAATGTTATACAATTGGCGGTCTTATCGCTTTGCATGATCTCTTCTGGACAACCTTATTACATTTTTTTGTTCTATGGGACTATCCTTTGTTTGGATTAACTGCCTTATTGGTCTTGCGGTTAACACACTGGACTATCGAAACAGATTGTGGGTTAGATTCCTACAGGAGGCAGCTGTGCTTGATTTGTAATGGCCTCAGTCTGGTTTGGATCCTTGTGACATCCTTTTCTGGTGGTCCTAGCATAGGGTATCCTAGTTTAGGACTAGGATGATCGATTGGGTTGTCTAGAATTTGCAGTGTTTTAGATACATAATTGATCTAAAACACTGCAAAGGGAGCTTAAGTGACCTGTAGTTATGTCTTTCCTTTTATCACAGACTGTAATAATATTGTGTTATAAATGAGACTATGAATCTCGAAGGGCTAGGGAAATTACTAATTAGAAATAAATTTTATTGTTACATTAAAATATTTGTAAAAATTTATAATATGCATACATATTATATATTTTTTTAATAAATGTTAAAAGTATTCTGTGAACTTAGCTCTACAATATCCACTTAAGGTTTCGTCAAGAACGCAGAACGAATGTACAAAAATTATTGTAGCAAACCAAAAAAAATCCTAACTAAGTAATCCAAACCACTGAAAATAACTGAACCAAAGGACCCCAACATGTTGGCAGCATTGCCACGCTGCCATAGAGTCCCTTTGGCAGTGTGACCAACTTCAAAATACGAATCCTGCCTTACATTAGCTGAAAAACTGCCAAAAAATGCCCAATAACACCAAAGAAAATGCCAAACAAATGCCAACTTTAATTAGGTACCTACCATTATGAAGATGCATATGGCCTGATAGGTTTCATTATTTGTGGTCACAAAAGAAAACATTTTGCTAGATACGTACAGAATATTGTACTTTTATTGAACAAATAAAAAAACTTTACAGTGTATAATAATAGTAGGTATATTTCTTTAATAATGATTAGGTACACTAACTCACCGATGACTGCCCAGTGCCCACTAACTAACAAACACACGAAGAATATGTCTAGGTACAGTGGTACCGAGACATATTCTTCGTGTGTTTGTTAGTTGTTGCATGTTCTTTCAGAGCAGACAGTCGTGTAACTAATTTGATATGGCAGGCTTTACAAAACGCAATATCTGGATTGTCTTTGGCTTTAGATATCCATGAAGAAAGCAATGGATCTTGTTCCCACTCCGGGTGGTACGCCCGTTCGTTTACTCCGTGTTCTTTGTTAAAACAGTTACTCTCAAAACCAACGAATAACGATGGCCGGTGTCTAAGATCCTACTCTGATTTCTGCCTGACAAAACAAAAACGAACGAACTATGCAAACTCAAGAGGCAAAACTCTTACAAAACTCACTGCTGCCAACATTAGAACTAATGTAAGAAGGTGAATATCGGTTGAGTCCCCAAGAAGAGGCCGCGTACAATGTTACAAGCATTGCACAAATCAATGTGTTTATATATCGACAGGGTTACATGCCATTTTTATTTTATGCCTTGCTTTATAGGGCTTTAGTTTAATACTGCCGAAAACTGCCAAAAATCATGAACTGCCACAAAATCTGACAGAGGTTTAATTAGGGGATTTGTATATGCCCAAAAGGCAGGAAACTGCCACTTATGGTCACACTGCCCTTTGGTCAAGATATATACGCACCAGAGCGGCAGTTAAGAACACGGTCCCTCAATCGGCGCCCCGATGGGATCTTGGCCTAACAGGGATCTTGGCCTGAGCCTCCCAAACACCCATCTGCAAGTGGAACAAAACTATAATGATCTATCATCAAGGTCACCATACTTTTAATCAAGCAGACGCGTGTGCACATGTGCAGGCGCGTTTGCACATGTGCAGACGCAATTAGCATCCCACTGTCAGCAACGCCCCTTCTCCCAGGGCACAAGATTAAGGGCCTGCGCAGACGCGAGACTTTTGTCCCATGGGACAAAAATTCTTGAATGGTTACAGAGTACTTGTCACGGACTCAACGTATACAGAATGAGGTCATTTATCGCCCGAAAAAGGGTACTAGCGTACTGCACTTTTGCGGGACAAAAAAGTACCCCGTCTGCACAGGCCCTAAGACCGTACGGACTCTTTATAACTCTAAAGACCTGCGCAGACGAGGGACTATCCCCCGGGTACTTTTTTGTCCGTCGATATAGATCTCTTGTAAATTGTATCGCATAACGCACACGAAGGACTAAAAGTACCCCGTACGAAAAGTCCCTCAAGTTACCGGGGACGTCAAGAGACCGGACTGGACAAAAGTTCAGTGTTTTCTTTTAATAAAAATTGGTATAGAGTTAGCTGACACCCTGGATTGACACATAGGCTACGTTTTACTGCGGGAAAATATCTTATTCCCATGGGAAAATCGATAAACCGCGGGTAACACCGCGGGGCACAGCTAGTAGAGTATACAATTACAGGGATAAGCATAAAACATAGTGTCAATACGTATCGTATCGTATCGTACGTCGTGGGTCTCGATGCGACTTTCCGTGAGTCACTGTCACCAGGCCCTTGCTGAAAATCAGTGCTGTGGGCAAAAAACCTGCAGCAAGTACTGAGCCTGAGGCCGTTTTACCGCCGCATGGACATGACCCGTATCCGCTTGCTGTGTTTTGTCGTATTTGTTTGTTTTTGTTACTTTTTTTAATATTTTGTTCTATTCTACGATTTGTATATGTCTGTGTGGCGATAAATAAATGTATTTCTTCTTCTTCTTCAATATGTAAATACAGTATGAAATGTTGGAATTATATGTACCGGAAAGACGCGTCTTTCGACTTTGGGCGCGTTAAAAAAACACGCGACTTGCGGCATTGGATATTCCAGAAGACAACATTGTTTTTGTAACAACATTTACATACAAGCACATACATTGCTTCTGGCCCCACACTAAGATACCCTGTGTCGTGGGAACCAGAAACAACGACGTCACAAACATGTAAACATCCAAGATCTGGGGTTTTTTTATTGTTCCCAACCGGGATTCGAACCGGGACCTCTTGCACGGTAGGCAGACGCGCTACCGCTACGCCATAGAGGTCGTCTGTCGACAAAACTGTCATCATGTCAAAAAAACCTGTCAAAAAAATCTATAGACAAAATTGTATACAAGACACAAAAATACCGCGGAGCGATAGAACTGGAGCTTTTCAATCGGGAGGTGGTGCGTTCAAATCCCGGCATTTACCAATGACTTTGTTTTCTATATGTACATTACAGACGTTATAGTAGCAATACTACTCACTAACGTGATGGATAACATCGTGAGGAAACCCTGGTGTCTGATGTGTTTACATTCGTCAGCGCTTGTTACGTCCAACCATGAGGTTAAATGCAGAAATCTCGGGTATAAGTATTTAAAAAAAATTTAAAAATACTGAAAATAACAGTCTGAAAATCTAAAATAATATGCTGTCTGTACTCAGATTGACAAACATCCATATAATTTCTTTTTTTAAGTACAGTAAGGCCGGCCACTGTCTTACAATCCTCCACCAACCCGGAATTGGCCCCCGTGGTGGAGTATGGCCTAACCTTGCCGCGATGCAGGAGGAGACCCGTGCCCCAACAGTGGGGGCATAACAAGGTTTTTTACCTACCATACAGTTTTCTCTATCTGTCTATAACTACATTACGCAAAGACCCTACTGGCCTACATTCTGGCAATAGACGAAATGAAATTGAAATTCCACATCCTTATTAGAAATCAGGTCTCTATCAAGATGCGATGATTTTCATTTACGTCACGCATTTTCACGGTATATAGGTCTCTTAACATCATGGGAGCTTTACACAGAGAGGTTTTCTATTGAGCTTGTTTCACAGGTAGAACAATTGTGAACTTATAGTAGCAATACCACTCGCTAACTGTGAACGACAACATCGTGAGGAGACCTCAGTGCCTGAGATGGTCACATAGGCATTAGGGAGCTCGTGGTTTCTAAACCCGGCTGGCATGTACCAATCGGCAAACGTAGTGTAGGACGCCCTCCGACCAGGTGGGATGACGATCTGCGTACCACGAATAATACGTACCACGTTTGAAATGTCAAAGTTGCGAATTTCCAGTACCTACATTGACTGTCGAATTCTGAGGTTAAAGCCCCATAAAACACGTGACTCGTGCCGCCATACTGACCTTGCTGGTCTAAAACTTGAATAGCCTGTGCTATGCTGACCAGGCAAAGACATCAGTAACATGGAAAAATGTCCTGACTATAGTCCGATAAATAGGTTCAGAAGAAGATGAAAACACATTTATTACAGCAACAGTTACACAAAATATTAGACATACTGTCAACTTAATACACGACACTACAAAACAGCATAATTAACAAAACATTTGCAATCAATGATCACAGTGCGTCTCTGCTGCTGCAATAGGCATCTGACTCAGCATACTGCTGATATTATACTGCTGACATACAGCATACTGTTGAAACCAGTGTTGAGGAGTTTACTCCTCAACACTGGTTTTTAGTCAGCACGGGTATCATTATTAATATAAAATTAAATAGTTATTAATATAAAAGTGTAAGTAATATAAACAACTACATACACTTACCGAGATTAAAAGTGTTTTAATCATGAACCAAGAATTAGATATTTAAAAACTACAAGTACCTTTGATCCAAAGCTTACTTGTCGACAGAGGATCTGCGATAAATGACGAAATTTCTAAAACACATCTGTCCCTGTTTTACACTTTAGAAATGATTTCCGTCGTCTCTTTCCCCCGCGCATGCTCCGTGACCTATGACACACCGCGTCTGTCGCGGATTTGAGCTCTAATTCAAGGTGGTAAAGATTCTAATTGTGTAGTTGGACATTTTATAGTAAGGGGTGGGTTTTGAATTATTTTGGCGATAAGAAGTTTCCGATAGCGAATATTTGTCTGTCAGTCTTGTGAACGTCTTCGTCGGCGACGGACGTGTCTTCGGCTCAGGCAACGTGTGTGCACCCATTTGTTTTTTTTTCTTATTATGCAACGTGAAATGTGCGGCGCAACTTTTAATTAATAAAGTTTCAGCAGCGATTAAAATCGTTACAATTTCCGTTTGGTCCGACGAAGCGGCTAGTTTCAATATCTCAGGGCAATTCGGCGTACTGTTTACAAAAGTTGGAGCTTTACGGTTGCATCATTGTTCGCATTTGCTCGCTTTTTCTACATTGGGAAAGTTGTCAATCTTCGGGAAGAATTTTTGTCGGGAAATTGTAATTTTGCGAGTTTAAATTCTGACCGCGTACGCTCTCGATTTGAATGAACGCAATTTGTCTCAATTTGGAGTTGAGAGGGAGGCGAGAAAGCTCCTTTGTATTGGGCTGGGGGAATGTTTTAATTCAGTAGCATTCAGTTTAGAGCGGTGGTAGCGGGGCGCTAGAACACCGGCTTCTTAATCGGGAGGTCGTGGGTGCGAATCTCGACATGTACCAATTTGACTTAGTTTTCTAAGTTATGTACATTTGTGAAGTTACAGTAGCAGTACCACTCGCTAATTGTGAAGGAAAACGTCGTGAGGAAACCTGGTTATCTGAAGTGTTCAACTACCTCTCGCTCGCAATCCGCGGCGGGCGCGCGTAGAAATTAAGACCATACTCTCTCTTTCTGAGAGAAGGCCTGTGCCCCGTAATAGGACGTATATATAGGCTTCATAAAAAAGTATTAAGTGCTGCACTAGCTAAATCTATTTTACAAATATTAAAGGGGTGAGGTACATAATACGAACTTGTAGAAAAGAAAAAAGAATCGACGAAGAAAATTAAGTTAATAAACAATCAACTAAAGACATTCTTAATTTGCAAGACGCTTAAAAAACAAAATATCGCGGTAAAAAATTAAAATTCGAACGCGACCAACAGCTCTTTAAAAACTACCCTCAAGTGAAAAGTACTGGCCGCATACAAAAAGAAACAATGGCCTTGTCTTCCCTGACGGCATCCAACATGCTGGGCGAGCTCGGTCGCCTGGCCAGTTGGCTGAAAGGAGATTGCATGGCGCCCGAAGAATTCGCCGGACTCGCCGTCACTGAAAAGGTAACTTTCCGGTCTTTTCCGGTTTTCTTTTTTTTAAGTAAGACTGGTTAACAGTTGACCTCTAGCCACAAATATTATCATTTATGTCGAACTAACAACTATGTTTAGTCGGTTAGGATGTTTCAAAGTTTAATTGACTTTCATAATCAATCAATCTTCGTATCTAGATTCTATCAACACAACTTTAAGCAGACTAACTTCCGATCTTAACTAATTTCAGACACAGATCGGTAAGAACCATAATATCATACTAGAGAACTATTTCTAAGAAGTATGAAGAGATCGTGGCCTAGTCGAACCGAGTGATTGGAATCAATCATTTGAGTTAAGCAACAACAGGGCGGATGCTGGCTGGGTGACCATCCCGTGACTACCGATATTGGCATTTTTTCCGAGCGTTGCCGTTGCCCATGCCTTTGGTACCGGCTGTCATGTAATGGCAGTCGTTAAGCCATGTCAAAAGGCCTGATAACTTCCAACAGTAAGGCCCGCCACTGTCTTCCAATCGTCCACCAACCGGACTTGGCCCCCGTGGTGGAGTATGGCCTAACCTTCCTGCAGTGCAGGAAGAGACCCGTGCCCCAGCAGTGGGGACATACAAAGTCGAAGAAGTACTATTTCTAATTCTGAGCCAAGTATGAGTCGCATTCGCCCACGGAGGGTTCCGTGCCATTATCTTTTTATGTAGCCTATAAACGGCCCAATGCAGGACAAAGGCCTTCTCTCGGAGAGAAGTATGGGCTTAATCACCAAGCGTGCCCACCGCGGACTGTCAATTTCAAGCGCTGACGTATGCAAACATCTTGGTCACTCAGGTTTCCTCAAGATGTTTTCCTATAAATCTTTTTTCATTAAATATGTTTTTTAAGTAGCCTTTAAACGTCCCACTGCAGGGCACAGGCAGTCTCTCTGAGGGAGGCATGGAGTATGGGCTTAATCGCCATGCGTGCCCACCGCTGATCGGTGATTTCCAGTTTGTGAAAGTGTATACCTTATTCGAGTTCAAAGGTCAAATTCGCTGATATTACATAGTCATAACATAACCTCACGCCTCTATCCCAGAGGGGTAGGCAGAGACCAGGGACTGCCACGTCCCTGACAGATCACATTCGCTTCAACAACGTTCATAAGTCGCTGGGTACTCAGCGCACGCTCGGTTCCGCTGCAATTTCTGTGTTTTTAGATTAGATTATATAAGAAAATTCTTTATTGCACAATAAGCATATTTGTACAAAGGCGAGCTTAATACTAAAGAGTATTTTCTTCCAGCTAATCTTGGGTTATGTGGATAGTAGTGCGGGTAGTGCCCGGAGAGAGTTATTGTGAATAATTATCATTAATAAAATCTTATCGGATAATTAAAAAAAAAAATACTTATCAATATAACATAATTACTTAGAATACACATTATAATGACATAATGATTTTTAGTGCTGTAGTGTCTTAACTTTGCATGAGTAGATGCGAGATAACTGATAAGCTAATTCTCGTAGCGGTCTTCCAAGGTAAGTTAGCCAGTGATACCTTGGCTGTGTCAACAGGCCTACGTAAATATTTGGCCGGTTTCAGCATGGAATTGCATTAGCCCTTGGCTACTCCCCCCCCCCTTCCCCTTACCGTATAATTCGTTTCCTCTATATTTTACAAAACGTTTCGCATAATAAATCCAAGGTTTTGGAATGATTTTTTACAAACCCCAATAATGTGCGCTCTAAAGTGTAGGTCCGAGGTAAAATTAACGCCCAGATCTCTCACCTCCGGGACACGGTTCATCGGGGTCCCATCGACAACGTAAAGGTGATGAAGCGGTCTTCGTGATCGGATAAACGAGATGACTTGACACTCCGCTACGTTGAAGTAAAGCCGGTTTTCATGACTCCACTTCACCACCCTGTCAATATCGTCCTGCAGTCCGATACAGTCAGAGTCATATTCAATTTTTCGGACTAGTTTTAGGTCGTCTGCAAAAAGCAAACAGGTAGATTCGCGCACAGCTTCCGGTAAATCATTTATTAAAATGAATTCCAATGGGCCTAAATTACTACCTTGACTCACACCAGATCTTGTGAAGTACGGCTCAGACTTATGGCCGGCGCAGTCCATGTATTGTCGTCTGTCCCTCATGTAGTTGGCAAAGAACTGTAACGTATGTGGAGTACAACCAGCTCGGGCCAATTTCACCAACAGGATGTCATTGTCGACAGTATCAAATGCTTTCGGTTCGGATGGCGCAGTCGGTCCGAGCATACTAAGACCGTGAAAACCTGGCCTTAAACTCTAAGGGCACATTTCTGAATTGAGAATTTCGATAAGTGAATACTTAACTGTAGTGTTGTCTCTTCCAACTTCTCAGCAAAGAGCGTGACGAAAGTTACTGAAGTATTTCCTCAGTGAAATTTTCGATTCAGAAGCTGGCCATCATTCATTCAACTTATTCCAGACTTTAGTGAGTCTCCTGAGAAGCCAAGTCACCAGATATTTGATAACCTAAACAAAATTGAAGCCTCATTTCATGTTAAGTGGATACATAAAACGTGCCACGGTTGAAGTAAGGTCTTGTTTCCACTCGGTCGGATGAGTGGGGTTATAAATTCTCGCCGCTCAGAATACTAAAAACGTTTATGTCGCTATCATTTTGCACTCTTCTTTATGTATAGTCGACACATGAATGCTCTACTCATGCCCGGTTTCTGAGGTCCATTTAAACCTAGTTTATCTATTCCATAACGCTATTGATTCAATAACTTGACATTTTACGTTTCTGAACACCTATGCAAAAGGTAAACTTGGTTTAAACTTCGTTCAACTTAACCGCCCGGATTTGGTCGTTTATCGAATCCATAACTTTATTTGACGTTTTACAAGTAAGTGACATTAGACAGTTTAGGTTATTTTACATAAATTGTGTTTCTCTTGTGAAAAACAACCAGTCTTATTATTTTTATCTTGTTGCACATATTTCTGTACCGAGAAACTTGAGGTCCCGAAGAAATCCGTTTGAAATGTTCTCGGATGAGGAATTCCAAGCAAGATATCGTTTCAATAAGGATACAGTCCTGTCTTGTACATTCCAGCCTAAAATAGTAAGATTAATATTAAAGTACATACAATAAATATGATTATAAACCATTCTTACTATGGAGTCAGCTAAACTCTGCAACTACCTAGGTATTTGATTTAAAAAAAAAGCTTTTTGCGTGGGTGCTCCTAGTACACCCACCTAATTACAGAAAACTTTATTATATCTTTCAACGTATGTACTTGAGTATAAAATTTACTTAGGTTTTATGTTTCAAAGTAGGTATGTTCTTTTACTCTTTCATTTAATATTTTATAAGTTAAGTAGGTTCTTAACTTATAAAATATGAAATGAAAGAGTAAAAGAAAACCTACATACTTTGTCGTCACTTAAGTTTCTTCGAGCCTTCTTCTTCAGCGTGTCATAAAACGCATGCAATTGTTTCTCACTTCTAAGGGCCACTTCCACAGGCGGCATTATATTTATTAGTGAGTGCAGCCCAAGCTTTTTTCTTGCCTTCTACTGTCGTTCCATCAGATCGAAACAAACTTTTTAGCTATTTCGATAAGCAATAACTTTTTTCGTTCCGTAAAGTTCTTGCTCCGTTTTCCGGCATCCTTTGTAGGTTCCATTAGAATAATAGATACATCAAGAAGGAAGAATAGATTAACATACAGTTATGTAAAGTTTGGACAAGTAAGAACTGATAAACAAAATTGCCGCACAAAACTAACATCTGACTTTTTTTCTTGACAGTGGTAAAGATAAATTATTGGTTTAGGTTATGAAAAAAAATTCTCATCTTTTAAAAAAAATCTTACTGTAAGTTGATTTAAAACTATTATTTTAATTATTTTATGTATGCAAAACCTGAATCTGCAGTAGAATACAGATAAAATGCGTATGTTAAGAGTAGGCTTCAAAATAGTTCCATCTAGTGGCGGAATGGTGAACTACTTATCGGTTCGATAACTATACGACCGTCCTCCGTGTACTCAGAAACGCATTGACAGTTAACTGACGTTTATTGAACTGATAACTTTATTGATTCTATAGCTAACGAGCCATTAACTGTGAACCTCAGAAACCGGGCATCAGTAATGTAGGGTTGTAAGTTTAAGAAAGGTTGTAGTTGCTTACTTATCCATAGCTGTATCGGGTGAGATGATTTATAGAGCGTCCAGTGGCATCCTCAGACACACTAGATGGGTGAAGTGACCACTCTGATGCTGCAATGCCTGGAATATAGTTTTCGGGTGTAAAACCCTCCTTCCTTCCTCCTTCGATATCGGGTGTAATCGCGATTTTTTGTTAGGTAAAACTTAATTACCTTAATTCCCGACGTTTCGGCAACGTTGCAGTTGCAGGGTCACTGGTAGAATGAAGTGGCGAGTAAAGTCCAGTATTGTAGTGAGAATAGGTCCGCGGACAGGTCCGGTGATAAGGCGCGTGTTTACTTACACTGGATTCCACGTGGCTTACACTGGATTCCACGTTCTTCGGTATGGCCAATGGTGTGCCAAATTTAGACTTCCGACGGTTTCTGGCAGTGGCTGGATGAAGATGGTTGAGGGCAGAATAAGTAACGTGCTTGGGGAGGGCTATATCCAGCAGTGGGCGAGTACAGGCTGATTGATTGAAATGAAATGTAATAAAATGAAATGAATGGAAATAAAATGAAAACTTATTTGCACAGCAATGTTTACATAAATAGTGTGTTACAGTTTAAGGAGCTAAATACTTTCAAAAATATAGTTGCTTACGGTAGGGCGACCCTGTATTGTAAACCAAACACATTGTATATAGGTAAACATACAAACTGATTGATTGATGGATTGAACGATTGATTGAGATGCCAACTATGCGCACTTGACTCATGGAATCTTTCAGGACTTGGTGAGCGTAATATAGGAACAAGGGCGCTACCTAATTTTTCCACCATAATTTCAGTGTCTTATTAAATATCTTTATTCATGATAAAAATGTTTGCCTAATGAACGTCAGAGTTGTTATTTTCACAATTAATATTTTAGTGGGAAAGAAGCTAACAAACAAACTCCGCGTTTATTCTTTACAAACAAAAAAAGTTTAACTTAATTAACCAAGTTTTCAACTTTAAATTTGTAATTCATATGTTGAACACTAGATAGATAGATAGATAGATAGAATATTCTTTATTGCATGTACACCAAGGATACAGTCGTCCTTTAAATACTTTTAACATAATCTAATATTTAATAAAAGACATGTTTGTCTTCTGATTAATCCTTGATGTTATAGAAATGTAAAGCTTTTCTGCATGGAGTGTGCTTAACACATTTTCAAACCGCGTCGGTGGTAACTCTAATATGTCTTGAGAAATCTAGTTGTAGAACTTTATATAGTACCCCGGATCTACCAGGAACATCAGCCAGTCTAAATCGTTGCCATGTTTATTTCTAACATTGTAATGGCTACCAATATTTTCGATGTCTGATATTTTTTGTGTAATTCTTTGTCGCCCGATTGAACCTACAGTCTATTTATGCTTACTTGTCCAATTTAGTAAACAAGATTCTAACCTTAAAATTGATATTAGATGCATAAACTAGACAATTTCTCGCAAATTCATGAACTATGTTTATAAAATTGGCAGCGTGTTATCTAAAAGAGTGTTCCAGGTTACTTCATTTATGGAAATATGGCAGTTTTGGACTAAAAAGTCACAATTTAAGGGTAGAATCTTGTTTACTAAATTGGACAAGTAAGAATAAATAGACTGTACTTCAAACTGTCAAATACACAATACATATTTTGACATGTGAAAATAGTAGGTATTGTGAAAATAGGTGATATGTCAGGGTCGTGGCACGTGGCAGTCCTTGATCTCTGCCTACCCCTTCTGTATACAGGCGTGAGGTTATGTTATATTACGCAATAAAGCAAGATTAAACTTCGGTACACAAACAAAGCCGAGACAAAGATGTTTGTTCGCTTGGAAATCAATTGACGGCTTGTCCAACGCCACAATGGGTCCTGATTCGATAAGTGACGCGACAACCCATTGTTTGAGGTCTCGTACTGAATTTCGACGATAGCTCGATACCTCGACGTCCCTACCTCGATGGTTCTGTAACGATACTTCTTTAAAGTAGCTGGCCGGTGCAGCCGTCTGTACATAGATTTTTTATCCCGTAGAATTCTGACAGCTATCATTTCTTGACTTTTGTAGGTAAAACATAAAATAATAATGCATACATAACCTCACGCCTGTATCCCAGACGGGTAGGCAGAGACCAGGGACTGCCACTTGCCACGATCCTGATAGATCACCTTCGCTTCATCAACGTTCATAAGTACGTAAAAAAAATAATAATAATAATATGAGCCTATATTATCGTATTTTTTTAGATTACTATCAATACAATATACATCCCTCTCCAGGACTTGATAGATAGATAAATCATTTATTTTTGCTTAAATACACACACACATAAAGCATCACATAAAACGTAATTACATAAAATAGTTTAGGTACAAATACAGCTTTATCTTACAAACTAACTCACATGCATCGAGTTCTACGGCATAAAAGGCCGTATGTGGGTGTGCCACATAAGCTCAAAAAGGCCGTATCTCAGTATAATGGTACCTACTTGCTTGGCATAAAATAATAACTAGCATTTAGATTGAATTTTTTTTATTCGGTTTTTTCGATTCGGTTTTTTTAATAATAATATCTTGCACACAAGTTAACTCAACACAATAAATTAGTAGTAAAACTTATGAAATGTCAGAATTCTGCGGAATAAAAAATCAGAGTTTAGACAGAGTTTAAATAAATAAATATTCATGGACATATACTCGGTTTTGTTTGGTGTCAGTCAGTAGAGTTGAAACCCAGAGCTAAAGGTTTCGATGAAAAAAGATAAATAATATAAAGATAATATAAATATATTAGTGTTGCTAACTAATTTATGTGTTCTAATAAGTAGATCTTCAGCATTATTTTGTTTTTCCAACGTTGGACGTATGCCTCTTCATGGGTCCTCCATCGCGATCGGTATGTGGCTATTATAGGCCAGTTCGACCCTGTAATAGCCTTGATGTCATCTGACCATGCAGGTGGTTTGCCTATGTTCTTCCTCCTGAGCGCAGTGAAAAACCAATGCTGAAGAAAGAGAAGAAGAATAATTAGATCGTGAGAACAGTCTGAAGCACGATATCACTACAGTAATTGATATCACCCCTTTGTATGTCCCCACTGCTGGGGGCCGAGTCTCTTCATGGATCGCAGAAAGGTTAGGCCATACTCAACCACGGGGGCTAAGTCCGGGTTGGTAGGTAGTAAGTCAGAAGTTATCAGCCGCCCAACAGGCGTCTGACGTGGCTCAACGACTGCCATCACATGACAGCCGGCACCAACGGCTTAGCGTGCCTTGCGAAGCATGGAAGCGCTCGGAAAAAATGCCACTCGCGGTAGTCACGGGACGGTTACCAATCCTGTACCTGACCGGCCCTGATGTTGCCGAACAAAAGTGATTGATTCCAATAATAATAAATAAATAAATATTCATGGACATATTACACAGATCTCGTTAGCCCCACACTAAGTACAACTAAATGTGTTATAGGTGCTAACTCGACGATAGATTTAATACAATAAATACATAGATAACATCCAAGACCCGAGACAAACTAGAAAAGTTTGTTTCCTAGTTTGACCCGGCCGGGGATCGAACCCGAGACTTTCGGTTTTACAGTCAGCGTGCCCAACCGCTGCGCCACCGAGACCGCCAATCACTACTCGGTACCACTAGGCCACGAGCGCTTTAGATACTACATGTCTACAGTAATGATGAGTCAATATTTACCTGGCTCGGATCACGACAAGCGTCGAGAAAGCGAGCTAGGTTGGAAATGTTCGGCCTTCATTGGAGTTATCGATTTTATTGTACTCCGCGCTTTGGGCGGACGCTTGGCAGTGGGATTGCAACTGGAGGACAATGTACTACAGTGGCAAAGGATATTTCCACGCGATTCCGGCCCTCCCAAGCTCTTCATTGGTTGATAACATGGTCTACCGCGAAGTTACATAGGATGCAGATCCTATCAGATGGCCTCAGTCTGGCAACATCTGGGTGTATCTAAATGTTTGTGATGTCCTTGTGATGAACCGCTCATAGCCCCGGCTGCTTGAGTGATCTTAAACGATCACAAAGGTTAAGCAACATAGGGCGCGGTCAGGTGCAGGATGGGTGACCGTCTTGTGACAACCGACAGTAGCATTTTTTCCAAACGCTTCCGTGCTTCGCAAGGCACGCTTAGCCGTTGGTGCCGGCTGTCATGTAATCAATCGCTAAGCCATATCAGACACTTTATGGGCGGCTTGATAACTTCTGACAGTAAGGCTCGCCACTGTCCACTTGGTCCCCGTGGTGGAGTATGGCCTAAACTTCCTGCGATGCAGGAAGAGTTGGTATGGATATGGAAAATTCACTTAAACTGCAAATGAACCGTAAACGAAAACGCTCGACACTTGAAAGAGTTTTAGGAGCAGAAAGAGATCTGTGACGACTTAACCCGGTGGAGCTCTCTCACTCTACTGGGCTTCTGCAGGGTTGCCAGAGTGACGAATTTCACCTGCATACGTCCGATATTTTGTAGGCACACTGAAGGACCTAGAAGTGCGCTGGTTAGTAAAGTGCTAAATTAAAAATGTAAAATGTCAACCAGATAGACTTTTGAGAAAAGAAAAGGAGCTAGCGTTCTAAGCTCGCAACTGAGCGAACTGAATTTTTTAATATTTATTGTCATATTAAATTTCAAGAAGTCCCAGTAAGTACCTACCATGCAATTTCGCATTTTTACTTGAACAAGCTAACCTGTGAAGCGTGAAGCGCTCGTGGCCTAGGCGAACCGAGTGATTGGAATCGATCACTTGGTTAAGCAACAACAGGCGCGGTCAGGTACGGGATGGGTGAGCGTCCCGTGACTACCGCCAGTGGCATTTTTCCGAGCGCTTCCGTGCTTCGCAAGGCACGTTAAGCCGTTGGTGCCGGCTGTCATATAATGGCAGTCGTTAAGCCATGTCAGAGGCCTTATGGGCGGCTTGATAACTTCTGACAGTAAGGCCCGCCACTGTCTTACAATCCTCCACCAACCCGGACTTGGCCCCCGTGGTGGAGTATGGCCTAACCTGCCTGCGATGCAGGAAGAGACCCGTGCCACAGCAGTGGGGACATACAAGGGTTGATAACGAAAGCTAACCTGCGCTTTTTTAGTAATACTAGCTGTGCCCGCGGTTTATCGATTTTCCCATAGGTTTAAGATATTTTCCCGCAGTAAAACGTAGCCTATGTGTTAATTCAGAATATCAGCTAACGCCATATTATATTTTATTGAAATCGCTGAATGAGGAAGTAACAAATATACACACTCACTTTCGCCTTTCTCATATTAGTGTGAAAAATCATTAACATCGCTTGAAAATAAACATTGCCTTCTACATTAATAATGCTATTTTGCACAAAATCTTTAATGAGAATACATACCGACTGTAAAACAATTTCCGACGGTTAATAAACAGCTTTGCTTAAATTATTGGATTTTACTATAGCATGAATAATTTCGCTTGAGAGATAACAGCGCTAGTATTTTAACTATTCAACGGGCGGAGATAGTATACATTTTTCATTGATTTTGAACTTGTTTTATAGTGATAAGCTTCAATTTATGGTGGGAACATGATACCATCCTGGTACAGCGTTAAGTGGCTGGACTGAAAATTGACGCTTTTTTACCTTAACCTCACGCCTGTATCCCAGATGGGTAAGAAGAGACCAGGGACTGCCACTTGCCACGATCCTGACCTTCGCTTCATCAACGTTCATAAATCGTTACATGCACGCACGCCGTTTCTGGATACTTTTATCTTCCCTTCCCCGGCCCCTCTATTTGGTTGAAGTATGTCTGCCTCGGACGTCCCTTACCGGCCCTTCCACCCACAGTTGCAATATATATTTGTTTCATCAGTATTTCAATAGTAATTAGTAATTAATAATTAGTTTTGTCAATTATTAATTAAATATACTTTATTGCACACAAAACCTTAAATAGGACATTACATAAGAAAAAAACATGTACAAAGGCAAGCCTATCTCTATAAATCAAGAGATTTCTTTCAGCAAACCTTGGAGAGTCGGAGCAGCAGTAAAAAACGTGTACATAATAAACTACATAGACTGCAAAAACCGTTAAAAATAATAGAAATAATACACTACATAGACTAAATACCTGCAAATATAAATAAAATACAGAGTAAATAATAAATAAATTTAAAGCTCAAATGTTGTATAGAATCAGGCGTTACTTTGCGGAAATCCATAATAGCATTAAAAAGTTAAAATTACTTTGCTGAATTGCGCCAAAAATCCCACAAGCACCATGCGGCTAGCTAATGCATTTGGGAGCCTGAGGATGCCTCGTGTTAGAGGCGAAACGCGTCGCGTGTTTTCTCACACAAGTATTGGTGTTGGTGGTGGTGTGTTCGTGTCTTGCTTCTGCTTGAAAAAGTGGTAGGGAGGGCGGTGCATTAGCTAGCCGCATGGTGCTTGTGGGATTTTTGGCGGAATTCAGCAAAGTAATTTTAACTTTTTAATGTTAAAGCTCAAAGTTATGATTTATAAAAATTATTAAATTTTTATTAATGACATTTAAAATTATTTAAAATTTGCAGGCAGAGACAACCTCAAATTTCCGACATTTTAATGTGTAGTTCAGATATTTCACATTAAGCATCTGGCAACCCGCTCCGAGACCATTGCGGTTCAGTGATCCGGAATGAGCTGTCTTGGCGTGTGAGCCTGTTGGGCTGTGGCGGGCGAGGAATTGTATCGACATATTATATTTTATGGGCAGTAATATCGACAAATAGCTTCGAATTTTTGAACTAAAACTTTCGTAAGCACAAGCTGTAGATTGCCCGTAGTGTGAGACGAGCAACCGACGACGCGAGCTCAGTCTCTTCCCACCATGATTAAGCTCTGCGAATCGGAGCGAAACCTGGTCGGACTCTTCCGATATGACAACACCCGTAAGTAGATCCGGACTAAAAGTCTACAAATAGTTTCGAAGTTGCGTAGGTAGGTACATTTGTGAAAATATGGTAGCAATTCCACACGTTCTTCTTCTTCTTTCGTGTCGAAAGCGCCGCCCTCCTGACATCTCGCTCCCAAAACCGCGCCACCGCGCGGCCCCTCCTGTGAGTAGCGATCAAAAGCCAAACGAGCTGTTCCAAAACCTAAAGCGCGATGAATAACAACGGACCTTCTCAGGACCATATCACACGTTAATTGGGAAGGAAAACATCGTGAGGTAATCTGAGGGTCAGAGTGCTTAGTGCGAGTTTTTTAACTACTCGATCGCGTTAACGCAAACTTGTGACGGTGCAAACCTCTTTACACCATTTTTATTTCTTTTTCCATCTATCATTTTCAAATATTTAAATTATGTATGTCACTCATTCTTCGATTTCCCTCATTTTTCATCCACTACTACTTTACCCTTTGACCAGATCTGACTTTTTACCTGCTTCTCCGTTTTTATCCAGTTTTCTGTTTTAAAGTTACTATAAATCTACAAATAAAATCACACCTGAAGTCGTTCCAGAGTTTATTTATTAATTATAAAAGTTATAAAACGTTCCAAACTTATATTTCTATGGCATCGAGGAAGCGCCACCTGGCGACAAGTATGGAAATTAAAATTGCTGAGTGCGAGTTGTAATGGTTTACGTTGAGAAGTGAACACGTTTACCAGCCAAAACACGAATAAACGCGAGTGCGAGTTGTACTGTGACAGCGTTTTGCCAGTTCGAACGGTTAACTTACTCATACTCACTACTCAATGCTCGATTAACGCGGTAGTAAAGTTATTCGATTGGATCTGTCAAACTCGCACTAAGGTGTTTCTCTGAGGTGTTTAAATAGCTCAGCGCCTGAAATTATGAATCCGCGGAGGGCACGCGTGGTAATTAAGCTCGTACTCTTTCTCTGAGTGGAGGCCTGTGCCCTGCAGTGGGACGTTTAGAGGTTGCGTAGAAAAATATCGACGGTACGTCACTGCAAAGCTAAAAATACCACCCAAGTAGGTGTCGAGATTCGCGCATCATAGGGTTGGCCGTCAAAATATACGAATTTAGGGGGAGGATTGACGTCACTCAGGATTTTCTTCAATTAATAGAACGAATATTATTTATCGTAAACAGATAATGTGACAATAAAGAATATACTATCGTATAACAGAAATTATATAAAAATATAGTACAATTATGTACTTCAATATTTACGTTTATTTATTCAAGATATATAAATCATATAATTAAAGAAATAGTTGCCAGACTGCAAAACAGTTTGTTGGCAAAGCATTCTAACCTCCTAAGCCCTGGACGTAACAGTTACTTCAAGTCGTCTAAAACTACGTAGATTTTGAAAAACTTTTTCTTCGTGTTGTCCAACAAATTATGACGAAAATATTGGACCTGGAACAGTTAGTTTTCCGGACTTCCTACTTAATATAAAAAAGGGTGTAAATTAAGAAAGTTATTGTCGATGTCCTATTTCTAGGACGTCAGGGCTTAGGAGGCTAGCTCTAAATAAAAGCATTCTTTTGTGTAAAGCAGGTAGTATTATTATTGCTTTTAGTAATAAGACAAGTATAACATTACTTACATTTAATAAATTTTGGTTGTATTCCTTTTCAGGTTGTGCAATGAAGTATGCTCTATACTATACTATTTTTAATGCACTAACCCGTGCTAAGGACAATTTTAAAAACCTATTTAGAGGCAAAAAATTCCACCCATGCCGGGATTTGAAGCCGCGACCTCTGGCTATTCGTGCCAGCGCTCTTTCCAACTGAGCTAATGGGCGACTCACCGGCATCAGTGACATTTCGAACCTCTTTACACTATTCTCTGTATTACGTACAAGCAGCGACATCTGGCTTAAGTAAATTGCATCACTTACAGCCCCGACTACCTACTTTGCAGTTAGGTTTTTACATCGGAATGATATCACTGTACCCACGTGATTATACTATTTTTATTTTTAATGCACTAACCCGTGCTAAGGACAATTTTAAAAACCTATTTAGAGGCCAAAAAATCCACCCATGCCGGGATTCGAACCCGCAACCTCTGGCTATCCGTGCCAGACTATATATCTATTTATCCCATGTGCACTATAAACGCGTAGTTTGGAAGTTGTTATTACATAATATATAAAAACCACGCAAACGAAGTTGTGGACAATTACTAATATTATAAACGCGAAAGTTTGTAAGTATGGATGGTAGTTTGTTATTCTTTCACGTAAAAATTATTGAATAATTTTAATGAAACTTTACAGTTATGTATATAGCTTATACATCAGAATAACACATAGGCTACAATTAAGAAAAGTATTGTGTGATATTTTTCAAATGCAACCCAAAAATATGTTATGTAGTAATTTTAATGTCATAATATTTTTTTTTTTTTTACGCCACGCTAATATAAGCTGCTCGAAATATTAATCATGCGCTGACGAATTCGCGGGCATCATCTAGTGTTACATAACAAGGCCAAGTTATGGTATATATAAAACACCTACCCACTAGATGAAAATATTTTTTGCATAACCAGTGATACGCCGCCTTCCCATTTTATTACTTCCTCCCTAGCAACGGTTGCCTAGGCGATAAACATCTACAGGGTGGCAATAAAAACATGACCATTGCGTAGCTTAATGGTGGGCGGTTTTAAATCGCGATGCCTCTAGCATGTTGAAGGATTTGCGAAGGTTTTTTAAGAGTTGAACTATGTCGTCAACCAGATAATTTTGGTTGGAGTTTTCACCCCTTTAAAGAAAGAAGCTACTTTTTTAATGTATTTTGAAGAAATATTGGAAAAAACGAGTGTAAACAGTTCTAATATGTTTATTTTACTATTCTTCACTAGACCTTATTAGATATGTACTCGTACATATGAGGAATTTACGAAAATTCTTTTTCCGAAATTTCTCAACATTCTTATAAACAACTAACTGCTTTTTGCTAAGTGTTTCGTAGCTTTTTAGATAACTATAGTTTACATAATTCAAGATAAGAAAGCTTTTTACAGAACTAAAATCAGTCCTAAATTAGAAAAGTTATAGCAGTATTAGTAACTTGGGGTGGGTGCCGCAACCGAAACCGGTTTTTCTTGTTAAAGCAGTTAGAAAAATTTGAACAGTTTGTAAAATTGATTATTATCTCCCAAAGTTAATTCTGTTCATAAACTGTTAACCAATTTTCTGACATAAAAACTCTTTGTTAAGATTTAAAAAAGTAGCCTCCGTTTTAGACGGAGCATCATGATAAACCGTCTGTTTTACGTTTTACCTTATTAAAAAGAAACTCGTGCGTTTTACATTACAACAACGCACAAGTAGGTACGTAATGAGATAGGAGTACAATACGATATTGAAATTGGTGAAACGAGAGACCCTTTTGAGCAAATGTGCTATAGAGATTATTAATTTGATTATGTACCTACTGCGTGTAATCTTTTGTTATAATGTTGTTTAATAAAGTGTATTACCAATCCGGATTTGGCCCCCGTGGGGGAGCAAGGGCTAACCTTCCTGTAATGCAGGAAGAGATCCGAGCACCAGCAGTGGGGACATACATAGGGTTGATATCAATATCAAAGTTTATTGCTATTTTTTGGCGAAGCTTATTTTTATTGTTTTATTTTGACTTTTTGTACATATTGTCTTTTTTGCTTATGTCAGTTTTTAAATTTAGTTTTCTGTTTTATCTAGTATTAATTGTCTCTTGTAAAATATTATCTAATAAACACAGGATTTATAAATAAATTATTTATTATTAAAACAGAAAAGGCACCATACGGTGCTTAACACTATTCTTTCCTTTCGTTCTTGTTTTACGTGATTTGTATTTACTTAGAACTGGGTTACACGTGTTTGAAAGCCGTTACATATAACTATGTATTGAATTGTAAAGTTTTAGTAGCAGTGCCACTCGCTAACGGTGAAGGAAAACTTCGAGAAGAAACCTGAGTGTCTGAAGTGTTCATTTGAACGTGGTAGGTATTTCCTCAGCGCTTAAAATTTCCAATCCCCGGTGGGCACGTGGCAGTGTTGGGCGTAGTTAACTACTTTTTTGTAATCAGCTTACTAACTGCGATTAAAAGTAGTTAACTACATGTAGTTATGGTTATATGTAGTTAACTACTGTAATCAAATTCCCTTAAGTAGTTGTTAATTTGATTGCTGTAATTGCTGTAATCAAATTACTTATGATTACTGATTAGCTTACTTGTAAAAACTTATATTTCCGTTCGTTCGCACAATAGTAGCGAACGGATGTACACACTGTCGGACACATGTAAATACACTACCCGACATGCAGGTAGTAGATAGTGGGCTCTAACTACCTACGTAGCAAACGACAAGTCGATACATGAACGACACGCCAGCCACGCCTGTTTTTTTATACGCAAGTTTATTTTAAAATGTAGTTATAAAAAGTAATCTTGTAATCGTGATTGCAACTACAATTTGCATTTACTAATCAAAATGTTTAACTACTTATTCTGATTACTTGATGTAGTTTGTAATCGTGATTATTTGATCATAGAGTGATCATCACTTGTTTGAACTTCTGTCTGGCGCCGGCATAATGAGATGATTTATGCAGCGTCCAGTGGTATCTTCACTCACACTAGATGAGTGCTGACTCGGATGCTGTAGTGCCTGGGACATTTTACACCGTGCAGGCTTGTCCAGCACCTATACCATCCTGACACCTTAGTCGGCCTAGCCCACTGGAAAGACTAGCCAATACGTGCGGAGCCCACCAAGCCGCGGGTTTGCTCACGATGTTTTCCTTCACATTTAGCGTGAGTTATTGCGGCTAGAAATTCGCAAATATAATTAATTTCGTAATTAAACAAAGTCATGGTACATGCCCGCACGGGGATCGAACCTGGGTCACTCGCTTGGGATCGGACAAAAGAACCTTTGGTTAAATTCGTTCCGCCGCAAAATGGTGTCTGTAATAGTTTTCAACATGATTTTTTCTGGTCTTCAGTTAATTATCGCGCCAAAGAAAATGTTTCCGCCGTTTTCTGTTTCAACTTCCAGTGATCCGGATTGTGTCAGATGAGGAATTTTCCGGGAAGGACGGACGTAATCCAATTAGAAAGCTGTTAAAGGTTTCCTAGCAGGCGGCGTCCCTATTTTCATTCCAGTAGCTTAACTCTTCAAACTATTAGCATCAGGCTAAGGATCGCCAGTTGATAATGTAGAATCAAGTTTTTCCTCTTATTGGAACAGGACGGCGTGTTTCAATTAAACTTTCAATAAATTCTGTTAGGTTCTCCGACGGAGCATCCACCAGGAGTTTAAGTTTTAGTCGTAATAAGTCTTAATAATAGGGGTTGAAATATGAAATTGCCGTTTTATTGCAATAGGTTCTTTGAATTGACATAGAATCTTCATGGTTTGAGGTTTTCGAATGAAACTTTTTTGAAATGGTTTCTATGATGTTCTTTTTTTTAAAAATGTGAAACATTTGAATATCGACTTTCAATTGTTTTTGTTATTCAATTTAGACAAGAAAGATGGATACTGCGAAAATTCGAGTGATTTTTGAATACGAGTTCCGACGCGGAACTAACGCGGCAGAAACAGCCCGCAATATCAATGCTGCGTTTGGAGAGGGGTCTACTAATGAACGCACCGTGCGATTTTGGTTTAAACGCTTTCGTGATGGAAATTTCGACTTAAAGAACGAGCCACGAGGAAGACCGCCCACACAGGTGAATAACGATGAATTAAGAGAGATAGTGGAAGCCGATCGTAGTCAAACTACCTAGGAATTAGCGCATGGTTTAACGGCATTAGTAGACCCCTCTCCAAACGCAGCATTGATATTGCGGGCTGTTTCTGCCGCGTTAGTTCCGCGTCGGAACTCGTATTCAAAAATCACTCGAATTTTCGCAGTATTATGGTTTACTTCGGAAGTATGAAATCTGACATAAACTTGCGCGACCCATATACATTTTCTGGGCTTCTACTGTCAGTGTGTTGTAGGCTTAAATTGGTTATAGATGTTTACTTTTTAATGAAATGGCCTATTGTGGGCTTTTTTCATCCTGCGGCTTAACTGAGACAGTCCTTCTGGCTCATTCTATCCCATCTCGTGGTACACGAGTACAAACGCCGGCAGTCAGCCTTGTGATTGTTTGAAGGAGCCGTCTATTGTGGCCTTTGTTCGTCCTGTGGCCCAGCAGGTACTGTTCTTCTTGCTCATTCTTTCCATCTCGTGGTACACACGCGTCCACAACGCCGGCAGCCTGTGTTTGTAATTGTGTGTTAGCTCAGGAGGTTAGCTGGGATAGTTGTGGCTCATTCTATGCCATCTAGTGATACACGAGTACACAACGCCGACAGTCAGTCTTGTGATTGTTCCAAGGAGTCGTCTAATGTGAGCTTTGTTTGTCCTGCGTTTTAGCTGGTAAAAAAAAGAAAGAAAGACATTATAATAACAAGACACATCACAGAAACAAAATAAACATTTCTTCTGACTCATTCTATCCCATCTCGTGGTCGTCTCTTGTGGGCTTTATTTATCTTGCGGCTTAGATGGGACAGTTCTTTGTCTTATTATTTCCATCCCGTGGTGCATACGCGGACAAAACGCCGGCAGCCTGACGGTTCTTCTGGGTCATTCTATCCCATCTCGAGGTACACACGCGTACACAACGCCGGCAGCCTGTCTTTGTGATTGTGTGAGAGCCCGGGAGCCGTCTATTGTGGGCTTTGTTCGTCCTGCGGCTTAGCGTCCTTTGTCGCCCATTTCCGATATCAGCCGGCGGCATAAAGTGGACTTCAGGGAATCCGCCCCTTTGTAATTTTCCTACAAACGATTCTGAGAGATTTTCCTGCGATACAAACAAGATACGCGACAAATGACGAAGTCTTGATTTTGAATACGCGTTTATGTAGAGTTTCTTTGTTGGGTTCTTCTTCAGATAATTCATTTTGAACCTAACAAATAAACAGGTGAAGTACCTGTTTATTAAGAAGTAAGTGAATCTGGGCTTACTTAAGCAAGTAAGTGAATCCGGGATTAAGTTAATGAAGTTAATGTTTATTACCATATTATATAATATAAACTGTTGTGTATTGTATAGAGTGTACTCCGAAAATCACGCATAAACCTCCCAGGTTTTTGTGATTTTGATTTGTTTAATTTTACTACACTTATGTGCCTTAACCCTTAGGTGCATGATTTTTTATTTTTATGTAAAAAAAATTTACGAGATAGTTAAATATTTATGAAATACGGGAAAAATAATTAAAAAAATCGTATATGTATTTTAATTTATATTATTTATTAATAAAAGTAATTATCATTTTTGATAAACTATGCATTAGTATCACAAATAGTAAACAAATTTACTTAGTATGAAAAACTTGGAAGCAGTTATTTTTTCTATTATCACAGAGTGATATTTTACACTTTACACACATGACAGAGGTTAGTTTTTTGCAGTTAGCGTATTTACATTGATTTCTTTTGGTGCCGTAAGATTTTTCATGACCAGCTCCGTCAGTGCGAACATCTTCAGGAGGTAATGTTTGAGCACCAAGTTTAGGTCTTTTTTGTGTTGTCGTATTTTCTGTTTTGTTCAAACTAGGTCTGCCTCTTTTATTTTCAGATGTGGCTCCATATTTGCACAAAGTGTCAGCTAACTCCGTTCTAAAGTCAGCAAGTTTCAATATATGTTTCGGGTTTGTTCCTTTCTTCATTGAAACTTTTTTGTACAAGACCCAGCTATTGATAACGGCCATATCTAGCATATGCTGAAAAAGCCTGTTGGTCCACTTCTTGGATTTCATCCGTATTCTGTATCTACCTAGGTAGCTATCCATAGTGTCTACACCTCCCATGTGAGCATTATACTCATGTATTGCTTTGGGGCAAGATATAGACACGCTCTTTTTTAGCTTTTTGTCGTATCGGTTGATAGCACCCACAGGTTCTGCACCTACATACGTAGAAAGCAGCAAGACCTGCTTATTGTCCTTCCAGCTTGTAGCTGCAAATTCAACACCTTCAAACGAAGTCACGTTCTCTTCGTACGAACCTCTTGGCACAGATGTCTTGAGTACTTCTTTCTTTTCTGGTAACTTGCATGTTTTCCCCAATCTGGTCCTCTGGACTGTGCCCAAGCAATAAATGCCTGCCTTGTGTAGATAGTGAAAAAGAGCCAGGTTTGTATAGTAATTGTCAAAATAAACAATGTGGTTTACATTCCTGGGTACAGGCCGAAGTAAACGCACCACTGTGTTTGACACTGCTCCCAGATCTGGTTCATTAGGCAACCTTTTGAGATCATGTGTGCCAGAAAAGATTTCGAAAGAGTACGCAAAGCCCATAAGGCAGCACAGAACATATAATTTGAAGCCCCATTTATGAGGTTTGTTTGGTAAATATTGTTTCATAAAGTGAGCTATTTTCGTTGCGCACATCTGCTCATCTACTGAAAGGCGATGCTCAAAAGGGACCGTTACAAAGCGCTGGTTCAGGTGGTCTACTACTGGTCGTATTTTGTGAAGTCGATCATGCTTAGGATGTTCAGGAAGTAAATGACCATCATTATCATTGAAATGTAACACTTGGCGAATTTTTTCGAATCTATTGACAGTCATGGTGTCTGCTATTGGATGGAATCGCACATTGTTTGTCCAATAAGACCTTATACTGGGATAATGATACACCGAAGTATAAATCAAAATGCCAATATATTTTCGTAGCTCCAGCAATGTGATGGGATCGGAGAAATTTGGATTTTTTTGAATGGCATATTTGTTGGACTCGGCAACAATCAATTCCAGTAAACTCTGTTCGAAAAAGTACGAGAAGAACTGGAACGGTGTAGATAAATCCAGGATATGTTGAGGGTATTCGCTTACTCCTTGAAATTCCAAAGCCTGATCCACCATAGCCATGTTCTTTTTTTTCCAAACCAAATTCCGCGCCACGGGGTAGTTGATGGAATTCGGCTGGTTTTCTGGCAAATCGTCAAGTATCAGTGGGGGATCTGGGTATATTTCATCGTCTGCGTTTGTCTTTTCGTCACCACTTTGTCGCCTAAGTTCTTCTTCTTCTTGTCTTTCTTTTTCGAGCTCTGCTCGCAAGCTACCTACATTCTCGTAATAGTCTAAACTATCTTCGTCAATATCACTCTCATCCTCTGAAATTTCTCCATTTTCTAGTTGCAACAGCAGTTTTTCGATGCGGTTGCCGTCCATAGTTCACTGATAAGGACCTGAAAGCGTAAATACACATGCAAACCCAACACAAAACCAAGAAAATAGCAAAATTTGTTTCAAAAAAGAAAGTATGAAATTAATTCTTAGGAGGGAAAAAAATATACCGCCACTGCATAAATTATCATTTTTGATAACTAACTTCAAGCCCGAAAATAGTAAGGATAAATAAAAGCCTGTAGCAAAATAAATGAATTCCCACAAAAAAGAGATACTTACCAGCAGGAAAAGGATTTTTCACGGCGTAAATTCACTTTCTTTTGTTACGATTTACTCGGATGAAAATTTGTCGAAGTTGACATTGCATACACCAAAGCGCGCGAACAACAAATGTTAAATTATTAACCAATCAAATGCAAGTAATGGAGTGAACCAATCACAGACAAGAAAATGACAGTCTCGGTAGCGTTCAGAAACAAACTTTTTAAGTAAACATTCGTTCTAAGATTATGTATGAGCACAGAAAAGTCTGTTATCAATTTTGATAAACTATGCACTTAAGGGTTAAATAAATAAAAAAAAAGTAACATAATTGTACGAAAAAGTTCAGTAAATATTTGGCTTTTGTACACAGATATATATATATATATATGCGTGAAAAGTTACATAATCAAGACGCTGGAAATCATTTTAGAGGCTCAGCACTTAGGTAGGCAGACGTTAAAACAACCTATGGAGATGGGGAGGTAGGGCTTATGGGTGAGAAGCGAAACCACTGCTGTCACGGAGTATATACCCTCAGACTATGAAGCACATCTCTGTGTGTCCGTTTTTAATGTCCACATCTACTGGACAGGACTTGGCTAGATGCCACAGATGCTGTAGTGCGGATGGCCAATTCTGGGCCAATAAAATCTACATAATTATAACAGTGTATTTAGGATTGTCACCAAACGCTAAGAAGACGAAACCTCCAGAACTGTCTATGAATACTACTCTATCTATATATTACGGTACCACAGAGACGACTACTACATATGGAACAAGCATTTGAAATTCAAGACCTTCCATCCAATTATGGTAGATAGCGGTACGAGGCTGTACATAGGTACCCTAGTGTGTTCTCATTAGCAACGACTCTCATTAGAAGTCCCTACGTAGGGCAGTATAGTGGGTGCTGTTCGATAGAACTACAATATGTAGATTATTACGACAATTCGATGTATATTGAGTAGCCGACTCCTACTAGTTAAACTGGATTAATCGGCTATGCGCTCGTGCCCTAGTCGAACCGAGTGATTGGAATCAATCACTTGGTTAAGCAACAACAGGCGCCGTCAGGTCCAGGATGGGTGACCGTCCTGTGACTACTGCTAGTGCCATTTTTTCGGAGCGCTTCGCAAGGCACGTTAAGCCGTTGGTGCCGGCTGTCATGTAATGGCAGTCGTTAAGCCATGTCAGAACTTTTGACAGTGGCTCGCCACTGTCTTACAATCCTCCACCAACCCGGACTCGGTGTTAACCTAACCTAACCTTCCTGCGATGCAGGAAGAGACTCGTGCCCCAGCAGTGGGAAATACAAGGGTTGATAACGATTGATTGACGGCTCATTAGATGTGCATTTCTGTGAATGTCAAATGTCTACTCTTCCAACGCCAATAGAAATCTTGCGCTCGGAGATCCCAGCCTTTAAGGTTTAACCTAAGTTCATCTGATTAGGCTTGCTACCATTAACATTCTAGTTTTAGACGGTCGTGTTACAGCTTAGGGGCAAATTCGGTGCTTGTCCCGAAAAACCAATTTCCCGTTTTGTCTGCCTCGCCCGAAACTCGTAACTGGATACTTTGTTCGCTTCTCCAATTTGAACCTGCAAACTGACAATTTGTATTTACTTGGCTAGGAAAAAAAAAGGTTCTTTTAGTATATGTGTTCATGAAGGTATGCTTGAAAAACGCGGCAATGTTATAAGCGCTAATTTATTAATGAACATCAAACTGTTACACTTGGTTGTAAATAAATTTAACGTAACATTTACATACAAGCACAAACATTGCATCTGGCCCCACACTAGGATACCCTGTGTCGTGGGAACCAGAAACAACGACATCACAATCATGTAAACATCCAAGACCTGGGCTTTTTTTTATGTTCCCAGCCGGGATTCGAACCCGAGGATTTGATTAATCGATTGATTGTTCAATTGATCGATTGATTGATTGATGTTTGCTCAGTGGCTTGAACAATGGAGCCACTTTCGATTCCCAGTGCGGGCATGTACCAATGAATTCGTACATTTGTGAAGTTGTAATAGCAATACCACTCTCTAATGGTGAAGGAAAACGTCGTGAGGGAATCCGAGTGTCTGAGGTGTTCAAAAACCTTTGCGCTTCAAATTACAAATCCGCTGTGGATACGCGTGGTAATTAAGCCCTTACTTTCTCTGAGAGAAGGCCTGTGCCCTCGTGGGACGTTTATAGATAACATAAAAAAATATATTCTATGAAACTAAATGTGTCTAAAAGTTGCTCCCGCGATAATGGAATGACCCATATAGTATCAGTCGCCACTGTTGGGGCACGGTTAGGCCATACTCCACCACGGCATTCAATATACATTGCGTATGTAGCCTTAAAGTAGAGATGGGCGGGGCACTTGGCTAGAAGGGAAGACGGCCGGTGCACCAGGGCAGTATCGGAGTGGTGGCCAAGGGAGGGAAGGAGGTTGGTAGGCAGACCACCGACAAGATGGACAGACGACATCGTGAGGGTTGCGGGTCAAAGATGGATCAGGTTAGCACAGGACCGTGAGGAATGGCGCAATAAAAAGGAGGCCTATGCCCAGCAGTGGGATGATGTGGGCTGACTATAGATAGATATAGATGTAGCCTATTCCTATTACCTTAGACCATGGGTTAATCGGCTATGTAATGAAATGAAAAGGTTTTATTCGAAATAGCGCAGATACTGCGGCTTAAGGAACGTTACAAGTCAAACCATTTCAGAATCTAGATTATTTTGGAGAAAAAATGGACAAAAGAACTCCAAACTTAGTCTAATGTGCGTCGAACTCATGTAGTAAACCATTTGTGTTCCTTGTTCTGTGTATTCCTAGGTAAACTACAGTATAGTCGATGTTCTTTGCACTAAGCCATGTCAGAGGCCTTAGTTAGACCTGAGATTTCCGCACTTAGCCTCATTGTTGGGTCATTGTACGTACGAGTAGCAAGCGCTGGGGTACGCTAACACCTCAGACACTAGGGTTTCCTTACGAGGTTTTCCTTCACCTTCCAGCAATACTACTCGCTACCATAATTTCACAAATGTACATAACTTAGAAAACAAAGTCATTGGTACATGCCGTGACTCGAACCCACGACCTCCCGATTGAGAGGCCAGCGTTCTACACCGCTCCGCTACCACCGCTCTGTTCTTTGCACTAATCAACTCTAACAATACATTAGTCGTACTCTATAATTTATGGGTTAAAAATATTAAGAGGCGTAGGAGGAGGCTGTGGCGCTCATTAGGGGAGGGCTATGTCCAGCAGTGGACTGGTATAACCTGATGATGATGATGATAACATAACATAACATTTACATACAAGCACAATTTTAGGATACCCTGTGTCGTGAGAACCAGAAACAACGACATTACAAACATGTAAACATCCAAGACCTGGGCTTTTTTTTGTCCCAGCCGGGATTCGAACCCGGGACCTCTTGCATGGTAGGCAGACGCGCTACCGCTACGCCATGGAGGTCGTCAAGAGGAAGGAAGATGAAGAGGAGTAGCATTATTATTATTATTATACTAGCTACTCCAACAGTATTGTCATGTTTAATTTGAAAACCACTTGTTTTAGAGTATAATAACAACCCTTGCAGGAACCTATTTAGAGGCTAAAAACTCCACCCATGCCGGGATTCGAACCCGCGACCTCTGGCTATCCGTGCCAGTGCTCTATCCAACTGAGCTAATGGGCGACTCACTGGCATCAGTGAAATTTCGAACCTCTTTACACTATTCTCTGTATTACTGTATCTGTAGTACGTATCACGTACATTTTTAGCCTCTAAATAGGTTTTTAAAATTGTCCTTACGAGTAGCACGGGTTAGTGCATTAAAAATAAAAATAGGTATATTGATTTTAGATACTTGCGTCATGATATCATAACATGGACATGCATTTCTTCCGGAATGTACCGGAGTTTCCAAAAATTTGGTAAATAGAGTAATAAAATTTGCTATAAAGTGATTTTTTTAACTGTTTCCAAGTTCTAAAACCGTCTTAAATAGTGAAAATAATTAAAACTTACCCGTACAAAAACAACTTCAAATGGGCCCAATCCAAGAGTAATAAATCGATGTCCGTAGTTATAAGCAAAATTCGTCGTTTTAAGTAGATTTCAGAAGACAGTAAACAAGCCAGGGTGAAGTCAAGATATTCACAACACATAAAATAAGCGCACTCCACGAACCGAAATAAGTGAGTGAGCCACTTGGTCTGGATGTCGGTGCGAGCGCATTGTTTTCGAACCAACAGTCAATGAGTCATCCTGGATACTTGATTCTAATTGGTCAGATGCGTTGAGCATAGAGATAAGAGGACAAAAGACCCTGTTTGCCGGATGTCGTGTGTTGAAATGAATATTATTATTATCATTTTATACATGCTTAGGCTTTTACTCCAACACTTTTACTACAACAAGGTTTTTACACACCAGTCATTTTTTACTATTAAATTCTGGTCATCTACGCCACTAGCAGCATAGCGTTGAGAGTATTGATACATTTTTAACTAGTTTCATGTAATAATTTCGATGTTTCGGTATTTTTATCATAATAATCCGGAAACTCGGAGGCGTCTCCATATTAACATAATATACGTTTGATGTCAGTGACCTTAATTCAATATACCTACTCCGACCACTGGTAATTACAAACTAGGAACACCCACGCAAAAAGCTTTTTTTAAATCGAATACCTAGGTAGTTGCAGAGTTTAGCTGACCCCAGAAGAATCGTTTATAATCATACTTATTGTACTTTAATTTTAATCTTACTATTTTAGGCTGAAATGTACAAGACAGGACAGTATCCTTATTGAAACGATATCTTGCTTCTTCGGGACCTCAAGTTTCTCGGTACGGAAATATGTGCAACAAGCTCCATCACTTCCAAATCCGAATCTGATGAACTAGTGTACTCCATACTAACAAACTATTATTTAGAATGAAAATATAGTGATAACAAGATAAAAATAACAAGACTCTGGTTGTTTTTCACAAGAGAAATACAATTTATGTAAAATAACCTAAACTATCTAATGTCACTTAAAACGTCAAATAAAGTTATAGATTCGATAAACGACCAAATCCGGGCGGTTAAGTTGAACGAAGTTTAAACCAAGTTTACCTATTGCATAGGTGTTCAGAAACGTAAAATGTCAAGTTATTGAATCAATAGCGTTATGTCATCTACGCCACTAGCAGCATAAACTAGGTTTAAATGGACCTCAGAAACCGGGCATGAATGTGTGGGTAAGCGCAAATCTCGAGAGCAGCTGAATCGATTTTGCTTATTCTTTGTTTTGGCAATTCCTTGAAGTACGAGGATGGTTCTTACGGACGGAGGGGAAAATAAAAAAAATCAAAGAATCAACTGTTAGGCGCTACGAAGCTCGCTGGGTCAGCCAGTAAATATATAGCTTTTTGTTTGCAATGTCTCCTCTGTTACGTGCCCTAATAACAATGATGTCCTGTCTAGCGACCGTTGCCATGGCAACGTTCATTATGGCCGCCACTGTCCGGTCTATTCGAATCACGTTCCATTACTGGGGAACAATGGGCCAGATTAAAAGCGGGAAACGTCTCTGTTGTTTATTTCGTACGCCTTGCCGATCGAAAGCTTTTCAATTAATTTCTGTTTCCGTTGGTTTGTTTTGTAGTTGTTGCTTGAAGAGGAAATAAATGTGCAGGCGCCTTTGATATACAAAATCTGCTGTGTTAAATTGTAACTAAAACTAACTGTGAAAAGCCAAATTCGAATTACCGCGCCTTGTTTCATTTTTTTTTAATGGAAAGCGGAGTTTTTTTTAATATACAAACCTTTTCGCTACTGTTAATAGTTTTTAAGATATGATGAATCAAAGAAATTAGAAATAAAAAAAAATATTTCATAAATGAATTTACATGTATAACAATGTATAATGTTTGTCGCTTCGGTAGTTCGCCTTTGGATAGAATAAGTCGTTGATAAAATGGCAGCGAAAAAAAGAACACTGACCATAATTTCTCAAATAATTATTAGGTACGACGCACATTATTAGGAAAACATTGTGAGAACACCTGAATGTCTGAGGTGTTCTAATACCTCCGAAGAAATCACTGGCTTTAGGGTCTGTTTTTCTGTATTATATAATTACTATAAATAAAAGGCAAAAACAAGAAAAAACATAGTGTTGCCACAATAAAAATTAAATAATGGGGCTTTATTAACACGCGTGCCCACCGCGGATTGGCCAATTTCAGGCGTTGAGGTTCTTGGAATCTTAACTAACATTCATAATTACATATTGGCCAATCCGCGGTGGGCACGCGTGTTAATAAAGCCCCTACTCTCTCTTTGAGAGAAGGGCTGTGCCCTGCAGTGGGACGTTTAAAGGCTACATTAAAAAAAACACTTATCCAACCCTAGGCCAAAGTTGGACACTGGGGCGACCAACGTTTACCGGGTCATCGAAATGGCAGAGTTCAGACTGAACAAACTATTGTAAATCTACTTAAGCGAAGACGTGCTTGCAGCTGCGGAAGAGGGAATTTAAATTGGATCTAGAACGAAAGTACAAACTGAATGCGGAACTTGCGCCGAACTTAGTTTGTAGTGGCATTTTCTTTACCATACAGGAAAACTCGGAAAAACTGAAAAAGTAAACCATACAAAACGTTGAACAGTACCTTGGCCTAGCTGGGCCTAGATTCTGCTAATGCATTGTATTTGTCTTAGCCTCTAAATAGGTTTTTAAAAATTGTCCTTAGCACGGCTTAGTGCATTAAAAAAAACATGTGGGTACAACGATATCATTCCGATGTAAAACCTAACTGCAAAGTAAGGCATTCGGGGCTGCAAGTGATGCAAATTACTTTAGCCAGATGTTGCTGCCTGTACGTAATACAGAGAGTATTGTAAAGAGGTTCGAAATTTCACTGATGTCGGTGAGTCGCCTATTAGCTCAGTTAAGCGCTGGCTGGCACGGTTAGCCAGAGGTCGCGGGTTCGAGTCCCGGCATGGGTGGAATTTTTAGCCTCTAAATAGGTTTTTAAAAATTGTCCTTAGCACGGGTTAGTGCATTAAAAAAAAAGAATACAATAAATAATGCATTGTAGTACAATGACAACTCCATGAATATAGCGATTTCATTTCATTGCTGCTTTTAGTCACTTCTCAAGGCAATGAAAAGCAGTGGTTTTATTCAAGATTGTGAGCATGCACTTTCGTGACAAGTTGGTCTAGAATGAATTAGTGATCAAAAGCCAAACAGAAAGTTTCCAAGGCAGCTTTGTTTATTGGATGCTTATTGCTTAATTGTAATGAAGATGTTAACAAATGTATAATAATTATATAATATGCTGACATTGAGAATTGCTGGCTTGTAGAAAGCGGCATAAAAATACAATCACCGACTGACTGGCCATTTTAAGACTTTTCAAAAGAAACCCTGCGAATACTACCCGACAGCGAAATTTTCCGCGCTGCCCCTATGTTTTTTATAGCAATTATGTCCTCGATCAACCCTTGTATGTCCCCACTGCTGGGGCAAGGGTCTTGTCTTTGCATCGCAGGAAGGTTAGGCCATACTCCACCACGGGGCCCGAGTCCGGGTTGGTGGAGGATTTTAAGACAGTGGTGGGCCTTAATGTCAGAAGTTATCACGCCGCCCATAAGGCCCCTGACATTGCATTACATGACAGCCGGCACCAACGGCTTAACGTGCCTTGCGAAGCAATTATGTCCTAATAGACAATAATAGTACATTAATTACACATTAGTACATTAGTACATTATACCCGCGCACGTATCAAACCTTCTAGACAGCAATCGTATAAAAGTACATGTCACGTGACCTGTCCATTTATCTGTCCTTGTACATACCGTAATGCACTTACAGAATCGAACCCCTGATCACCTGATAGAGTATATTATACGTATTTCTATCAACGGCTTGCGTAAATGTAAACAATAACTGAATTAAAGTTTATTACAGCAGCACTGGTTGCTTACAGCTGCTCCGACTCTCCGAGGCTTGCTGGAAGGAATCTCTTACAGAGTTAAGCCCGCCTAGCACATGTTATTTCTTATTATTATGTCCTGTTTATTGTTTCACCTGCAATGAAGTAATGATATTTAATGTATGTAAATACTGACAAAATTTTCCCACGTTTGTCATTGGAATAAGATTTTTTCCCGCAGTAAAACGAAACCTATATGTTAAACCAGGGTGTCAGCTAACTCCATACCGAATTTCATTAAAATCGCTCCAGCCGTTTAGATGTGAAGAAATAATAAACATACACACTCACAAACTTTCGCCTTTATAATATTAGAGTGATGTGATGTAGTTTATTTAAGATAAGAATATTCTTTATTGTACACTGGAAAAACAACAAATACAAAACAATTGCAAATATACATAGTACAATTGGCGGCCTTATTGCTAAAAGCAATTTCTTCCAGACAAAATTTAATTATTTGTTTCGTGAAAATAGGTTGTAATTTAGGATTTTTGTAGTTTATTTTGTGCACATATAGCCCCATTTTTCAATGAGATTACTATTATTACGATGGCGAGAGCTGATTAACTTACCCTCGGTTTCTTGTACACTAACAATTTATGATAATCTAATATAAAGAGCTGTCAAATGTTTTTTTTTGTATGCACTTTGGCCAACTGACAGCTATTAACAGTAGATTAGCGGCTCGTTAGTGTACCAGAAACCAAGGCTTAGTGTTACAGTCCGCCTAGTATGATCCACCTCCAATATAAAGAATCCCCACTGTGGGAAGCTACAGCAATACATGCAGAGAATGTGTGCTTGGCTGGCAGGCAGTGTAATTTAAATTGTGCCCGGCAGACAGAGCCAGTACTTATAATATTTTTTTATTCTTTCAGGTAAGCAAATTCTGTTCAGCGTATGAATGAAACGTCCATAGCCAGATTGGTTCGTAAGTCCTCATTATATTTTTGTAATCAGCCCATAAACGCAAATTTGCTTAGCATAGTGTACAAAGGCAAATTTATTCATAAATAACCTTAGGCCTGTATCCCAGAGGGGTAGTCAGAGACCAGGGTCTGCCACTTGCCACGATCCTGACAGATCACCTTCGCTTCATCAACATTTATAAGTCGTTGTATGCACGCACGCTGGCTCCGGGTACTTTTTATCTTTCCCTTTGCTAATAATACATACAATTTATTTTTCGGTTTAATTCGATATCAACCCTTGTATGTCCCCACTGCTGGGGCACGGGTCTCTTCTTGCATCGCAGGAAGGTTAGGCCATACTCCACCACGGGGGCCAAGTCCGGGTTGGTGGAGGATTGTAAGACAGTGGCGGGCCTTACTGTCAGAAGTTATCAAGCCGCCCATAAGGCCTCTGACATGGCTTAACGACTGCCATTATTGTATATTACAGCCGGCACCAACGGTTTAACGTGCCTTGCGAAGCACGGAAGCGCTCGGAAAAATGCCACTAGCGGTAGTCACGGGACTCTCACCCATCCTGTACCTGACCGCGCCTGTTGTTGCTTAGCCAAGTGATCGAATCCAATCACTCGGTTCGCCTAGGCCACGAGGGCTTCCTTATAACATTAGTGTGATGTTATATAGTGTGAAGTGATGTGATAATGTAATGTTGACAGTAAAGAAAATTTCACTTTAACTTTCAAATTGTCACTGGGCGCCTCATTATGTAGATGCAATAAGTTGTTAGTGAGGTTTGTTCACTATAGTTACTCAGTGTAACAACAACAGAATTTGGTGGATCGTGGAATTAGGTCCAAACTATGGTTAGCTGCCGCGGATCACGCACGGATCGGAGTGGTAGGTAGAGAGGACGTGTAAAAATGGACGTGCCCCGGCGACGTGATCCACCATGGTACAGTTAGCAGAGGAGAGAGGCATAGTACCTACAGGCTATTTATCCTTAGCTGTCCATTTTAGCAAACAAGATTCTACCGGTAAAATATGATGTTTTAGTCGAAAACAGGTATTATAAATGAAGTACAGTCTGTTAGCTTTTAGAATATACCTCGGGCTGTAGAGTAGGCTTCGGTTTTCGCCGAAAGCAAACGAGTGTAATACTATTTCCTGCCCTGATACGAAGTTAAGTTTTCATATTAGTTCCGATTTAGAAATTAAGTGTCATATTAAAATAGTTACGATATTTCTATTACACGAATATATCCGATTCTATCCGATAGTAGCCGAGGTATATTCTAAAAGCTAACAGACTATAACCTGGGACTATATTTTAGATAACACGATAGAAGGAAAGGTTGCGGCCTCTGGTGCAACGTCGTAAGGTCGCTTGCCTCTCCGTCTTCTACAAGATGTATTTTGGAGAGTACTCACAGGGACTACATTAATTTGTACCCCCATCCGCTTCCTTCGATCGGACCACCAGACGATCGGCTCGAATGCACGCTTTTGTCATCTCTAGTGGTGGGCGCGGGAGAATGTTCTCGAAGAATGTTCTTGCAGTACATGAACTTAAAATTGAAAAAAAAAGTGTGAAAAAGAGCATCTCTTTTGGATTTGAATAGAATAGTATAGAATAAAATAATGTTTTTTTGGTACAATATTTTACATAATGAATCTTTTAATATTTTTTGTCCCATTGCTGGGCAAAGGCCTCCCCCATGAGCTTCCACTCCTCCCTGTCTTGTGAACATTGACTCAAAAGATACCAAAAAAGTCTCCGCTCACCTTAATGCCACGACAGAGCCCTGGCGCTGATTTTCAGCGTATACCGAAGCTAAAACATTAACTAATAAAACTATTTAAATGCATTATAAACTAGATTAGATAGTTAGATGTACACCCTTAATACATAAAGCAAGATCTTTTCTACATACAACTGTAATACAACATAATTTTTTAGTTATAATTAGAATCGGGTCCAAGTAGGAAACGAACTTTTCTAGTTTGTTTCGGGTCTTGGATGTTATCTATGTATTTATTGTATTAAATATATCGTCGAGTCAGCATATAATTATACAACTAAATGACATCACACAAGTCATTTAGTTGTACTTAGTATAGGGCTAACGAAATCTGTGTAATATGTCCATGAATATTTATTATTATTATTGGAATTAGTTATACAAAAATACTTCATATCCATAAACCCTAACTAATTAGCCTATAAACAGAGTCCGTTGGGCACAGGCCTCTTTTAACATAACATTTACATAAAGGCACATACATTGCTTCTGGCCCCAAAATAGGATACTCTGTGTCTCGTGGGATCCAGAAACCGCGACATCACAAACATGTAAACATCCAAGACCTGGGTTCTTTTTTTGTCCCCAGCCGGGATTCGAACCCGGGACCTCTTGCATGCTATGCAGGTGCGCTACCGCAACGCCACTCGTCTATTTTATATATTTACATTAGATTAATGTTTATTACAGTTTGTTGGGTTTTACATGCATGAAGCGCTCGTGGCCTATTCGAACCGTGTGATTGGAATCAATAAGTTGAATTAAGCAACAACTGGCACGGTCAGGTTCAGGATGGGTGACTGACCCGTGACGCGACTAGTGGCATTTTTCCGAACGCTTCCGTGCTTCGCAAGGCACACTATGCCGTTGCCGGCTGTCATATAATGGCAGTCGTTAAGCTATGTCAAAAGCCTTATAGGCGGCTTGATAACTTCTGATATTAAGGCCCGCCACTGTCTTACAATCCTTCACCAACGCGCACTTGGCCCCCGTGGTGGAGTATGGCCTAACCTCTGCGATGCAGGAAGAGCCCCGTGCCCCACCAGTGAGGACAAACAAGGTTGATCACGATATTTTTTTCAATTTACAAGGTACATGTTCTTTGTGAACATGGTAAATCAACTTTTTTTATTAGTTCGTAAAAGTACAGAGTACAGGTGCAACATGTATTTATTTTGTATAATGAAAAACTGAGCGAAATTAATCGAACGGAAATATAATATTTCAATTTATAAGGTCTCGTGTCGCGAGAATATTCTCTGAAAACATTCTTCGCGACCCATCTGTATTTGCGTCTTTGCTTCCTTTGTCGACAATACTCCCGGCCGCTCGTTGTTACACTCACGGGTTTAGATTAGTTTCGTGAAGTTGTAAACCTAACTGGGGGATGATTGACTTTGTTATTGTGTTCTCGTTTACCCCCTGTTTCTCGTACACCAGCAAACTGTTAATATGCCGTTAGTAGCGGTCAGTTGGTCAAAGTACAGACAAAAACATATGACTGCTGCTTACAGATTGTAAACAGCTGTCATGTGTTAGAACTAACCTCTCACACACATCCTGTACCGATAGCCTCTGCATCTGTATAATGAGATTATTTATACGACGGCAATTTCGCTAACACTGAAGGAAACATCGTGAGGAAACCTTAGTGTCTGAGGAGTTCAAATAGCTCGGACGCTAAACCAAACCATTTGTAGATTAGGCTTCAAGGAATACAAGAAAAATACTCAAAGATTTTTCTGTAGGTTTAATACAGAGAAAATTAAAAAATACACAAAAAAAAGCCGGCACAGTGGCTCTATAGCGTGGTATCTACGCCTTTGCTTTTGTCACCAAAAAAAAAGTAAAATGTCAATCGTCCACAACTTTTAGTCTGTGGTGTGTCAAATCGAATCTAAAAGACAAGTTTTTTTTTCAAGTATTGTAGAGGCCAAGATTATGGGGACACGTAGTAAGTTATAAAATTGATTTTTTAGAGCCGGAAGTAACGTAAACTAGAAGGCAACATAAAAATGTTGCCTTCTAGCTTACGTTACTTCCAGCTCTAAAAAATCAATTTTAAAACTTACTACGTGTCCCCTATTTTTCTGTTTTCTTCTCGAAAAAGCAATAAAATCGTAGTGCTTTATTTTTGCACTGTGTCGTCCCGCGGTGAGCACGCGTGGTAAGCTGGAAGAAAATACCATCTAGTATAAAGCTCGCCTTTGTACAAATTAGTTTTTAGTACAATAAAGAATTTTCACTTGTTCATTCCTAATTAGCCCATACTCTCCCTCCGAGAGAAGGCCTGGGCTCTGCAAGGGCAATTTTATAGGATATTTTTTTTTGTAAATAACTCCCCTATTTTTTCTGGAACTACCCCTTCCACTCTCCACATCAACGTAATACAGTAGATTTAATACAATAAAGACATAGATAACATCCAAGACCCGAGACGAACTAGAAAACTTCGTTTCCTATTTTGACCCGGCCGGGGATCGAACCCGAGACCTTCGGTTTTACAGTCAGCGTGCCAAACTGCTGCTCCACCGAGGCCGTCAACCTGTAGATGCCTTGTCGTTACGGTTATCGTCCAAGGTAAAGCCGCCCATTAGCCTAAATTACTCCCTTTGGCCCGGCCCTTGTCTGGATAAGCAATTACGACAACTAATGCTCAGTAATAGCCGTGTTATTAGACTAATTGAGTTCGGTACAGTGCGATGTTATCTGCTGTAATAAGATGTTAATTGGAGTTATAGACACGATGTCTGATCAGTCAGAAAATATCACGGACTGTAGCTGTAATAATAATACATACATACACACACACACACACACACACACACCCTTACATACATACATACATACATACATACATACATACATACATACATACATACATACATACATACATACATACATACATACATACATACATACATACATACATACATACATACATACATACATACATACATACATACATACATACATACATACATACATACATACGTAACCTCACGCCTGTATCCCAGAAGGGTAGGCAGAGACCAGGGACCACCATTGGCCACGATCATGACAGATCACTTTCGCTTCATCGACGCTCATAAGTCGTTGCATGTACGCACGCCCGTTCCGAGTACTTTTTATCTACCCCTTTGTTAATATATCCCCTATTTGGTCGATGTATGTCCGCCTGGGACGTCCCTTACCAGCCCTTCCTCTCACATTTGCAATAGTCAATCTTTCTTCCTTCATCCATTCCATCTTCATTCCTTCATCATAAAGTTTTCATGGTGAAGGAATGAAGATGGTTTTATAGTAAAGTATGATTTGAAATATAAGGGGAATGTCGGATGTTACACACTGCATTGATGGAGCGGGAAATGAACAACTTTCAGGCATATTCAGGGCACGAGATGAACGCTGAGTGTTTGCGTATTTCCATGAGGTTAGTCCGGAACGAGGTCGGAACCTTATTTCCGTTCCGACGTTCGACGCTTAGTTGACTATTCATTTTCAGTGACAGCGACAGTTTTCAAAATGGCGTCAATCACAGATTAAAATGACAAAGGCTCAATCCCTGCAATCTTTTAAACTTGCCATTGGCAAAATCTTCCTTTAGGGAAGCCTCATATCAAGAATTGATTGGTTGATTTTTAAACCGATCTGATATTCCTTTGAAGGTAATAATAATTCCTAATCTAGTTCGTACAAAAAGTGACAATGTCGACAGCAAACCAAAGCTCCTCAAGCTCGTCAGAAAAGGCGGAATCTATGTTGAAAACCAACCAGCACACGCCGGAAGTCTGCTGCAGCGGCCAGAAGAAGACCGAAGCGCATATCTCTTACGGAGGAATGGATGATCACTTAACTGTGGCCGCCTTACCCGATGATATTATTCCAAAGAGAGCGGGGCAAACATTCATAGATTTCCTAAAAGCCCAGAAAGACTCCCACCACATCATCTTGCAAGAAATGATCGAAAAGCTAAAAGATATCAACCTCGAAATAGAAGGTAAGGTACATACGGTAGCCGAGTTGCTTCGAGCTCACTTGCAAGAGAATCAAAATGATATGGACTGCATTGTCAAGAATTGTAAAGAACTGGAACCTATTAGGACAACGATGAAAGATAGCGCTTTGAAAGAAATAACCCAGTTAGCGAAAGAAAGAGACGATGATATACAATGGCTCAAACAAGAAGGTATGCAACTAGAGAGGGTAAGGGCTGATAAATTGAGACACCTGTTGCGTGATTACTTCAAACGTCTGGTGGTATTAGGGACGTATCAGCCTCACGAGGTTCTGCAAGATTTCGACAGCAGAATCTACGAGATCAATCAGCAATTACTTAGTAATATTAGGGCGTACATTGAGGTGGAGGGGCAGTTGAAAATGCAGGCCAAAGAAGAGGTAGTAAAATCCAAAGCAACTATACTTTCATTGGCCACTGTAGCTGCGCCACCGAATTCTCGAAGTAGAAGCGCGGGCCGCAAGAGCTCCGATTCTGGTTCGTTCAAAAGGCGATCGCATAGTGTTTGCTCAGTTGGTCATGGAACATTCACTGATATTGCAACAGAAAAATCACTCGCAGAGGGAGAATTTGACAAATGCGTCGCGCGTCTTGTAGATGCCTACAAAACAGCAGTCTTGAAAGTCTTCTCTGGCTACCAAATAAAGCTCGAAGACCTGGAAAGAGACTGGGATCAGAAACAAAGCGTGATGTTTTCCGATGAGAAAACTTGCGAGACTGTAGAACTGCAGCGAATGATCGACCATATCGTAAACAAGCTATCCACCATTGTACAGAATAAGATCTCCTTAAGTGGTACCAACCAGCTGTTTATGGTGAAAGCCCGCATAGACGCCATAAACATGCAAACGAGTCTCTTTAATCTAGGTGAGAAACTACGCAACACTTACATGATTTTATACAATGCTGGTCACCTATGGGATGCTCACATTGTTAGATTGTCTCTCGCTGAAAAGCTAACACTTATGGCTGTCGAAGATTTGATTACAAACAATGATACCGCAGAAATGACCTACGAGACGCTCACTAACATTGCTATGGTTTCGTTGCGTACAGCCTATACTATTGAAGACGCTAATGCTGCGTACGAAGAGCTGATGCGCATGCTCGACACCACAGCCAAGATGTATGCTACACACAGTCAAGCTGAGTTCGCAAGATTAGAAGAGAAGATGCAACTTATACCTGTGTTGGCGTCTACGCTGATGGCTGAGTTCCGGACATTCCTTGTCAACCACCCACTATCACACGGCTTAGCTGCAGAGAGCACGACTCACCAACTGTCAATCAAAAACACGAGCCCACGTAACAGCTACTCAGCTGACCAGCCGCTGCCTAGGGCTATTTTACAAACCGAGCTACAATCTTTGTCATTGCAAAACTGGCGTGATGGTTTCCTGGAGTCTCTTGAGACCTCAGCCGCTCAGATCCCTGAATTGTTGACCGAACACGCGCGCCAGTGGTTGGACGAGCGAGCCGAAGCGCTGCACACGAGATACTCACTAAAGATGGTCTCCCATAGCGTCAGACCTGAGCGTATGAAGGCGTTGCTTACTCTGCGCCTCGCTGAGCTACAAAACCATGCGGACCGCCTCAAATCACACACTGCCGCTGTGAAACAGTTGAACGAGAATCTACTGAAGCTCGCAGACTCTTTCGACGTTAACTGCCCGAGGCTCTATCCGGTAATCGAGAAAGCAACCGAGTACCAAGAGAAAATATACATGCTGATTGCTGACGAACAAATTGATCACGAAGTTAGGAGACTCAAGTTGATAAGCTATCTTCCTAGATTGGAGGGTCTGCTCCGTTCTTACCAGGACTCTATCGTGCGCGTCAGCGATAAGATTATGTCGGAGATTGGGGATGCGGTGCAAGCGGCCAGGATTGCTAACCTCAGGTTTTTGTCTAAACTGACCATGTTCCACGAAGGCGGGACTTATAACGCTTCGGAGGCGTTGGACGCAGCCAATGCCTTGCAAGACTCCTCCGCTACGATTGAGTCGACCACGGAACTGGTGACGAGTCTGATTCACGATAGGCGTTTGGAACTGGAATCCATGGGTGAGCATCTCGTCTATGCGCTCATGCAGAACATAAAGGAGCACATGCACATTCCCCAGACCGCTCACGGGCTTGGTCATAAGCATAAGAAATAGGAGGTTGATAGGTGGACGTTTCTTCTTCTTCTTCAGGCTATATTATGTAGTCCACTGCTTGACATAGCCCTCCTCTAGTGAGCGCCATAGCGCCCAGTCTTCAGCTTGCCTCATCCAGCATCTGCCGGTAGATAGGTGGACGTTTCATCATTCTGGAATTAATACGTCAGCAACATTTGCTGCGGAAAGCTGGCCCAAGCTTCACCATGTTTTTTTTTAGTGAGAACCACCTTGTGTCTTTGTAACACGGCCTCTGTGGCGCAGCGGTAGTGCATCTACCTACCATGCGAGAGGTCCCGGGTTCGAACCCCGGCTGGGGACAAAAAAAAACCAGGTCTTGGATTGTAGACTTTTAGTCCGGATTTACTTACGGGTGTTGTTATATCGGACTAAAAGTCTACAATGTGTTGTGCTTACGAAAGTTTTAGTTCAAAAACAGGTCTTGGATGTTCACATGTTGGTGATGTCGCTGTTTCTGGTATCTTAGTGTGGGGCCACAAGCAATGTTTGTGCCTGAATGTAAATGTAATGTTATGTCTTTCTTTCTTCTTTTTTAAGACCTGAAATATTCGCTTTAAGCGACTTACTATATAGTTTGCGTGATGTTAGTTGTTTACTTTTTAAGGGTTTTATTTGGTTTTCTACTGTATTCAAAGCTCAACTTGATTACATTATACCTTTGATAATATTACTCTCCTACATTAAAAAAAATACTTTCATGGTTTTTTTAACTACCTTTCTAATCCATTTTGTTGTGTGTTCAACATTTTACTTCGAGCATTGCTTCGAGATAAATACTGTGATAATTAACAACTACATGAAATTATAAAGCTGTAAATGAAGGAAAGAGACAAGACAATTATTTGCCTCTCACTCGTACTATAGTGCCGTCTACATTGTGCGAGCAAGAGACCGTATGGTATCTCAGTCCCTTTCTTAAATTAATAATATTTACTAAACCGTTACATTTCTTAAGCATCACACATTATTGGCCCACCTTGCATTTTCAGTTTCGTTTTGTCCTAGCTAAAAAATTATATTAGGTCGCGCAAAAAGTTTTTATGCAGTTTTGAACCAGGTTTATGTAAAATGTATAAGGTTTAAAACTGCATCAATAGTTTTCGTTCAATCTAGCAATCATACTCGTATTTAGGAGGAACCATCGAAACCTAAACTCTTAAGGTGGGCCAATAGATGTGTCCAGGAGTGTATATCATAAAACTAGACTGAGGCCTTTTAAACACATTTACATGTGTATGTAAATGTCTATTTTCCAGTAAAAATAGAACCCACGACCTCCGGCGTAGTAATCAGACATGAAACCTCTTGACCAACGAGGTAGAAGCTTTAATTAACGTTTCTATAAATGCGGCACTGTAAAGCAATACAAATACAGTGCTTATTTCTCGAACCCAACATTCGTAAACACTTTATATTATCAAAGAGGCATTATAAAGTAAATAGGGATTCTCTTGTGATTTTCAAATTGAAATTGAAAGCGTTTATTACCATTACTCAGCTATACAAACTGCCGGAAGGTTTCGCTGTGATTCGCATAGCTTAATCGTAAACTTAATTTCTCTATTAAAATACGTACTGAAATCAATAGCTGAAGTCATCGCTGAGCATGCAATGTGTCTGGTTATACTGAGTTAAGGTTAAGCTGAGCCCTATCCTTCTTATCACATATTTGTCTCTAATTTTTTGCCATAGTATCCATATGTTCTCTAATCTGTGTGTGATAAATAAACGTATTTCAATTTCAATTTATACGTATATTTTTTTACAGACATTATTGCAAATGGAAAGATTTCTAAGAATTTCATTTTAAGAGGTATTTTACAACTAGCACAATTTCGTAGTTTTATTTTAGGTAGCTTTCAAAAACATGACATGAGCGGGGAGCCGCGGGCAAAAGACCAACTTGGTATTAATTACTTCAGCTGGCATTTGAAAGTACAAACAATCGAAAGATAACCTGCGAAATAAACATCTTTCTCAAAGAAACTTTGACGTGGCATTTATCTGAGTTGAAAGAGCCTTGGATCACATTCAGAAGCGCAAGTGACGTTACATCCTAACATTTTCAAGAGAATAGACCATTTTTATTAAAAGGACTGCGAGAAATTTATTTCTCTCTTAGTCCACGAAATTTCTTGTGGCCCCATGAACTGACGAAAATTGGATGTAATCAGGCGTTACCTTGGAAATCCATAATTGCATTAAAATGTGAAAATTACTTTACTAAATTCCGCCAACAATCCCTCAAGCACCATGTGGTTAGTTAATGCACCGACCTCCCTCCCACTTTTTCAAGCAGAAGCAAGACACGAACATACCACCACCGAAACCAATACTTGTGTGAGTATTGAGTCGGATTTTTGGCGGAATTTAGCAAAGTAATTTTCACATTTTAATGCGAAACCGACAAAATAATGGGACCACAAGAAGACACCGTGTCTAGCCTACCTTCCTACTTCCTATTCCACAGACAGTTGTCTAAAAGAGATCGCTGTTAGCGACAAGACCGCCGATTGTACAACTAGGACCTACTTATTGTAACCAAGTTGAAAATAATTCAATATATGACTTTCTTGTACCGTATCTTCCTCATTTTTCTTTGTTATAAGATCACAGGTTTCTCCTCGAGCTGAAATATTTATTTTGAAATTTCTGCTGAGGCGAGTTGTCTTTTAGACTTTTAGATGTTTTATTTTAAAGCGCTCTTGCTCTAAGATTAATTATTCAGCTCTGACGAGAGTCAGTCTATTTCGTAGTTAAGATACAGTCACAGCAGATTGAGTGATTTTTTCCTACCGTTTCGTCGGCGTGATTAATATGTACACATACATACATAATCTCACGCCTGTATCCCAGAGGGGTAGGCAGAGACCAGGGACTGCCACTTGCTACGATCCTGACAGATCAGCTTCGCTTCATCAACGTTCTTATGTCGTTGTATGCACGCACGCTGGGTACTTCCGTTCCGGGTACTTTTTATCTTCCCCTTTGCATAACATAACCCCTGATTCTACTACTTTAATTCAAATCGATAAAACCGTCAATTCTTATCTTTTCCATATCAAAGGACCGGGCTGAAATATGACGATTTACTGATTTAATAATAATAATTATTATTCATGGACTTATTATTACACAGATCTCGTTAGCCCCATACTAAATTATAAGTAAACTATGACTTGTATTACAGGTCCTAAATCGACGATACATTTAATACAATAAATATATAGGTAACATCCAAAGACCCGAGACGAACTAGAAATGTATAATATACGTTTCCTAGTTTGACCCGGCCGGGGATCGAACCCGAGACCTTCGGTTTTACAGTCAGCGTACCAAAACGCTGCGCTACCGAGGCCGTCTTCCGTATTTTACTAAGCGACTTCAGAAAAAGGAGGAGGTTATCAATTCGACGTATTACTTTTTTTATGTATTCCGCCTTCTATTTAAATAAGGCAAGCTCGTCTTGAACATTTCAAAGGTTCGGCTGTGTGCCACAAATCACCTGCCACGAATCTACCCTTTTACCGGAAACCTGGGAGGTAAGTTAGGTAAAGCAGGCTGCGTATAAAGGAACACGGTATTAATCTTTCCGAGCAAGTGACATTTTGTGCGAAGAAGTAAAAAAAAATGTATGAATGAGACACTTGCGTCGAAAATTTAGATTGGAATAACATAATATATATTATAACATACATAGATAGATGCATAGATTGATGTTTAGTGAAAGTACTAAACCCATAAATGGTTAACGTTCTTAAAGTATTTTATATAAATTGTATCCTGTGGTTCTACTAAAATTAAAAAAATAAATAAAACTTTCTTAAGTATCACACAGTATTAACTTCATTCCGGATTAACGTACTAGAATTGTTTTAACGGAAGAGTCCAACCACTTTTCGATCTTATTCGCAGAGATTAATCATAGTGAGTAAAGACGAAGCTCACGCCGTCGCGTCGGTTGCTCGTCTCTGACGGAAACCTGGTCAGCCTCTGCCGACAAAAAAGTCAGTTAATCCGGAATTACGGAAATAAATTTAACCATAAAAAATCGACAAAAAAGTCAGTTAATCCGGAATTACGTTAATAAACCTTAAAAAAATTGAATATTTAAAAACCAGACCATAAAAATATTCTTTTCGGGACTTCATAGGTCTCAAAATGACGGAAAACTAAGTTGCTGCAGGTACTTTACGATCATCTGATACTAACCCATTACGTACTTGTGCGATAATGTAATGTAAAAGGCACGTGTTTTTTTTAATAAAGTTTTAAGATACTCCGTCTAAAAATGAACTATACTTTTAAAAATCTTAGCAAAGAGGTTTTATGTCAAGAAAGTGGTCAATATTTTATGAATAAAATTAACTTTGGGAAATAAAATATAACAAATAAACATTTAATTCTTTAATTTAATTTAAAAACCTATTTAGAGGCTAAAAATTTCACCCATACCGGGATTCGAACCCGCAACCTCTGGCTATCCTTCCCAGCGCTCTACCAATTGAGCCAATGGGCGACTCACGGCATCAGTGAAATTTCGAACCTCTTTACAATATTCTCTGTACTACGTACAGGCAGCGACATCTGACTTAAGCAAATTGCATTACTTACAGCCCCGACCACCTACTTTGCAGTTAGGTTTTAACATCGGAACGATATCACTGTACCCACATGATTACACTATTGCAGAGAATATTGTAAAGAGGTTCGAAATTTCACTGATGCCGTGAGTCGCCCATTGGCTCATTGGTAGAGCGCTGGTACGGATAGCCAGAGGTTGCGGGTTCGAATCCCGGTATGGGTGAAATTTTTAGCCTCTAAATAGGTTTTTAAATTTGTTCCTTAGCACGGGTTAGTGCATTAAAAATAAAAATAGTGTAATCTTTAATTTAATTTATTTTGACAATAAATTACAACCATTTATCTATAACAAAAACACAAAAATATTAATTTTTTTTATTAATAATACTGGCTGTTTTTGTACCTTTGCCTAAAAAAAAAAAAAAGTTAATGCGCGCGCATCGCTTATTTGTGGACAAGTAAAAATAAATCCGCGCGCTTTTTCTTTTCGATTTATTGTTTTTATTTCAAAATGTCGTCAAGTAGTGATGATAACAAAGTCAGAATTTTATTAATTTCCTCGTAAATATGTTATAAAACGTCGTATGACATACGTGCGCTTTGAAAATTACAGCATCTGCTTCCTTATAGCCCTCGCCGATGGCTCGGGCTAGTAATATCGCCTCGGCTGTAATTTTCAACTCACCGCATTTATATCATAATGTACTATTAAAAACCTATTTAGAGCCTAAAAAATTCACCCATGCCGGGATTCGAACCCGCAACCTCTGGCTATCCGTGCCAGCGCTCTTTCCAACTGAGCAATAAAATCGAATAAAATCGCCTATTAGATTTTATTCTTTATTCTCTGTATTACGTACAGGCAGCGACATCGGGCCGAAGCAATTTGCATCACTTGCACCCCCGAGTACCTACTTTGCAGTTAGGTTTTTACATCGGAATGATTGCGCTGTACCCACATGATTATACTCTTTTTAATGCACTAACACGTTTTTGACAATATAAAATATTGTCAAAATTTTTACAATAGGTGCCTTACAGAACGTTCCCTACTTTCGTTTTCATTTATTGTAAGAAAATACCTTGTTTCTATGCGCACTGCGATAAAGTAAAGTGTCAAACGCATGAAATTTACCGCCTACCTTTATTGTCTGCTTGAGGCGCAATTTGCTAGCCCTAATTGAGCTTTATTGTCAACGTGGGAAGGCGCACAGTTCTTTTAAATTGCATCTTCAAGGGGGAAGAGTTCTTTTTCTTATTTTCTATGCCACTTCAACTATATTCCAAGTTGAAAGAGGTGTAGTTTTGTTTTATTTGCGAGCTTGCGGAGTGAAATGTTTGTTCAACGGTGGCTCAGGGTGAAGTTTTGTGGTACAGTGCTACACAAGAAATAAGTCTCGCGGTTGTACCTGCGCAGATGACCAAATTTTGGATGTGCGGCAAGTTGATCGACCAATCAGATAGTTTCATTTTATGGCAGGCCGCGCGCCTTTGTTGCTATTGGTTGATTCAACGTCATCGACGCAGGTGACTATTAGTTTGGCAATATTAGCGTGAGCGAAATAGGTAGCGCTACTGCGGCAATCAATTCTGCACCTTAACCGTATCGGTTAAAGATCATGTTGAATGTACTTATAGCTTCGGGTACTTTCGTTACACTTCTTCCCAGACTGCGCGAACGAAGATTCCCGAAGGGACTTTTATGATGTGTAGTACTGTAGTGGATTGTAGGCTAGTTTCTCAATTGAGAATTTCGTTAATTAAATAGTTTGCTGTAGTGTATTCTCTTCGAATTTCTCAGGAAAGAGTGTGACAGAAACCAGTCCTTTAGATTTGACAAACGCAGCACTAGGAACCAGATATAGTTAGAATATTTTCGGGGCTTAATCGCGTAGTAATTTATTGCTATTTTACCTCGACGTTCTGTTCTATGTCTACAAGTCGCGAAAGTTTAAAATATGTTAGGAACCAGATAATTTATTCATTCATAACAGAACAACGCTAAGCCGTTAGCGCTGGCTGTCATGTAATGGCAGTCGTTAAGCCATGTCAGAGTTTTATAGGCGGCTTGACAACTTCTGACAATCCTCCACCAACCCGGACTTGGTCGCCGTGGTGAAGTATGGCCTCGGAACACAAAAAGAAGCGTATAGCCTAACAGTCCTGCGATAACAGTCCTGGTAGGGACATACAAAGGGTTGATACCATTGATACCTACACGACACACGCCGTGGATATTCGGTCACGCAGAGGGAGAGAGAAAGAGAGACAATCAGTTTACAACTTAAAACACTAAAACCGGATACATCACATCACACTAATGACATCACATTAATTATAAAGGCGAAAGTTTATGAGTGTGTGTGTGTTACTTCTTCACGTCTAAACGGATGGAGCTTTTTTTTGTGAAGTTAGCCGACACCCCGTATTAACGCACAGGTTACGTTTTACTCCGGGAAAATATATTTTACTGTTTATACACAATTTATTTTACCTAATAAACCGCGGTTGACGCCGCGGGGCACAGCTAGTTACAATATAATTGTGTTGCCATAAACAATGTTTTCTTTAGTCTCTAATTAATTGGAGAATGGATTCAGTTCTGCTTACAAAACAAACCTTAGCCTCGGGCGATCCTCTGGGGCACTATTAGGTAACCTCTCCACTGCATGCGACTCGTCCGATTTAACCTCCTCCGAACTAAGTTTTATTTAATTTAGGGCCGGTTTCGTAATTGAGAATTATACTAAGTAAATACTTAAGAATATGGCCTATACCTTCCTTAGGGAAGAGACCCGTGCCCTCGGTGGGGACATAATGGGTTGATGATGATGAAATACTTAAGAAACGTTCTGTCACGCTCTTTTGTGAGAAATTCGAAGAGACAGCGCTACAGTTTAGTATTTACTTAGTGCCCCTCTTCACCTCCCCCGCGGACACCCGAGAGCGGGCTTCACTTTTTGATTGCGACATCAAGACAACACGCATTTTTGTCTTCTCCTTTATAATTCTTATTTTGTAACAGTTAATTCATTAAAATTACAGTCCACAATCGAATTCTTTCATTTACAACGAAACATATGGTCCTTCGAGCCGGATATGAAGCAGCGACCTATGGATGGAGGAAATTATCAATTCCGAAACTGGCAATCAGCCATATACGTCCCACTGCAGGGTACAGGCCTTCTCTCAGAGAGAGCAGAGAAGAATGGGTCTACTTAACACGCTTGCCCACCACCGATTAACAATTTCAAGCGCTGAGGTATTTGAACACCTCAGGTTTTGTCACGATGTTTTCCTTAATTTTAGCGAGTACTGTACTGTAACTTCACAAATTTACATGCCGGGAATCGAACCCACGACCTTCCGCTATCACAGCGAACTAAGATGAGTTTTACCACTAATAAAACTTATATTTTAGAAAGAGACGGATTTAGAAATATCGGTAGACCAAAATATTTTTCAGTTTTTGAATACTAAACAACCATAGACAGTCAAATGTCGGAAGTCATAAGGGCGACTTCATAACTTCTGACGGTAAGGCCCGCCACTGTCTTACAATCCTCCATCACCCGGACTTGGCTCCTGTGGTGGAGTACGGCCTAACCTTCCTGCGATGCAGGAAGAGACTCGTGCCCCAGCAGTGGGGACATACAAGGGTTGATATAGATAGAAAGCTTAATATTACAATTCAGTAACTGCTATAAGATTCTGTTTGACTGAACCAAAACAAAAGGAGTGCGGCGCGATTCTCAATGTTATTTGTCAAGTCTTGCATTAATATTATTTTCTCCCTCGATAAGAAATAATTGGGGTGCTTTCTTTGAGTTCAAAGAAATGATTCATAAGTAATTAGGTTTTGTTGGAATGCTACAGAATGCTGAATGATTTCTGTTATAATGTAGGAATGAACATTATAAGGTTCTGAGAGCATTGTTCGGCAGTGGGCTGGCCATATCTCGCGAAGGACCGACAACTGTTGAGTAAACGTGTTCTTGAGTGGAGACCGCGACTCGGCAAACGTAGTGTAGGACGCCCTCTGACCAGGTGGGATGACGATCTGCGAAAAACTGCAGGCAGACGCTGGATGCGGCAAGCTGAAGACAGGGCGCTATGGCGCTCATTAGGGGAGGGCTATGTCCAGCAGTGGACTACATAATATAGCCTGAAGAAGAAGAGCATTTTTGTAGTTAATACAGAAGAGAACTGTGGCTCTTTGTGGGGACATAACGGGTTGACGATGATGATGCGTAAAATAAGATAGCTAATTATTTATTTTAAAGGTTGTGGGTTTTACTTGGATAAATCAAATTTACAGTACTCTCGCCCTTGCATCTACGTAATAAGATCATTTATACTGCGCCCAGTGTAACGGTGCAAACCTCTTTACACCATTCTTTATATTTCTTTTTCTATCTATAATTTTCAAATATTTAAATTATGTCACACATTTCGAAATTGCCCTCATTTTTTATCATTACAACTTTACCCATCAACTAGATCTGACTGTTTTACCTGCTTATCCGTTTTTTATCCAGTTTTTCTATTTTTTTACAAAATAACAATACCTATCTGAAAATAAAGCAACAGTTGAAGTCGTTCCAGTTTTTATTATTAATAAAAGATATTCAACATTACAACAGTAGATGGGTGAAAGCATCACCCATTTTGCCTGGTACATAGTTTAAAATGGAATAGGCTTGCCCGGCACCGTACCGTTCTGACAGCTTAGGCGGCCTAGCCCACAGGAAAGACAATTCATTACGTGCAGAGCCGCGGGTTTCCTCACGATGTTGTCCTTCACGATTAGCGTGTGGGTACATTTAAATATACCCCAGTTTCCTTAAGAAAATAAAAAGGTAAAGGTACTTCTATAGAAGAAGCTTCCCAAAAAAAAGATAGGTACTTCTGAAGTTAAGTACTACGTTAATGGATTTGTTGTAGAGCCTAGATTCAGTCATCCTTTACGGAGATCAGAAATAAGTAGACATTCCATTAACTTATCTCTCCATCTCCGTTTGATGTATTCGATAGCGGGTATTCTCTTCTTACTATAGTCTAGTCATTTAGATAATTAAATAAATGTAAATAATCTTGATTAGTCGCTTTATTGAAATATACACTTTGTAAATAAAAAATTCTACAGTTTATTTGAATTTATTTTTCGTATACTATTTTTATTTTTAATGCACTAACCCGTGCTAAGGACAATTTTAGAAACCTATTTTTAGCCTCTAAATAGGTTTTTAAAATTGTCCTTAGCACGGGTACAGCGATATCATTCCGATGTAAAAACCTAACTGCAAAGTAGGTAGTCGGGGCTGTAAGTGATGCAATCTACTTCAGCCAGATGTCGCTGCCTGTGCGTAATACAGAGAATAGTGTAAAGAGGTTCGAAATTTCACTGGTGCCGGTGAGTCGCCCATTAGCTCAATTGGAAAGAGCTCTGGCACGGATAGCCAGAGGTCGCGGGTTCGAATCCCGGCATGGGTGGAATTTTTAGAATCTAAATAGGTTTTTAAAATTGTCCTTAGCACGGGTTAGTGCATTAAAAATAAAAAATGTATAAGCATGTGGGTACAGCGATATCATTCCGATGTAAAAACCTAACTGCAAAGTAGGTAGTCGGGGCTGTAAGTGATGCTCTGAGTAATCTACTTCAGCCAGATGTCGCTGCCTGTACGTAATACAGAGAATAGTGTAAAGAGGTTCGAAATTTCACTGGTGCCGGTGAGCCGCCCATTAGCTCAGTTGGAAAGAGCGCTGGCACGGATAGCCAGAGGTCGCGGGTTCGAATCCCGGCATGGGTGGAGTTTTTAGCCTCTAAATAGGTTGTATTTTTTCGTGTTTTATGTATTTCTTTTGTGTGCTATCAATTACAAATTGAGAAATATAAACTTCTACTTGTTCGAAGCGATTTAGTTACTGATGGTTTTCAGGTTGTGCGTAATATAAAAATATAGTATTGGTAGCTTGGCCTCCGTGGTGAAGTATGGCTTTACCTTCCTGCAATGCAGGAAGAGACCCGTACCCTAGCATTGGGGACGTATAAAGGGTTGATATCAGGCAGCATCTATACATTGCTGGTCGTACATTACGTCGATATCTTAAAAAAAAACATAACATAACATTTTACATACAGGCACATACATTGCTTCTGGCCCCACAGTACCCTGTATCGTGGGAACCAGAAACAACGACATCACAAACATGTAAACATCCAAGACCTGGACTTTTTTTTTGTTTCCAGCCGGGATTCGAACCCGGGACCCCTTGCACGGTAGGCAGACGCGCTACCGCCACGCCACAGAGGTCGTCAATTTATTATTCATTGAAGAAAACCAGCGGTAGATATTACCTTTGACCTAGCAGGTAAGGGTGATTGTTTCGTGTATTTTTCATGAAAAACTCGAACAGGAGACCCGTGCTTATAATGACCTTACGAATTAGGTACTCAGAACGTGGAGGGAATTTGTTTGTGATACTAAAAGGGCGGTGGGTGTACTTGAATAGTCTTTTCATGTTGCGGAGGAGATTTCGCAATTGTTTGGTAAAAAGACGAGTCTGTTTTGGAAACGTTTGTGCGCAATGCATTATTGCTTCGCAAGGCATGTTAAGCCGTTGGTGCCGACTGTCATATAATGGCAGTCGTTAAGTCATGTCAAAGGCCTTATGGGCGACTTGATAACGTCTGACAGTAAGGCCCGCCACTGTCTTACAATCCTCCACCAACCCGGACTTGGCCCCCGTGGTGGAGTATGGCTTAACCTTCCTGCGATACAGGAAGTGACCCGTGCCCCAACAGTGGGGACATACAAGGGTTGATAACACGTAACATTATAGTACCATGACAGATACATGGCCATTGGTCGGGTCACGTGCGGTGTTTTTTAAGGTTCGATGTATGCGCGCGCGTAGACTTGACGCAGGAACGAAATGAAATCGCCATGTTTATGAAATCGCCATGTTTATGGAATTGCCATTGTACCACAATACGTTCTTTTTCTTCTTAGCGTGTCGATGGCAAAACTATTTTTACTAAAGTTTACTAAACAGTGTGCCCCAGAACTTTGCGATCATTAGACGAAATTTACGTAAGATAGCGCTTACAGGCATGGCCATAGACAAACTGAATACGGCGGTCAAATTTTGCTCAGCGGAGATTTATTTTCACTGCCGTATTCCAGTTCTTCTATGTTCCACGCCTCAGTTCTACAAGCACTCAACAGCAATCTCACAAACAACAGCTGGATACTAGAGTGTCACTATGAATTGGAAAAACTGTCAACAAATAACTGAGTCACCTTACAATGGATAAAGGGTCATAGCGGCTCACTGGGCAATGATGCCGCGGATGAACTCGCTAAAAGAGGCTCGGAAACTTCAGTGGAAGGACCCGAACCCCTGCTCCCACTCCCATATAACCAGTTCAGAAAATGGTTGAAGTCGCGAATAGAAAGCCATTAAAGAATTTAGAGGACAGGGAGGCTTTACCAAAAATCTCGAAACGTCTTTCACGGTAGCCTGCTGCGTCTGAGAAGAGAAAATCTGCGCATACTCGTAGCTGTGGCAATCTTAACAGGCCACTGCTCCCTGAACAGGCATCTTTACAATATGGAACTAACCGACAGCCCGCTTTGCCGGGGATACTTCACAGAAGAGGAAACACCCGCCCACGTGACCATTCACTGTGAAGGCGTGGAAAAGCGACGGGCCGCCATCATTGGGTAGCCGGGATCCCTTCTTGAAGCCCGCAGTGACATCGGAGCACTGCTGGCTTTCTGGAAAGAGATAGGCTGGCTGGAGTAAACTCACAGCTCCACTACGTACAATGGCCCAATCATGAGGCTAAGTGCGGAAACCCAAGGTCTAACTAAGGCCACGCCTGTAAGCGCCATCTATGAACCGCTTTGTGGATTCGTGTTGAAAACGGCTCATTCGAAACATTGGATCGTTTATCGGAAACTTTGATATTTACCGTTCGGAAACAAATAAAGCGGCTTTATGGCTTCCCTCATCCGCAAATCGAATGAGGATAAACCTTTGATTCGTTGTTGATTCTCTCTTTGGGCCCTTCGTGTGTTTGCGGGAGCTTTGGTAAAAAATAAATGAAAAGCGAGAGTCGAATACACAACATTTGATGATAAATATAACTGTTTACTGAGCAGTTGATAGCTTCTCGCTCGTAGCGCTGGCTGCCTGTGTGATCTTAAACGATCACGAAGGTTAAGCAACATAAGGCGCGTTCAGTGCATGGACGGGTGACCGTCTACACACTGGTATTTTTCCGAGCGTTTCTGCTCTGCTCTTTCTTTCAGCCTGACAAGTACGTGTAGTGTTACTTTGATTGACAGAATACGCAATAGTCTATCTCTAATCGCGTTTTGGACTGAAAGAGGCGTTGGTTTTTACATGTGGAGAGGATGAAGGAAGAAAGATTGACGAAACTAATATACATTGCAAACGGGGCTTCCTGGCTCAGGTACCTCAGGCACTTAATAGGAAGTCCCCCACCACAGTGTAAAATTTATGACGAAATATATTTTTTTCTGTATTTTGTAAATGGGGTGGAAGGACCGGTAAGGGAGGTCCCAAGCGGATATACTTCGACCAGATACGGAATGTATTAGCGGGAAGATAAAAAGTATACGGAACCGGCGTGCGTGCACGCAACGACTTATGAACGTTGATGAAGCGAAGGTCCTGTCAGGATCGTGGCAAGCGGCAGTCCCTGGTCTCTGCCTACCCCTCTGGGATTTAGGCGTGAGATTATGTACTCGTAATGTAGCTCCAAAACCCTAACCTAAACCTAAATGCATTCACAGATTCATGAATTACACCTGCGTATAAAAAAAACTACTAAAAAACTATTTCTCCTTCTGCGTCTTCTCATATTCATCTTTCCGATTTAAGGTTGCCTGGAAGAAATCGCTATCAGCAATAAGGTCGCCAATTATACCTCTTCTTTTGTATCTGTTGTCTCTGTAATTCTGGTGTGTACAATAATAGTACATTACTGCAGAGGCCGAGAAGTTAGGAATTGCTGGACGAGTTTGGGATAGGCCGTCTAGAACGAGTCCAGCAATCCCTGTTCCGGCCGAGGATTGTATAATGCTTTTCTCAAACAATGCGAGGAAATATTAATATTAAAATAATTACTAGGTAATTAAGAAATAATAGTTTATTAGGAAAAAAGTTTGTGAGGGAGAGAGGGAGAGAGGGAGGGAGGGAGAGAGGGAGGGAGGGAGAGAGGGAGAGAGAGAGGGAGAGAGGGAGGGAGGGAAAGCGAGAGAGGGAGAGAGAGTGAGAGAGGGGGAGAGAGAGAGAAAAAGAGAGAGAGAGAGAGAGAGAAAGAAAGAAAAACATTTATTGCATCAAGAGTCACACACATAAAACATCTAACAAATACGAAACAAACTTATCGGAGAACATCAAAAGGTAAGTAGCAAAGACAATTTAAACAGTTTTGTCGCGGTGTGTTTCCGTTGCTGCAAAAGGCAGCTGACTCAGCATTTTGCTGAGGGTTGAGCCCTCAGCGCTGGTTTTCAGTGAGTATCTGATCAGTACTCTCACGAGTGTCCCAGTGCGCGGGTCGGTATGTTACAGTCTGTTACCTTTAAAAATATACCTCGGCTCCTATCGGATAGGATCGGATATATTCGTGTAATAGAAGTGTAGGGATTGATAGGTGACTAGTGTTTAATAAAATAATTAAATAATACCATGAATTTATTTACAAATCTCCCTACTAATATGCAATATTACAAGATCGCAGTTAGTAGTTTGTTGCAACAGTATGGTGTGACGCTCTCTCGCTCCCACACGTCTCTCGCTCGACACTCTTGTGACGAACACGGGCTCACGCGGTGAGGTAGGCAGTAGCCTAAATCTGTCTGCTACAGAAGGTTTATTTTGTATTGTTATTTAAAACTTTACATCACTTTTCAAAATAGTGAAGAAAAGTTTTATACCAAGCAGGAAGTGTTTGAAATGTTTGTAAAGTGATATAATACCACCAATTGAATAATACCAGGCCGCCAATTGTACTATGTATATTTGCAATTGTTTTGTATTTGTTGTTTTTCCAGTGTACAATAAAGAATATTCTTATCTTATCTTAATACCACTCGATAACGTGAGTAAAATATCGTGAGGAATACCTGAGTGACTAAGGTGTTCAAACACGTCAGCGCTTGAAATTACCAATCCGCAGTGCAGTGGGCGCGCTTGCTGATCTAGTCCATACTCTCTCTCTCTCTGAGAGAAGGCCTGTGCCCTGCAGTGAGACGTAGACAGGCTACATAAAAAACGTGTCTTTTAATTCGACAATTAAAACTTCCGTTTTTAAGTGTATTCTGTGTATTTAGTTGAACAGAGTATATAAGTACATACATACTCTGTTCTACTTTGATTTTTTTGTTGAACAGAGTATATAAGTACATACATACTCTGTTCTACTTTGATTTTTTTGTTGAACAGAGTATATAAGTACATACATACTCTGTTCTACTTTGATTTTTTTGTTGAACAGAGTATACAAACAAATAACGAAGTTACCTAACGAAGTTGTCTTGTTTGTTAAGCCCTTGTTGTTGATCACGAGAGGGTTGTGAAATCTGATCCGTCTTGTTTTTCGTTCCCCGAGTGGTAGGAAAGTAATTTTCCTGTAAAATTCCCGACTTTTATTCGGGTGTAACGTAACGTAATCCCCGTCTGAGTAATCAAATATACAAAAATCTCTGTGTCACAGAGTTTCTTCCAAAACAAAACGAGCGAGTTACTCGAAGAAATTTAAACATAGGTTTTCAATTGAATAAAATTTATTGACTGTTATCTAACTACTCCGAAGCGGGTTTTCTGCTTTTTATAAAAAAAAAATTGTGTATAAATAATGAAAAAACAGACATCCAAGAAACAGGGGGGTCGAAAGGGGCTCGAATCGCTCTGGGTAAAAATATGCGCAGTGCGAGCCGACCGAGAACTTTGTAGATATCCAATCAACGCCCTGATTATGTAACTATCCACGTATATGTCCGTGTGCGAAACCAAAATGTCAGCTCTGCCGTATACATAGGAGTGTAATATGTATCACACATATAGGATACCGCATTTCAGTGCATATCTGATACGTGACAGTAATATCGCCACATAATAAAATATCTACTGGACCAAAAAGTCCAGTAGATATTTCATTATTACACACACATGTATACTCGTACGTGGAAAGTTACATACTCAAGGTATTGCTCCTATATTACGCCTACCAAATCCTGAACAGACTTTTCCCAAATTGACCGATTTGACAGACTACTCTCATAGTCTGACAACTTAGGATGGAATTGACAGAACGATTAGATTCGCCTAAGATTTGGAGCGTATGATTAGGCCCCTGTGCTCTTTCAAAGCGGAAACGGATATAGAAATACGATTCACTGGCGCGTCTCGTAAATTCTGAATGAGGATTCTGCAAATAGCTCTCCAGGGGCGTTGTTTGCAGTACTGTCGACCAAAAATAAACTTTAACTTGCGTGCAGTTAATTTATGGCGTTACCGGTGACTTTGCTACTAAAATGTACGGGGTGAGGTGCTGTCCACTGTACAATCGATGCACTGTACTGTCAATGTGAGATAGGATAAGATAAGAATATTCTTTATTGTACACTGGAAAAACAACAAATACAAAATAATTACAAATATACACAGTACAAAAGCAATTTCTTCCAGACAACCAACTATGTTTTATAATAATAATGTAAACTGTTAATTAAGGGTTTTGAAAATACTAAGTTTGGTTTACTAAGTAAGACTAAGTGAGAGCATTTTTTCTCCAAAATTATCTATATTTTGAAATGGACACCTAGTTTGAATTGTAACGTTCATTAAGCCGCAGTTTCTGCGCTATTTTAAATAAAACCTTTTCATTTCATATTAGTAAAGTTTCTCTATCTTTAGAATTCACCTATAGTTTTAGACGACAGAACTTTCTTGCTGGATTGTCGCGTTCAAGTTACGTGGATTGTGATACTAGAGTCGTATAACCGCGACTGAAGCCTACTGTACGAACCCTAGCTGCGTTAGTAAATCAGCATAATATTTTTAGCAAAAACCACCCTTTCGCCCTCTAACCTCGAAGTATGATCCCGGTGCCACTGACTAAAAAGAATAGACTCCGCGCCATGTACAGAATCGCTTGGGTATATAGCGCTGTGGGTAATTCCATTTTTTATCTGTAGGCTAATCTGTGTTATCAACTCTAATTTACGTAACATAACATAATCTCACGCTTGTATCCCAGAGGGGGAGGCTTATTTTTAATGTCTAGACCAGGGACTGTCACTTGCCTCGATCCTGACAGATCACCTTCGCTGCATCAACGCTCATGATTCTTGTTCAATTCAAAGTTATTTTTTAAATTTAAACAATCTATGATAATATCAACATCAAAGTATTTTCATTCGAAATAACAAAGAAACTGTCTATCTATCTATCTATCGAAGAAACTGTGAACATTATTAATTAAACTAGTTGTCATTTTAGATATTTATTTAGATACTAGCCCCGCAAACGTCGTTTTGCCATATTATTTAACTTATGATGACGTACAAAATGTACACACAAAAGTTAATAATATTCGGTGAAATCGTTTTGGAGGAGTTCGATAGCAATCGCCACCGTATGACACAAGATTTTTTTATATAAGATAAAAGACTACCTTTCTAGCTTGGAGTGTCCATTTTGTTTTTAGTCCGTGGTTTATGCATAACAACCTCACCCACGCGAAAAATATTAACGAAGGTCAGAATTTTATGAAAATCCCCGCGGGAGCTAGGCCTTTGAGATACGAAGTTAAGGTACAAAGCGAAAATGTGTTAGCAGGTTCGCAGGGATCCTGTTCGCAATTTGTCACTGCCTCGTCAGCTTTGTGTGTCAAAAAAGGTCTCTCTTTTTCTTCAACGACCTCTCCGTCAAAGGGTTGACTGAAGAAATGACTTTGAGATAAGGCCGCTGATTGTACTCTGTATCATTAAATAAATGTTTTTTGTGATTTAAACGACTGAATAATGTCCATTCAGAAAGATGTCCAGTCAGCATAATGTCAATTCAGAAAAATGTACTAGGTACGGTAAGTGAACTTATAATGTACAATCTAAATAATGTCCAATCAGCGTAATGTCCATTCGGAAAAATGTCCAGTAAGTATACTTATAATGCACAATCTGAATAATGTTCAATCAGAGTAATGTCCGTTCAGAAAAGTATACTTCTAATGCACAATCTGAATAATGTCCAATCAGAGTAATGTCCAGTAAGTATACTTATAATGCACAATCCGAATAATGTTCAATCAGAGTAATGTCCAATCAGAGTAATGTCCGTTCAGAAAAATGTCCAATAAGTATAATGTACAATCTGAACAATGTCCAATCAGAATAATGTCCGTTCAGAGAAATGTCCAGTAAGTATACGTATAATGTACAGTCAGAATTAGTCCGGTCAGTCTTGTACAAAAACATCTAGTCAGAATAATGCACAGCTAAAGAATTAATGACCCTAATGACACGAGCAAAACTAAAAACTGGTCAAATGCGAGTTGGACTTTCTCACTGCAGGTAGCACAACTGCCACACCAAAAATATGTTTTATGTAGTTATTTACAACGAAAAAATCTTACTTAATTACATATCCTACTTAATCTTATAAATGGGAAGGTTTGTGAAGATGTTTGGATGTTGGTTATTCGTCAGACAATAACGCCTGACCGGAGTTACATGAAACTTGGCGTATAGATTGACAAAGATCTGAATTGAGACTTAGGATACTTTATATCTTAGTAATTTATTATAACAGTAATCTTGTTACAAGACAAACTCTAAGATATTGATTGCGTTGCCATGGTAACAAGAGTCGTAGAAGCGGATTTTGTACCGTTACGGAGTTCGCCGGGGTAATAATTTCTTTAAAAAATGTGAATGTTTGGTATGCATGTATGGATGTTTGTTACTCTAGCACGCCAGAACGGCTAAACGGATTAGGATGAAATTCGGCACAGAGATAGATATAGTCTGGAATAGCACACAGAGTACTTTTTAACGGGTACAGAACAAAGTCATGGTCTGTAATAAGTAAAGAATATTCTTCCCCTGGCTATATATCGCGAAGAACATAGCCGCTGGGGTAAACCTGTTCTTGAATGGAGACCACGACTCGGCAGCGTAGTGTAGGACGTCCATCGACCAGGCCCTAGAGTCTAATACTTACATAGTTTTTCAATTGAATGATATAAGCACGACAATGGTCGTTATTTGCCTCAATTTGGTAGTTCACAAAGCATTAGCAGTACAATGTCATTCCAGGGGTATAACCCGCGCAAATTAAATAGACATCCCTCGCGAAGAAGATCGAATCGCGCGAGGCGCCGAGTTAAGTAGCACGGGTTATACCATTGCAATGCGATTGGTGACTAGACTACCGATAGTGTGAATGAAACGAAATATGACTATTGAACAACTATGCATTTTTTAGACCCGCGGTGGGATGACGATCTGCGAAAAACTGCAGGCAGATGCTGGATGCGGCAAGCTCAAGACAGAGCGCTATGGCGCCCATTCTAATGGACAAAGCCCTCCTCTAGGACTAGTATAGCCTGATGATGATGATGATGTTGATTCTTCATCATCATAATGAAATACGCAATTTACATTCATTGTGCTTTTATCAGCCATGTAACATTGATTTGAACAGAGAGACATTAAAAATAGACTATAGCTATCTATATAAAGAATATTTTTATCATAAACTAGCTGACCCAGCGAACTTCGTACCGCCGATTCTTAAATTTTTTAAATTTTTTTCTCTCCGTAAGAACCATCCTCGTACTTCAAGGAATATTCTAAAAAAAGAATTAGCTAAATTCAGCTGGTCTCGTGATTTGCGCTTACCAACACATTCAGCGATTAATTTTTATACTATAGAGAAACAAATCATTCTACAAAATCAACCAACAGCCTGTCCTCTTTGCCTCCAGATCGAGAATGTGCAGCTACTGGATAAGTACAACCTGCGGAACCCCTCCAAAGGCACCTTGCACTTCGCCACTACTCACCTGATCTTCGTCGACCATGAAATGAAAAAGGAGACATGGGTACGTATTTTACATTTAGGCTGGGCGCATGGTGAGACGGGTACGTATTTTAGCCTTTTAGGCCAGGTTCTCACGGTCTTAGTACGCTCGGACCGAGTGCGCCATCCGAGTAAACAAATGCTTCTGATTGGACGGTTTTTCGTGACAACACTAAAATAGCCAATCAGACGCATTAGTTTACTAGGATGGCGCACTCGGACCGAGCGCACTAAGACCGTGAAAAACTAGCTTTACAGTTAGGCTGGGCGCATCGTGAGACCCAGGCCACGCAGCACAGTTCAGCACAGGCCAGGGTACGTATACTTTGTCCAAAAAGTCTAGAAATTAAAGAGTAAGGTTTTGCTCAGACTTTTTGTCTGTGTTAGTTAATTTCTTGTACTTGCAAGCATTATAAAAATAAAAACTACAGTCATTGCATTAAAATTATGTATTATTCTTAATCAAAGGTAGTAAATGGTCGTGATTTTCGTTAATACCAATAATAAAGTTTCACTTCCGGTTTCTTAAATTTTTTGACAAACCATAGCCCAATGACGTTCCATGCGTTACAAAATCTGCGCTGCCCGGCGATGCGCTGTGCTGCGTCGCCTACGTCTTAGCATGTCATCGTCGTCGTCAGACTATACTAGTCCACTGCTGGACATAGCCCTCCCCTAAAGAGCGCCACGTTGTGCTATCATAGGGGGTAATGCCCATACTCAGCATGCGGGTTGGGGATCGCAGTTCGGTGCAATTGTACTGCAGGGGGCGCTGCTGCCCACCCCCGGTTTGTATCCCTTAGTCGCCTTTTACGACACCCGCGGGAAGAATTGGGTTCCCGGTTCTTAGCATGTGCCCAGCCTTAATTGGGAGGTTTTAGACGGGATTTTGAGAGCAGGTCACGCCTGTTTTAAAGATGAGAAGAATAAATGTGGATTCCTTGATAGTTTCTTCTCCACGTAAGCTGTTAATAATTGTGATACTTACAGCTTTGACGTTCATTAAGTAAACTTTTCGTTTTCATAGTGAATATTTTTTTTACTTTGTCTTTGAAACAGTGGCAGTCCATATAGACGTCATTCACTGCAATTGTATTTATATTTTTTTTATGTGACTTATATAAGTTCTAAGTGGAATAAGGAAGGCAGGGCACAGGCCTTCTCTGAGAGAGAGTACGGGCTTAATTACCACGCGTGCCCACCGCGGATTGGTAATTTTCAAGCGCTGTAGTCGAACGCCACAGACACTCGGGTTCCCTCACCATGTTTTTCTTCACAGTTGGCGTATTGCGAGCATAACTTCACAAATGTACATAAATTACAAAACAAAGTCATTGCTTTCTAAGTTTGTACCTAGTCAAACTTAGAAAGCTAATGTAAAAAAGTAACAGCTACTAGGTACAAACTTAGAAAGCAATGACTGTACGTACTACATTGGTATATTAATTTATTATACTATTTTTATTCCCTATTTTTATGACCTCGGTGGCGCAGCGGTTTGGCACGCTGCTGTAAAACCGAAGGTCTCGGGTGGGATACACAGTGGGAGAAAACACAGTGGGATAACAATCCCGACGCACGTCGGGATTCGAGCCCGCCATATCCCAAACTGTTTTACAGCTTCGCTACCACCGCATTATTAAATCTAGGTATTGTAGAAGAATATTTTGGAGTCGGTGCCCAAAAGGTAAGTGCTGGTCTGAACTCGGCACCGACTCCAAGATATACTTCTATATCGACGACCTCTGTGGCGCAGCGATAGTGCATCTGCCTACCATGCAAGAGATCCCGGGTTCAAACCCCGGCTGGGGAAAAAAACCCAGGTCTTGGATGTTCACATGACGGCCCCGGTGGCGCAGCGGTTGAGCACGCTGACTGTAAAACCGAAAGTCTCGGGTTCGATCCCCGGCCGGGTCAAACTAGGAAACGAACTTTTCTAATTTGTCTCGGGTCTTGGATGATATCTATGTATTTATTGTATTAAATCTATCGTCGAGTTAGCACCTATAACACAAGCCATTTAGTTGTACTTAGTATAGGGCTAACGAGATCTGTGTAATATGTCCATGAATATATTTTTTTTTTAATGCACTAGCCCGTGCTAAGGACACACGTACGTAATACAGAGAATAGTGTAAAGAGGTTCGAAATTTCACTGATGCCGGTGAGTCGCCCTTTAGCTCAGTTGGAAAGAGCGCTGGCACGGATAGCCAGAGGTCGCGAATTCGAATCCCGGCATGGGTGGAATTTTTAGCCTCTAAATAGGTTTTTGATATTTATTTAAATTTATGTATATTTTTGGCTCCACACTAGAATGTGTGGGGCCAGAAGCAATGGTCCTGTGTCGTGGGTACCAAAAACAGCGACATCACAAACATGTAAACATGCATCCCAGCCGGGACAAAAAAAACCCTGAATAATATTTTTAAGTAATATCTTCGTTTCCACAGATCCTTCTGATGCACATATCGTCCGTGGAGCGGCTGCCCATCACCACGAGCGGGTCGCCATTGCTCGTGCGCACCAAGACATTCCAGTCGGTGCTGTTCGTCATCCCTCGGGAGAGAGACTGCCACGAGATGTTCCAGACCCTGCTGCGGCTCAGCCAGCCTGGTATGTATATTAATCCTCTTTCCCTCTCTCTCACGCCTATACACACATACACACACCTACACCTACACACACACACACACACCCATACACGCAGTTACGAGTTGCTTAACTACGGCTGCGTACATAAATGTAATGAATGAATGTATTTAAATGAAATAATGACATACGGCTTAGAATTGTGGCTGAATAAGAGTTTTAAATATTTTACGGACCTATGTGAAGCCAGGTTTTCACGGTCTCGTGTGCTCTCGGTCCGAGTGCGTCATCCGAGTAAACTAATGCTTCTGATTGGATATTTTGGTGTTGTCACGAAAAACCGTCCAATCAGAAGCATTAGTTTACTCGGATGGCGTACTCGGTCCGAGCGTACTAAAACCGTGAAAACCTGGCCTAAATGATGTTTCACGAATTGTACCTAGATTTCAGAGGTAACCCTGTACTATTTTTGCTATGCATAGACAGACGAGGAAGAACCTGATATCCGTCCCAAACTCCGCGGAGAAGGAATAATAATAATATTGGCCTTTTGCATCTACTCAGTGAGATGATTTATGCAGCGCGCTGTATACGCTGCAGCGTCCAGTGGAATCTTCACCCACACTAGATGGGTGAAGGGACCGACGCTGTAGTGCCTGGGACATGGTTTTATAGATGGTGTAGGCTTGCCCAGCACCTATACCATCCTGACAGCTTAGTCGGCCTAGCCCACAGGAAAGACTAGTCAATACGTGCGCAGCCAACCAAGCCGCTGGTTTTCTCACGATGTTTTCCTTTACCGTTAGCGTGTGGTATTGCGACTATACATTCGCAAATGTACATAACTTTGAAATTAAACAAAGTCATTGGTACATGCCCGCACTGGGGATCGAACCTGGGGCTCTCACTTGCGGGTTCATGGTTCTACCCACTGAGCTACCACCGCTTTTAACGGAGAAGTAAAGGAGCGTCGTGTCTAATGACAATAGTATTAATAAATAAAAATAATGTCATTAATAACAAACAAAAAACACACACCCACTCAATACAATCAAAACAAAATCAATCAAACCGCCCCGAGACATGTCCGACCCGAAGGTTCCTATAACGCTGGCAGCATTACCGCGCTGCACTGCTAGGGAGATCCTTTGCATCAAATAAACGGATTGAATTCTTATTGAATCCTACTTCTACGAATTTCGGAAACTGCGCAGCTTGGATGGAAGTTTCACTAGCTCTAACTTTGCCGTCTTGCTTGAAAAGAACTTATCGATCCACCTTCCGTGGAAGTTTTATCAGATCCACACGTTTATAGCCACTGGCGCGGTCGTAAGGTAGAACGCACGCCCCATATTCACGAGGTCACGGGTTCGAACCCCTGGCATGTACCAATGACTTTATTAATATTGGTGATACACTAAGGGCGAGATAAATAGTCGTTGCTTAGCCCAAGTCCGTGCTCAAGCTTCCCTAAGCATTACTTCAGGCTAACTTAGCTAAGTATCAAAGTAGACGTTTGCTTAGCTAAGCATGTTCTTAGGCCAATGCTAAGAATTAGTCCGGGTTTCGCGACTAAAAGAGTGCTAAAGTACTGTCTATGATAGACAAATCGATTCTT